>VXBX01007333.1:412617-492820 GCA_013400415.1 Scytalopus superciliaris
GGGGGGGCGGGGCGGCCTGAGCCGGGCACCGAGGGAGGGAGGGAGGGAGAGAGAGCGGGCAGAGGGTTTAGCGGTAAAGGGAATAGGCAGGGTGGTGCTTCCAAGCCAACGGTTTGGTTGTGAAGGTCAGGAGGGGTGTCTCAAGGGTGCTGTAGGGATATTGGAAGGCTTTTGGTGTGCGAGAGCACGTTGTGGGACCTGGTTTATTTGGGGGCAGAGAGGATTCAGATTATCCTGAGTTGGACGGGACCCGCTTGGAATCATCAAGTCCGGCTCCCGGCTCTGCACGGAGCAACCCCCAAAATCACACCATGTGACTGAGAACATTGTCCAAACACTGCCAGGCTTGGGGCTATGACCACTTTCCTGGAGAGCCTGTTCCAGAATCTGACCATCCCCTGGGTGAAGAACCTTTCCATAAAATCCAACCTAATCCTTTCATGATGCAGCTTCATGCCATTCCTTCGGGTCCCGTCACTGGGGAAAAGTCCCTTCATTTCCCCTCCCAAGGAAGCAGTAACTGCAGTGAGGTCTCCCCTCAGCCTCCTCCAGGCTGGACGGACCAAGTGCCCTCAGCTAGCTGCTCCTCATGCGGCTTCCCCTCAAGGCCCTTTGCCGTCTTCTTGGCCCTCCTTTGGACTCTCTCTAAGAGCTTATTGTGTTTCTTACATTATAGTACCCAAACCTGCCCACAATATCCAAGGTGAGGCCGCCCCAGTGCAGAGCAGAGCAGGACAATCCCCTCCCTGGCCTGGCTGGCGATGCTGTGCCTGATGCCCCCCAGGACAGGGTTGGCCCTCCTGGCTGCCAGGGCACTGCTGACTCACATTCAACTTGCCATCCACCAGGACCCCCAGGGCCCTTTCTGAGGGAAAGGTTGCCTGGTGGGTGGTGTGACAACAATTCAAGGGTAGAGATAGCTAACTTGGGAAAGGTATGCTGGACACATGGCTGGGGCAGCTTTGCTTAGTATATACTCTGATTGTAAAGCTTACTCCATCTTAATGCTCTGTATTTCCCTAATTCTCAGTTGAGATACACAGGAGTTATTTTAAAGAATGATTCTGGGAGTATTTAAGCCTCTTTTCTCTGTGATAAATTACTGGATTTTAGGATCTGCTGGGCAACTTGCTGAAGCTGCTGGGTGGTTCATCAGATCATTATGTTAACATTATGCCATCAATATGAAGTGATAAAAGCTAATTTTAAAATTTAATTAAAAGCCTGCTGTTTGCAAAATGAAAAAAAAAAAAAAAAGTTACTGCCTGGTTTTGGGGGTTGGTTTGTTTGTTTTTCCAGAATCTTCATTTTTCTGTAAAACCGGACCAAATAGATAAAGCAGAACTGCACAGCAGATTTGGCATGTTCATGTACATATTGAAAATTTGTTTGATTTATGTAGTAAATAAGGGATTGGAGGCAACTTGAGAAGAAATTTGTTGTGACCTCTTCCTCCAGAGAGGTTAAATAGTGCCAGTATTGTTTTTGGCAGATAGTTGTCTAACAGTGATCAGATCTGTCTGCAAGCAAAGTTAAAATATGTTGTTGTTGGATTTGTAACACATATGTTGTTACAGATTAACAAACATCAGTATTAGTTGAAAAAGAAGTCTTTGTGATAAGGGATTGAAACATCAGTTTATTTATTTTTTGTATTCCTAATGGAATAAGAACTGGGAAAAATTATTTCAAGTTCATTTTCCTGCAGCATGATCAGGAAAATCAAAGGATGTGGCTAAAATAAACTAGTCTCAGGATGACATGAGATGCCTATGTTGCTGTGTTAGGTCACTCTAAGGGCATCTGTACACTTAAGTATTTCCAAGCACTCCTAGGCACATCTCCACTATACATTGCACATACTGTCCCTGGGCACAGCACTTACCTGTCTTGTAGCATATTATTCCCAGGCCTTTCTAGCACTTTCGACATAAGATCCTTTATTACCATTCCTCCTACACCTGCAGAGCATTTGAAGACAGGTGCTATATAAGAAATTATGCTGTGAGTCATCTTGTAGTTTACTGGCTAAATGTCATTGACAGCTCTTGCTACCAAACAGTGCTTTCTCCTTCAGAACAGGAAATGGCAACAATAAGCAATAAAAGCCTTTTCTTCTGTGCTTTCAATAAGCTTTCCATTTTCTCTTATGTAAGTTTTTGTATTCTGTTTCTCAGGAACCTGTTACCTGCAAACAGAACCAGTACAGGACTGGGTCATTTCAAATTCATGAATACTGTGGACTCAGGTTTGCCTCTAGTTTTGCTTTGCTGTGTTTGCACTATGAGAGGAAGGCCTTGGGAAGAACAGGCATTCCACATTTCCCTTTCTGCAGCCTTTCTAGCACTGACTTTTCTGTACTATCATGTCTGCAAGATCCCACCATTTTGTATACTACTGGACTCTTAGCACTAGCAATTTTGTATTATAGAATTTTACCACCTTGTTGTTTACCTGTTTATCCAGATGGTTTTTGAATGTGTTGAACAGCACAGGTCCATCACAGCCTTCTGGGGGAATCTTATTGTTTCCCTGTAGAAACAGGCTGTTTATTCTTTCCTTTTGATTCTTATTTGCTCTCAAAACTCCATGCTCTGTCAGTCTCTAAATCCAGCCTTGAGTTTCCTGAAGTCCTCTGTAGATAGGCCCAAGCAAATGCAACTTCTGCAGTTTTGCAAGTTGCCTCAAGGCCCTCATCACCCCAGTAAACTGAATTCTGTTATTTAATTTAACAAGCATTGTTGTCCGCCCATAACTCAGTGTCCCAAGCTCCTTTTCCTGATAGCAGCATCCCCCTTTTAGACCTTAGTAGGAAACATGATTTTTTTTTTTATTTGAGTCAAGAGCCTTACCTGGTATAACAGATGAGAGGAACAGATTAGGGTCTGTATAAACCATGCTTCTGAAGGCCAGTTTGCTGTATTACTAAAAGGGCTCTGCAGTGGAAATACACCACCAGATCAATCAGCACTTGACTTTAGCTGACTCTAGAAAGATAATTCATGTTTGTTGGTAACTACCTTTGAGTTCTCATATATAGACTTCTCCTGAAGGTTCATTCCTTCTTCATCCCTTTTACTTGTAGTGTGGTGTGGCTCTTCTGCCTTGGGTCTGCAAAATTGATTTTGTTCTGTAACACTGAAGAACAATAGTAGTCAATACTTTTTAATTTTCTCAGCATTGTTTAGTCACTGAATTAAGCTTTGAAATCAGTTGATCCCACTCTTACAGCCCCACAAGAGGAAGAGGGAATAGCTATGCTCCTGCAAGGAGATGAGCTATGGCAGAAATGTTTAAACTACCTCTATTGTGCCTTTCTGAGACTGAGGGAAAATACATCTATTCTCTTGGAAATATATTTTCCTGCACATGCAGCCTCAGGTATCTTCTTGGGACAAGAGACAAAATTTCTCACCTTCCCTTTCTTTCCTACCTGTTGTCCTGACTGGACAAAACTCTGAGCAATCTGGCCTGCCTGCATAGCTGATCTTGCTGTGAACAGGCAGATGGACTTTTCAGGTTCTGAATTAACTGAAAAAGAACAGTGAGCTCAATTGTCTATAATAAGATCAGTCAAAGATTGATTCTAATTCTCTGGTACCTACTATTAGATCACTTTTTTTCCCAAAATTTCTTAGACAGGAACCAAGTTTTACAATGTATGCTTCATTTTGATGATTGTGCTGAACAATAAAAATACAAGCCAGAAAAGACAGTACAAAATTTTTCAGATCTAAGTCTTGTGATAGAACTGCAGATTTTTTAGCTTTAAAAATTTCTCTGTGTGTGAGAAGTCAGTCTTACTGGTAATCTATACAAGTTGGATTATTCTTTAATAAGAAGAAACTTCCATTCATAATTTCTGTTTGTAAATAGATTTGCATGGTTTGTATCTTTGATGCCTTCATGGGAACAGAATACCAGAGTTCTGTAGCCATAGGTGATACACTTGTCCCAATGCAATATTGCAAGGCTGTTTTTCATTTTCCTGTGCTGTTTCAGAATTAAGTGGCACACAGGCCTATGAATCTGAGGCAGATTTATAATACTCAGGCTGAGACTGATTCAAGCATGGTCCCTCTCATTTGAGTACAAATGAAAAAAGACATGATAGCATGCTATTAGTAAAAAGTGCTTTGTTCAAGTCAGACAGACTGCGGGCATGTGGATGAAACTAAGGGCACAGAGCCATGAACTCCTGCATTCTAACTCAGTTATGTCATTGACTTTCTGTGTGGGCAGTTATAAATCCCTGTGATTAACATTTCCTACCCTGGGTATGTACATCTGTATTTAGGACTTAAATGATTTGCAGACATACAGAAGATCCACAGTTTCTGTCTATTTTTAACGTCAAATATACCTTGTCAAGTACAACCATACACTCTCTTGTAAGTGGATATTTCTAGTTTGGCTGCTTAAATAGAATTTTAGAGTTTGTGAACAGAGATGAACAACATTCTTACTCAATTTATTTTATTGTCTGAACATTTGTTTTTCTTTCCTGAATGCAGACACAGAAAATTACAGAGAAACTTGCTCATTTATTTTCAGGCAGCAGAGGTCAAGAAAACATGAAATACTGTGTAGTAAATGTTTTGAAGTGACCTGGGGTAGCTTTAACTATGCAATTAAGACATGAAATAACTATAGATGAGGAATGTAAGCCTTTGTTGTACTCAGTATAGCCTAGGAAGCATTTTAGCTCATTCTAAAGTACGTATTTTGAGCAGTCTTCAGTTGCTTGAACATAAGTATTTAGTTCTTTTTGTAATGTCCCATGTGTATCTTAGAGGACTGGCAAATGTAACACAGAACTTGAGAAAGATCTGTTTTTCACCTGGAGATGTCTAAGCCATCTGCTGGTCAACTGAGTTGCTGTCTTTGGACTTCTTGACTGCATTGAAAAGTTCCTCTGACTATGGGATCATTAATACAAACACCTGAAATTATGTGTCTCCATCTCAAATTGAGCCTTTATCCCTCAGTTTTGAGATGCTTAGCAGAGGCATCTTAAAAACAGCCTTGATTTTCAGAATTTTCTGACATGCTTAGTGATTTTGGCATCTTTGTTGGGTTTCTGGATTGGTTATTAAAGAAATTGATTTATGATTGCAAATTATCTATGATTTCTGTCAGACAAATAATAACACTTGAAACTACTCAGTTTCAATCATGTATTACTTTCAATTTTCTCTTCTGATGGAAGTTGCAGTGAAGGTAGCTAAAGTTGGACCACCTTATCTACATTGCAGAACATTGTGAAACCTTAGGAGGATGATCAGGGAATTTCACACCACAGATGTGTGGGACACCTGGAGACAACCTCTATGCTACAGCTTCTTCAACATCACCATCTTGTTCTACCCTGAACTTATTTGCACCTTTACTTCCAGTCCTACATAAAAGACTGTTTCACTCCTACCAGCAGTTAATAGACTTGAAGGAGGAGCAGAATGGGCAACCTCACCCAGAATGTTTAATTACTACCCCATCTTCATTGCTTTGCAGTTGTTTGAACTTGACAGCTCCTACTGGACACAGCATAAACAGTTCAATAGGAGATAAAGTGGGTGAAGACTCTCTTGGATTTCTGTACACAGAAATGTGCATATCAGAGAATAAATTTAAGAGCTGACAATCATTTTCAGGATAACAAATAAAGCAAGAAGATTTAGTAGCAGATGGTAAATCTGAAATGTCATGGGCTACAGAGAGTAAGCCAGAGGCTGAGGTTACTAGGACTGATTTATGGATGCAGTTTTTCTGTTTTCTGGTGAAAGGGAGGGAAAAGGAAGAAAGAACTGAGAAGATGGACAGTGGTCAGGGTGGATCAATTCCCTGATGATCTGGAGGGAGCAGGCAGAGTTAGCTCAGGCCAGAGGAGGTTATACTGTCCAGATTGTGCTTTATATGGGAAGGCCGCTCTGGCTGGCTTTTTCTTGGCTGGTGCTTACATAGGAAGCATTATGAGAATGCTAAAGCATACTTATAATAATTGTCTCATGATGTTAGCTCAATCCATTGTTTGCATTTGGAATTGGGATAGCTGTCATACTCTTTCCAAGAGTGAGGGAGCCTGTGGTTGGAGGAGTATGGCACTGAGGGCACTACAGTAGAACTTAGGGCAATACAGATGAAGCCAAAAATTTGAGTATGAGTCTATGATGCCAAACTTATGTAGCTTGCTAGCACATAAAGGGAGGCTTGCAATTAACCCATTACATTTAGAGTATTTCAAGGAAGAGAGTTTGTCCAGTATCAGTTCATCCAATGTGACTGACCACAACAGTCAACTTGGTTTTACTGAACAGTGAGGTTGTCACGGCAAGCCACAGTGGTACAATAAAACAAGGCCCTCTAATTAAGGCAATGATGTCTGGATGCAAGAATCTAAGTGTAACAAAGTTTAGGACACCCTCCAGAATCCCTAGAATTTTTTGTGAAATTATTCTTCATTTGGCAAAATGTAATAAATATGCTTATATTATGAACAAAATTAATGTGGATATTGAGTTAATTAATCTGTAGTAAGAATAGAAATATGATGTTTTGTTCTCCTTATAAGATTAAAGAGTGCATCTTTTATTGAGCTGCTTCCATAGTGAATAAGCAATGTACTATTTCTACATAATTAATTTTTGGATGGGCTGTTTTGACTGAGTATTCCAGACTTCATAAGTAACATACTTGTTGGCTTTGTCTTGCAGTACTCAGAATCTGGAAAACATGTCTGCGAATACATGCATTTTGAACTTGTACAGATGATGTGAAAGTGCAGCATATTTGTCACTCTTTGGAAGACATATTTTTGTTTAATATTTCATTATTATTACTATTATGCCAATAATGACGTCCTTGTTATGTTCTGTCTGTCTAATTTGGTCTGATTCCGATTTGCTTAGTTCACATCAAATCAGAACATTATTTACATCAATCTAGGTCCATGATGTGACTAAGAGAATCAACTGTATGAATACTTGCATCAGGACCTCTGTGATGGAGACTGTAGGATATGTAGGAAGGAGCATAGCAGCATAACTGTGGCTACCCTGTTTGGACTGTCCATACATCATTTACCCCTTGTCAGGAATTTGAAAGAGGCAGCCCTCATTCCTGTCACTTTGTGTCTTTCTTTGGCCTTCTAGACAAAGACAGCTGAATTTAATGTTGTCTCTTGCATGTTTTCTGCAGTCTTCAGTAGAAGCCTCCCATATTTAAATGGAAAATCATTACAGTAATCTTTTCAGAGCTCTGGATTTAATTTTCACTATGGGACAAAAATAACAGAAAACCTAAGATCCTCAGTCTTTGAAGTATGAAGTGTATTGTGGAAGTGTTAAGTTTTTACTGAATGTTATAGAGGTTCATGAGCCTTTTCAGCAATCAGGTATTCTTAGATTTTAGACAAATTGGAATGTGCTTATCCCTAACCTGACTTACGTGTTTTTCTGAATCCAAAATCTCTTGGTCTAAAGTTAACAAAAAAAAGATAAGTTAACCAAGTATGCAGATAGCTGAGACTAATAAGGGGGTTTACTTAATACAGAACTCCCAATGGGAATAAGCAGTCATCTGCTGAATGTCAAAACACCTCATCAATCAGATGGATGTTGGCATAAGGCAAACACAATACTGCTGTTAGCCTGTAATTAATTTTCATTTTTTTAATAAAACAGTTAGTCCTTGACTGATTGCATGGCTTTGCTGGAACTTCTACATTTTCCAGCTTTAAATGAAATTGTTTATGAAACCAAGTTAGCATATTATCCTGTCTGCAGTACTGTTTCACTGAACCACTAGAGGTCAGGGCTGCACTGCTGAGGCACATAGTTAAAAATCAGCTAGTGAGAAGTCTCTTAAGATATTACCAGAAGTGACAATTTTGTCAGAGACTTCTAAATTGTGGAAATTTAGAATACATTTTATAATTAAGTTAATATTAAATAATCCTCTGTATTTTAATACTGGTGAAGTAGACCAATTTAGCAGGTATATGGTTATTATAAAATTATATACCAGTGACAAAAAATATCTAATCTCCTTTTTAATTCATATATCTCTAAAGTTCTATTAAGTTACTGTTGCAGTTCTAGTTCCAGCTTTGTAATTGCATTTTCTACAGTGGTTATTTAACTGTGTACTTCAAGAAGATCAGAAACAGGTATAAGGAATATTTCTTAATTCTGTAGAAAAGGGTTGATTCTAGCCATGTAACCTTCTCAGCAACATTTTGAAGGAATGGGTTTCAATAGGATGGGCAAAGTCTTTGAAATAACATTTCACACACAGTCCATGGACTTTTCCACTTTACTTGCTAGTTATAAGAACTGATTTAATCTCATTATGAATAACTAAAACACAGCACACGATCAGTACTTTGTTAATGTTTTATTCTGCTCTATGAGAGTGTCTCTTTTGTAAAATCCATGCATGCTAAAGCAAAAGAGAGGCACAAGACTCATGGCAAACCTATGCAAAGGCTTAGTCCCGCTGACCACATCAGTATATACCAAAGCCAAGGGAAGGCAGAGGTGGAGCTTCATATTGCTTCTAGTGTAAGAAGGGAAACATTCTTTTTCCTCCTGGATTGACTATAAGCCTGAGATGGCCAGCTCCACCTCGTGACAAGAACAGGAAACCTGGACAAACTAATAATGACACTCATTTCTTTGCCATTGTTTGCAATGAGATCAGCATCTAAAATAGCTGAGACATCTCTCAAGTACCAGACTTCAAGCACACAGCATTCATGTGTCATTGTGATGTCTACTTGTATTAGGGATATATACCTGCAAGGGGATGGGGGGGGGGGGGGGGGTGAGCACCAGCAGCACAAGCTCATTGCTGTGCTTGTGTCATCCCAAGAGGGATGCACATCTGCATTTGGAGTGAGTGCACTCCAAGTGTATGCTGGGGAGATGCTGCAGGGAAGGGCTGATAGTACAGAGTGGCTGCTATAGAGGGACATGCAGTGGGATTGTGCTTCTGACTTTGCTGACATTCTATCAGCCCAGGAGCCATTTTGCCTGAGCAATAGTCAACAAATCCCAGATCAGGTTGACATATGACATCTGATGTGTGGTTCTGGAGTAGTGAAGCTGCAAAACCACAGACTGAAGGGACTGTGGGAGAGCCAGAAGACTGAATGTGAAACTGAAAGCAAATACATCTTTGCTAATCACACTAGTCATTGTGCAACTTCTAATGGTGAAAAGAGGGACAGTTCCTTCTCCTTTATGGAGAGATTGTTCCTCTGCATATGCTCTAAATGTGCATCAAGGATTGAGCTCTTAAGGTAATAGGCCTGGAACTGGAGGAACACTTCACCTGGTTTATGCATGAAATAGATGCTTAGCTTTTCAGAGCTGTCAGGAGTACAAATTGACTGAGAAGTCCCACGTGCAACATCCTAGACATCAGGTGAGCTCTGGTATCAGAAACCTGGCCAGCTGCACAGTTTCTGTACAGACTGAACAGATATCAAGTGGTGATTTTGCTGAGCTACACTTTCAGTTAACACACCTGAAATGGCAGTTTGGACTCATCTACAGTGAGACTCAGGCATTTAAGGGAAATATGGATTAAGTTATTTAATGCTAATTTTAACTGTAGTAGAATTAGTAATGGATCAATGAAGTAGCTGACAGAACGGTCCTTCTGTTTTTTGTTTTTTTTTTTTTTTTTTTTTTTTTTTTTTTTTTTTTTTTTTTTCCCCGCCTCAAGCCCAGAAGGACTGCCATTATGTTATAATTATCTTTGTGTGCCTCAAAATTTAATTTTTTTTCAATATTCTTCTAAGTCAACTTAAAATGGTAGTCAGTATAAATATTGTTCTTTTTATGAAGAAGTAGTTCTGAAAAGAATTCAGATTAAATATAGCTAAACTGACAGAGCATGGAAAAAATCACCTGGTGAGAAGGCCAAGTATCCTTATGATGTAACTGTGTCTTATATATCAGGTAATAATTTTATTTGAGAATATATGTTTCTTTCCAGCTGTTGGCAGCCTCTGCTTTTCAGCTTTATGAGCCTCAAGTGTGTCTGTTAAGAAGAACATTGACTCAAGGCCATTTTCTTTTTGTTGCTTTCCAGATAGTCACTGCATCTCCTTTTTGTGTAGAGAATCCAGAAAGCTCTCCTATGGGAATTTGCTTCCTTTTCATTTTGGCTTTTTATTTTCTTTCTTTGATGTATTGTTATTTGTGTACAGTATGCTGTAAATGATAAATCCAAAACTTTGAACTGATATTGAAATCTAGAGTATTTGGGCCTTTCTTACAAGAACACAGCCAATTTGTTCCATATGTTAATGAAAAGTTGGCTTGTAATTTCTGTCTATATGTTAAAATAAATGTCTTATCAAATCTAACAGCTACTTCTTGTGATTTTAAGGACTTTTTCCTCTATGGATTTAATTTCATTCCTGGAAGAGTGTGTAGCCAGGTAGGCTAACTGCAGAGACTGGCCAGGACAAAGTCTGTGGCCCTAAAAGACGCATAGTGCACCTTTTCACTAACCTCCATAATCTGAGGTATTTTTTGTTCTGTCTTTGTTTTGTTTTGCTGCAAATGTTTATTACTATGTCCAGGACAAACTGTTGCCTGGGGAACAATATACTTTTTGATTTTTACAGATTATACATGTTTGTATATTCTCAACTCAGTGGTGCTTTTAGTTATTGTCTAAGGTTTTAGTGTATCAAGAACTATTTTTTGGTGCTTCTGGGTTTTTTTTGTGTTTTTTTTTGTTTGTTTGTTTGTTTGTTTGTTTGTTTGTTTTAAACTAATTATACCACATTTAATATGGGAAATAAGAAAGTGTGTTATGACTTCTGGTGCATGTAAGGGCAAGGAATGGACCTTTCTTAATTGTCTTTCTACAGCTGTGAAAAAGTAGACTTGATACCTTGAGGACATCTGATCTGTTCTTATACCTATATACATTTATAATCAATATGGAAATTCAGATAGGAAATGTTATTTCTGTTTTAAATTCGTATGCATATTTGCAGGTATCATTTAAGTATTTCCAAGAACCCAAGATGGGAATCATGCCCAGATTATAGTCACCTAAACTTCTGTGTCTCAAACGAAGTTTCCACATTCACAAGAGGTGCCTCAGATGCTGATACAGTAAAGAGAGATCAATACAGGGAAAAGGGTGGAATTCAGTTGCATAAATTTAACACAATAGTCTTAAAAGATTATTCAGCTGATCCCCTGTAGGCATCTTTTATAGGATAAACTGGATCTCTGCATAAGCTCAGTTGATTGTATAGATGGGAAGAAGATTTTGTTTCCTAAGCACATGAGTTTAATGTCCTTTTTGGTGATAGGGGTACGTTCCTTGAATTCAGCTGCTGCTCCACATTTTTCCCACAAGTCCTGTGACAAAGCTGCTGACTCTGTGCAGGGATTTTGGATTGTCTAGGACACTGGAAATCTCTCTTAAAGCTACTGAATCCCACTCTAGGTCTGTTGACATCAAAATATCATCTTCCGAGTCTGACACTGATTCCAGACTTTACTCTTCACTGTTCTGCTAGTCACATCTGTGTTAATATACCTCAGACTTTTGTCTCATGCCTGAAGTGTTGTGCACTGGTCCTGCATGTATGTTTTAAACATTATGTCATATAAGTAGTCCAATCCTGGTTTAAGTTCACAGTACCTGTCAGTTAAACATACTGATAAAGTTTTTAATTAGAAATTTGAATCAGAAATTGTATAATTCTCTTTACAAAATGCCTTATCAACAGTATAATGTAATTTTTCAGGTATTACTGTATTTCAGTTATTTTTGAAGTAATTCTGAATGCAATTTTTGGATCTTTCTGAATTAATAACATTAGTGTAATTGTTATTTGCTTTAAATAGGGGTTTTACCACAAATTTAATCATGTGGGTTATAAGTACTGGATGTCCTTTCTCTTAACTTTATAACCTTGTCTTTTAAGCAGCTCCAGCATTATTCTGATGTACATGGCAACTATCCAGTTCTGTAGATGCTATGAACAGGCTTAATTAAAAACCCTGACTCTTCTCCTCAGCAAAGGGTATTCTGAATGGCTAGACAAAAATCAGATTTTGAGGTTGATCCAGCTGTAAGCTGGAGAAATCTCTAGCATTGCCTTTTACTCTTTCTGTCTGAAGCTAATGCCTTCTACAATAACTAAGTTATACACAATTGAAGACAGCTGCCTCTTTCAAATGCATTTACTATGCCATATATGAAAAAGTATACAAAATTTCCTGACAATAAAGGAGTGAGAATTCATACTGAGAAATAAATAAAAATGCCTCAAATGGAGTTTATCCAGGTATTAGGGTTGCCTTCCTGAACTTCAGAGACTTATGAAGAGTGGTCAGATTATGTGGGGCTTCAGTTTGTGTTTGTCTATAAAAAAGAGACAACTTTAGATTCAGGTTTTATTTTAATATTTTGCTGAAGATTTGTTTCATTACTTATTGACTCTTATTAGATAATATTGAAATAATACCACAGTCTAAGATGTTAGAGGAAGACTCCTGTAATAGCAGGAAGGCTGAGGAGACACTGCTCTTGTGGTCACAAGAAATAAAGGTTTATTCACTACCTGTGGGACTTTACATGCTGTATACCCCTAATCTTCCAGTGCTTTCATGTCCTGTTCTGGTGGGTTGACCTTCACTGGCCATGAGATGCCCAGCAAGCTGCTCTACCCCTCCCTCTCCATCAACAGGATGGGGGAAAAACACAATGAAAAGCTTGTAGGTGAGCTAAGGACAGGAAAGTCACTGCCATTGTGTGCTAAACAGACTCAACCTGGCAAATCTAATTTAATTTATTGTTGATTAAACAGAGCAGGATAATGAGAAATAAGAAAAAAATCTAAAAATACCTTCTCTCCACCCCTCCTTTCTCACTGGGCTCAGCTTCACTCTCAACTTCTCTACCTCCGCCTCCTCCTCATCAGTGCAGGGGGATGGGGAATGATGGTTGTGGTCAGTTCATCAGACTTTGTCACTGCTGCTCCTTCCTCCCCATGTTGTTTCCCTGTTCCACTGTGGGGTCCTTACCCACAGGCTACAGTCCTGGATGACCTCCTCCAACATGAGTCCTTCCATGGGCTGCAGTTCATCACAAACTGCTCCGGTAATTCCACCGGGTGGAGGAGTCTTTCTGGAAGGGACTCCTTCACTGTGAGTCCCTCATGGGCTCACAGGTCCCACCAGAAAACCTGCTTCAGTTTGAGCTTCTCTCCATAGACTGCAGCTCCTGCCAGGAGCCTGCACTTGTGTGGGATGTCCGTGGGCTGCAGCTTTCTTCAGGACACATCCATCTGCTCCAGCTCAGGGCCTGCCACACGCTGCAGGTGGATATATCTGATCCACTGTGGTCGTCCATGGGTTTCAGGGAAACAACGTACCTCATCATGGTATGCATCACAGGCTGCAGGGGAATCTCTTCATCCCTTCCTTTTTCACTGGCCTTGGTGTCTGCAGAGTTGTTTCTCTCACATCTTCTCACTCCTCTCTCCCAGATGCTGCTATGCAGCATTTTTTACCCTTTCTTAAATATGTTATCACAGAGGCCTTAACAGTGTTATTGATGAGCTAAGCTTTGGCCAGTGGTGCATTCGTCTTGGAGCTGGCTGGAACAGGCTCTGTCCAATGTGAGGTGGCTTCTGGTTTCTTTTCACAGAAGCCACCCCTGCAGCCTCCCCACTACTAAAACCTTGCCACATAAGCAAAATACACTTACTTTGAATATGAATTAGGTTTATCTGCAAGAATCTGCAGGACCCACCACTTGTTACTGAAATAGAAAGGTTTTAGCTAACATTTTAGCTAACATTAACAGTTCTTTCCCAGTTTGGGGTTCCTCAGGCTAATTTTTCCTTCTGCCCCTCTCAATCAGTGTCACACATTGTTGCTCGCATACATTGTCCACCCAGTCCTGACATAGCTAGTCCTGTGTAGCAAAACTGTTGCATAGAGAAGGGCTGTTTTCATTAGCTGAAAGTATTTTATTTTTACAGCTGAGCGGTACTGAAACAACTGCACTGAAATACAAGGTGAAAGAAATATGATTACTACAACTGATTGATGGCACATAAAATACATAATTGAATTGACCAGTAAACTTCTCCTTTTAATTTCATTGTTTCAGCGTTGGTCTAATTATCCAAAGAAAAAGCAGTTGAAAATGTACCCAGTAAGACATAGTTGTTTCATATTTCCAGTTGTTATTTTTGAAAAAATCCCACTTGTTTCAATCAGTCTCACTTTGAGAAAAAGAGCAACCTCTGCAAGTGTGGAGAAAGTTACCTAAGCACTTAAATGGAAAGCTCAAAATTTCATGAAAGAATAGGAGAGGTTTCAGTAACAACTAGGCTATGTCATTCCCTCTTTATGTGTCTGATTTGTCACTGATAGATTTTCCTTTCGTGCAGCCCCCCTGCCTGCCCAGCAGAGTGCAAATAGCATGTGCCTTGCATAGCAGGTCTGGTAGATATACTTTGGACAGATAAATGTCAAAACCACATAGATTGGAAGATAGTCTATTTAGGGTTTCCAACTAGAGTTTTCTTGCAAACCGAGCAAGGGGATGGACTAAATGGTTTAGGGTTCTTTTTTCACCACTACTCTTTCCTTGTTCCTTTTTCTCTTAGAATGAAATTGAAGAATATTTAAGGTCTTTGCTATTTTCATTACTTTTTTGCACTTCTACTCCTCTGTAAGTTTTATAACCTCTTTATTACAAAAAATGGTAAAATTGGGAAAAAAAAAAGGAGCAAACAGAACATATGGGGAAAACTAGTGAACTTTACTTACTCATTTGTATTCAGTCATATAAAGAGCAAAAACCTCATATAAAGAGCAAAAGCCATTTCCAGTCATTAATCTTCATACTTTCTGAATACTTTTTGGTAGAGAGGTTGAGTAAGAGAATGACTTTACACCATCTCTCATCATACAAAAAGAGAAAAAATGCATATTTCTAGTTAGTCAAATGGATGAAAGATATTCTGTGTAGCTGTTAGTAAAGGTGGTCTAGATGCACACTCTGGATCAACATACCTCTGGTACTTGTGGGGATTGAATATTATTAAAAGAAGATGTCTCTATACTTACATTTTCCTTCTCTTTTCAATAAATCAAATTAACCTGTTTTTGTAGCTGGAAAGGCAGTTCTTACATTCTTAAGTTCCCATACTGTCCTCTCTTTTTGAGTATTTTATATGTTAACACCTGCTTTAACTAACATTGCACTTTTCAAATCCACACAGGTTGCCATATAAATGAAGTGTTGTTCTCTATTTTAGATTTCACAGTTTGAGAGTCAGGTGTTTCAGAGCCCATCATTTGGCATCTCTCTCCTGGACAGATACACAGCAGTCAATACAGTCAATAAAGTCTGTGTCTCTGATTCAGATTCATCTGTGTCTCACATGTTTCCTGCTGAGTCACTGTATGACTTTCTCACCAACTTTTAGTGTTTTCATTTTTGAGTGGGAAATTACTGTGGCTGCAGGCCATGCTTTTCATATGTTTCTATGTGTTGAATACATTGCAGAAACTTGATGTGAAAAACTGGGAAAAACAGCCACGAGGTGATCATAAGAAAGTATTTTCTTGAATGAAACAGGTCATTAATTTATAAATTAAGGTAAAACTGTAAACTTGTCTGCTTTCCATTGACTAGGCAGATGTTGTTGTAACATCTGGAAGAAAACAACCAGGGAAGTCGATTTGCAAGTTGTCATTTGAACAGAGGTGATCTCCATGCTCATCACACTGATTTACAGAGAAGAAATTGAGCTGTTAAATCTGTACGTGTAGCTCTACTGTGCCCATGTCTCCAGGTCTAAGAAATCTTAAAACCTGGATGGTGAACCAGGTGTAGTTGAGATGAAGAAGTTTATATAACATATATGGATTATACTAAAAAAAAAAAAAAAAAAAAAAAAAATTATTCTTTTGGTGATTTTCCTCTACTTCCACCTTCTTCACAGTTGCATGTCTAAAATAGCCTGCTGGCATAACATTAGCTAAGTTAAATGGAGAAATTAAATCAGTCTAGATAAACTAAGGACTAAGTCCACGTAAACTAAGAATAGATATTTTAATGTTCACATGGATGACTCAGCATACTTTTGCCCTGGCAAAATAATAAATAAGTTTAAAACTGGGGCCTAATTTTCTATTGATTGAAGTTTGCTTGGTCTCTTGTGGAGGGAGAAATGTTACAGGATTATGGAACAATGCATCATTCCCTCTTCCTTTCCTTTCCCTTCCAGGCTTTCCACTTCATTACCTGGGTTCTTCTGCTCTCTTTTTTTTTTTTTTTTCTTTGTGCTTCATTCAAGGAAAAGTTTTAACAAGTGAAAGGGCTTTGTATACTTAGTAAAGCATTTGAAAATTAGGGCTTGTATTAATATGTTGTTGCCTGTTCCTGAGAATCCCCTACCCTGCAGTCTTTCTGCAGGCCGTTTTCTGTTTGCACTGCTTCTGCAGATTCTCTAGGTAGCTGATGAACTGTCTATCAGGTTGCAGCACTCTAATAGCCTTAAATTATTATTACTACTTTGGCTTTGAGGCAGAAAAAAACAGAGAGGTAGGGAAACTGCATGGAGGTGGTGTATCAATGCTTAGTTTTGTCATTAAGTAAGCTGGATACACCAAAATCCACAGGTGCTTACATAGGTGGAGAACATGGCAAAATATTGTACTGACTCAGTAATTTCAGTATTCAGAAAGTTATTGCACAGCTTCTATAGCTTTCTTCATTTATGTGAATGCAAATATTTGTATTTCTGGCAGATAAGTGTTAATGTTTCTGGTAGGATGGTTTTAAGCTCACATTTTTTGCCTGTTCTTCAAACAGGAATGAACTTTGGATAGAAATTTTTGAAATCTGGAGATGCTTAGTTTCCTGTGTCCCCTGGATTAGACAGTGCATGTGTAACAGAGTTGCACATGTGCAGCTGACACTTCTCAGTGATTTCTGGACGTACAACAGTCAGTAGGTCATTGCTTGGATCGGTAGGATGGCAGAGTATTGCTGTGTAACACTGAAAAAGCAAAGACTGAAAAGTAGCCTGAATAGTCACAGTCTGTTTCTCCTTTGAGTCATAGCCCCAGAGGTTCCAGCATCAACTGTGTTGCTTTAATCCAGTCTTCAAAGTTAGGCATCTGTTTCTCATGACTGATTCCTAGTAGTTCTTTTATAGTATTTTATTTTCTGTGCCACAGTGATTCAGTTATGGGAGAAGCTTAGCAAGATTCATTGGCGCCCTCATCCCTTTTCTGTGCTTGCTAGAATGAAGTAATTGACATATGGGAGCATTTATAAGATTGTATCAGACAAACTAGACAGAAAGCAACAGACATATGTCAAATGAGTTAAATATGCAAATCTTGGTTGTAAATAATGAATTAATGAACAGATGAGAAATGACCATGCAAAAAATGACTGGTATCTGATTTCATTCCTTCTGGGAGAGTTTTTGTTAATTAGATTAATATCACAAAGACAGCATGTGTCTGTTTTAGTATAATTCTGAATAATTGACACATTCTTTGCTATTATCTTGCTATATATGAATGTGTTTTTCAGTGTCTAAGTGGAACTTTTAGGCAGGCACTTTCTGATGATGTCATTCACATTCACTTTTATTTGGACACAAATAGGTAGATCCCAGTAACAGGAGTCTTGATTCTTATTCTCAGTAAATTTTAAATTCTGACGACTGATCTAAAAGTGCGGATCAAAGTACCAAAAGTAAAATTATACCTTTATTTTTTGTGTATATTTTCATCACTGGGAACTGCATGCAGATACAGAAGACTTGATTTTGAACCACTGGAGATTTTTAGGGTTTTGCTGGGACACAGCTGAGCTGATCAGATTTAATATGAAATGCATTTAATTACAACAGAAGAGATTCATTTCTGTCTAGCAGACAGCCTAGTCTGAGGTACTTTTTTAAAAACCTACTCTAAGCCAGTGAAGAGAAGTACACTGAGGTCATGGCCAGAGGCCCACTTTAAGCTAGCATGCCTTTGGCTCCATTCATCCTGTTGCTCCTTCTGTGTCTCTTTTAGCAGCTGCTGGAATGAGCAGGGTCAGGGTCCGGCATACTATCTGTCTCCCTGGAGGGATGCAGGAGCATGAGGAATGTGGAAACATCCCTTTTGATGACAGTTCAGGTTTCTGTTACATGAAAGTACCCATTTAACCACAGTTAACAATGCGTGTAAATGAATCGTACTGCTTGCAGCAGCAGCCCAGACAACTAAGTTACTTAGTCACTTAGGTAAACAGAGTTAAGTGATGAATCCTAGTCTTAGTCTACTAAACATTAACAGTCAACAAAAAAGAAAGTTTTTAAGTGCCTACATGACAGGATATGTGACAGTGTGATGTGAAAATTCTATTCTGCATTTACTTCTTTAAAACTACTTTCTAAAATGCAAAATAAGAAAAGATGAAATAAGTTACAGATGAGCGTGCACTTGTAAATATTCTTGTAACTGCTGATTTTCGCAGAAACAGAGAATGACTGATTAGAAGGGACCTCTGGAAATCATCTGGTTCAATGCCCCTGCTAGAGCAGGGCCATCTAGAACCAGTTGCTCAGGACTGTGCTCAGTAGCGTTTTGAGTATCTCCAAGGATGGGAGCTTCACAAGCTCCCTGGGCCAGGTGTGCCAGTGCTTGGTCATCCTCACAGTAAAGTGTTTCTTGATATTCAGATGACACCTTAGTGTTTCAGTTTGTGTCCTTTGTCTGATGTCCTGTCACTGGGCACCACTGGAGAACTGTGGTCTGTCGTCTTTAAACTCTCCCTTCAGATGTTTATTTACATGGACAAGATCCCCCTAAGCCTTCTTTCCTGAACTGTGAACAGTCCCAGCTCTCTCAATCTCTCTTCCCAGAAGAGATGCTCCAGCATCATCTTTGCATCATCTTTGTGGCCCTTTGTTGGATTGTCTCCAATATGTCCATGTCTCTGTTGTGCTCATGAGCCCAGCAGTGGACACAACTCTCCAGGTGTAGCTTCACTAGTGTCAAATAGAGGGGCATGACCACTTCCCATGACCTGCTGGCAATGCCCTGTCTAATGCAGCTCAGGATAACATTGGCTTCTTTGCAAGAAGGGCACATTACTGGCTCATATTCAACTTGAGGTCATCAGGACCCTCAGGTCATTTTCTGCCAAGGTGCTTTTTGCCTGGGTGGCTCATAGTATATACCTGTGTCTAACATTGTTCATTCCCAGGCATAGAACTTTGAAGTTCATCTTGTGGCCAAAATTTTTTTAAAATGTTTTCAACATTTAGAAGAAAAATCCACTGGAGGCAAGGTAGACTTCTGTGGTGGAAGTTTCATCAACAGCCCTGTTTTGTTGTGTCTCCATTCAGGATTCAAAGCATTTTAATCCTAATTTACTTCTTCAGAGCAGGGATTTTGACCCATAGTGCATTTTAGTGTGTCATCCACCATAAGAGGCCCTTCATATTGCATGAGAATTCCAGTCACTAGGATAATAGAAATCATAACAAACTAGTGAACATCTGCAAGCAGTTATGAAAAGTCAGTATGTGGCTGGGTAGATAAGAGATTTCATTAGTGTATTTTCAGAACAAGCAGAAGGGTTTGGGAGTGTCCCTGCTCTGTAAAGCTGAATCATATGTGAGTACTTTCACTGTCAAAATTTGAGTTGGGTTTATGCCCCAATGGTGGGATGTCTTCCAAACACTCAACTTCCATTTGTGGACAGAGTGGAATGATGTGGTTTTGGATATTGGCCCATTGTAGACAATATCACCCGTTTTTGGTCACTCCCAGAAGACTCACTGAGAGGTGCTAATCTGCTTTTGTGGGGAAAATGTTGTTAAAGAGGCAGAGAATACACCTGCATATATGTGTATTGAGCATTGGGAACTATATACCAGGTGTAGGCTTTGATATGAACAGGAGCTTTGTTTTATGCACTTCCTTTACCAAATTGCCTTCATTGTGTGGGCAGAGGTTGTGATCTGCTTTTTCTCACAGTCTGTGTATTTCTGTTTGAAGGATTTATGTTTATTCTCTCAACAGAAAAGAAAATAGTTTTGTAAAAATTTAAGGGACATTTGTAGGAAGTAATTGTTCTTAGTTGTAACAAAGAAGTATTTGTGGCTCACAGATGTATTTTGACTTTATTAAGACAGAAAAGAGTGAAGCATACTACAAAATATTTATCTGTGGGGAACAGTAAGGTTTGATGGCTTCCTAGACATTTGCAAATTAATGTGAGTCATCCTTACCATTTATTTATTTTCTTGCAGGAGGAAACATAATCATACCTCCTCATTTCAATTGTTTTTTACAGCTAAAAAAACTTTGCCTATTTGTGGTGGTAAGATGTCAGTCTGACTGCATGACTAATTCAGGCAATAGAGAAGGGCAGAGATGGGGAAGGAAGGTGGGAGTGAACTACTTATGTGAGAATTGGTCATTGTTTATTAGTTGTCAGAATCAATCCAGATTCCAGTTCTTCTGAACTGAAACCCACATTTTTCCAGTAAAACATGAAGCTCTGACTAAGAAGTTTGATTCCTAATTGTGAAGTTATTGTCTGTCTCCTTTGGTATTACATAAACTCCTTTGGGGCCTAGCCAGATAATAGCAATGAATCCAAAAGCAGTTAACCTTTTGCTAAGGCATCTGGACTACCACTGCTTAAAACATTTTAAACACCATTAGGATAGTCTATTAGAAAGCCTTAGAAGATATACAGAATCTGTAGTAGTAAAATTTTACATTCACTTAAAATAAAACTTTGATTTCTTTACTAGTTCAGGTAAGTAATTTTATTGTGTGAGTAATTTAAATAAGGAGAAACATAGAACTTGTTTTGTGCTAGAATTTGAGTAAGTCTTAAAGTGGGTGGCCACATGGGTTGAAGTATCTTGTCTTGAGGTCAAAGATAGTCATAAGCAGGAGCTTTGATGTCCTGTCCCACACTTCAAGGACAGGCATTACTATGAACAGGAGCTTTGATTTATGCACTTCCTTTATCAGATTGCTTTCATCATGTGAGCAAAGGTTGTGTATGTGCTGTGATTGGCTTTTTCTGACAGTCTACTTTTTCTGTGCTTCTGTTTGACAGATTTAAGTTTATCCTCTTAAGAGAAGAAAATAATAGTTTCATATAGATGTAAAGGAGATTTGTAGCAAGTAGTTTATCTCTTTTATCCCTACCATATTCTGTGTACTTATATGCCAGCTTTTAGCTTTATTATAAAGAACTTCCCTTTTTCTTAGCTTAGCTGTATGCATTGTGTGTGTTCATGTGATTGAAAGGGCCTGTATTGCTGTATTCACCTTGTATCACTATGACAGCTATTTCCAGCTCAGCATACTCTGTCTCATTTGTATATTAAATTCCTTCTGGGTACTTTTTTCCTAGTTTATCTGCTCTGGACCTATAAAGGTTATGATAAATAAGTTCTGTTAATGACCAGTTTTCCAACAGAAAATCTTCAACCCCAAATTTAGTCGAGATTCCTGTTATCTAGGACCTGTACATTGTCCACTAAGTCTAACCTGAAAAAAATAGTCTGTGGCTTCTTAAATTACACCTGGTTCAGAATTAAGCTGAGAATTCATGGAGATAGTTTTCAGTTTCCACAGTCATAAAAAATTTGTAAGGGGAGAAGGTGAGTAAAAAGTAGACAAGCAGTAAAAGTCAAATAAAAATACTAAAGATTTTTGCAAACCTGACATTTATCTACAGCTATTGGCTAAGAATGATTGTGAGTGGTGCCAGGGATAAATATAAAACAAGTTCATTGCTTGCATATGAATCTTTAAAGGCCATGTGTTAAGCTAATGTGCTACTGATAACTTATCACATTTTATGTCTAGACATCCAAGTTAATGTGAATAGGAACACTTTCATGTGATTTTCCCTCTGGTGCTTTTCCCCCGTAACAGTGCTCATTTTCTGCTTCTGTGCTTCTAAGAATAATAATGGAAACTTGCTGTCAAAAAAGACAGACAGACACACACACACACATGCACACCCCTCTTACTTTTTCATGATGTAATGTGAAGTATGGAGTTTTGGGCCTTGAAATGATCTATTTCAATTTGAAAGTGGTAATTTCTTCCTTACTTAGTATAGGTGATAAACTTTATGTATCTAGGCTGGTTCCTGAGGAGCTTAGAAAATTGAGGTCCTGTTTTGCATCTGCAATAGTCCACCTGGATTATAGATGGGTTACCAGACAAGAAAGACAATTCTTCTGGCTGTACACTGGATTTTTACACTATTGTAGAATTACTCATTTAGGCCAAGTTCCATATCAAGAGGAAGGATCTTGAATTCACAGTGATTTAGTTACTGTGACAAGTGGGTTTGCTTTAATTTTGTATAAAAAATCCTTCAAAAGCTATTCTACTAGTAACGTTCCCCTGGTGAAAGATTCGAACATGACAAGGCTGGGAATTATCTGAAAAACACTGTAGAAACATATCTAAGTTCTAGCCATCTGACAACCCTTGTAACATCCTTTGGTCTTCATTAGGTTTATAGACTAGCTGCCTAAATGCCATATACTTGTCCATGTAATATTTGTTTTATATTTTACCCCATCATCAATTTGGCACATGAAATTGATTTCATCTTACTGTGACTAAAATTAGGATTAGTTTTCCTAACAAAGAGCAGTGGATAGATACCCATGCTAATCTGTTAGATCTCACAGAAGTTTGAAGAACTATTGACAATGGGCTATCTTACCTAAAGGAGAAAAAATATCCAGGGGAGTGTACTAAAACAATTCTTTGAAGTATGTACCCTCTGAGTAGTGAAAATGTATCTCCAACATTTTCAGGCCTGTCAGAATGCAGTGGCTGTCAGGCTGCTCTGCAAGGGAAACAGCCTGTAATGAAGGGCAGAGACCCTCAAGACAGCATGTCCCTGTCCCATGGTACTCAAACAAGAGCAGCAGAGTCTGTCTTGGGGGATAGTCAGGGATGTCAGTGATCCTGATTTCTAGACCACGTTGTGGGAAGGCATGTCAACAGGTGAACATAGCACAAGGTCAGGGACAGACATCCCCACAGTGCTGCTCAGACAAGGACCATGGGCCAGAACTGAGGCCAAGAGCAGATCCCAGGCTGGGAGGAGATCCACAGCTAGGCATCTCTGGGATCTTTCTCACACAGGTCTTTCCCAGCAGCTGCACCCACGGTTCAGCCACACTGCCAGAACTGGTCTTGAGCACCCACAAGCAAAGTGTTGGTGATGGGAAGAGGATGCAGAACTGGTTGATGCACTCTGCAGGCTGAAGCTGAGGAAAAAAAGTCAGGAGGTTAAGACAACTGGAAGCATCACAGTAGCAAATATATAGCCTCAGATGCTAAATTTATTCTGTAGTGTAGAAATAACATGATTTCTGCTACCATGTTAAAGGAGTAAAAAATACCCTACTGACTACAACAGGTAAAAATACAGATAAGAATGAAGATGAAAGATAGGAAATTCAACCCATGAAAAAGTAGAAGACTCAACTCTTAATGCTGAAAAACATGTAACTAGGGCAATTTGATAACAGTCTGTAAAAGAATGTTAAAGACAAGGTGAATAAAGAATGATTCTTAAAAACTTGGAACAATTAATTTAATTAATGAACTTTTTTCATTAATGAGCGTTTTCTTTTATTTTAAAGAGATAGTTGCTGATAAACTGAAGATGAAATAAACAGAAGGAAGTATCTTTTACATAAGAAATTAAACACTTGTGGCAGAAGTCTAAATCAGAAGTCAAAAATAGTTCAACTTCTTTGTGGAATATAAATCCACAGATAACACGTAAACTTCATAATCTGGATGTGACTTTTTGTTCAGGGACACCCCAAGTCATTGGCTGTCAGCAGCTGGAAAGATGTGCCAGGGCAAAAAGTATCTCTGCATCAGGCATATTTATTTCATAAAGTAATAATGTTAAGACAGTTAATCATGCCTTCATCATATTTGTATTCACTGCAGTAATGTAACTTAGCTGGGAATTAGTTCTTTAACTCTAAGGATGTTGGAAAAGTAGTTTACTACTGCATGTCTTCTCAGTTTTACCTCTGCTAACATCAAACTTGTCCTTCAGACAAGCTCTGGCTTCTTGTGGCTCTTTGAATCAGTTGCAAGAGCTCATCAAAATACTTGGTGTCTCAGGCCAGGGATATCTAAAACCTGTTCAAAATCTCTTGATTGATGATTTTCATCTCTGCACAATGCAATATTCATGAAGTTTTCCTGGCGACATCTGAGGATTTGGGAAGAAGTCCCTGGGGAACTAAGGATCATTACAAATAGTAGCCTATTTTTTTCTTTCAATCTGAGTTCTTCTACGAAAAAAAAAATAAAATGTGACTCTGTATTTTAAAGTATAATCTAGTGCAGTGTGGAAAAAACCCAGCTCCTTCAGAAAACCCAAACCTCAAACCAAATAAAACTGTAATTGCAACAGAACAAAGTTGTCCTCTTTCTGTTTCTGTCTCTGTCTCCTTTGCTCTCTTCTGCTCCTGGGAAACTGAGGAGAAAAATGCATAACAGTGTGTATACTCCCTTTTCTATCCAAATGAATGTAGCTCAGATTGTACTTTAATAATCACAGAGGAGAATAAATATAAAACAAGGCAGATGTCCCACTTTATAACAAAGCAAGTCATATTGCACCCCATTGAATCAGTGAAACAAACTAATAGCTTTTTTTTCTTCCCTTCTACACAAAATTATGCAGAGAGATTTGGAAGTCCACTGTAGATCCCAAACGCAAATGCATTAATACTTTATGCCATTTAACTTTCATTTATGGCAACTCATGAGCTGTCATTGTATTTTTACAATGATTTTAATGAGTATAGAGCTCAAGTTTTTGTATTGTGAAGTAAGTACAGTAAACTCATTTTACTCTTATTCCACTCTGTTGAAATAATCGTCCTAATATTATCTGACCAGATAGTCAAGCAAAATTACTTGACATGATGTCAAATGAGTCTGCTCTGAAGATATAAGGATACAGTCCACTGCTGGAACATGAAAAGCATCAATCCACATCATTCTGTCTTCCTCTGAGAATACATTTTCCTTAGATTTGACTCCTTCTAGCACTAAACACCTGATGTCTCTTGAAGGGAGAACTAGAGCCTGCAGAAGCTCATGAACTTGCTGCAGAATTCTTAAGTTCCTCCTACCCTTGTAGTTTCTAGCCATGCTACATGAACCTGAATTAATGCAGTTGGCACAGTTTGCATTTGTGCTAGAAAAAAAGTACTTAAATATATTCAGTCTTGCAGTCACTGTTCTTGGCCCAATAAGCACGAACCACATGATGCTATTTTACAGCAACTTTCTCAAAGGACAGTCACAGTAAATTGTCAGCTGTTGCTCATTTAAGAGTTTATGCCGGAATACTATGGCAGTGTCTTTACTGTTTCTTCATTGCCATCTCTTAAATGAAGTCCTGTGATCCTTACAGTGATTTTGTCACATACTTTCTTATGATGGAATCTCACCTCAAAACAGTGAACCAAACTCTAAATTTAGATATGAGTCCACCACAGGTGCAGTATGTCTTTTGTCCCCGTTTGAACTTTCTCCAGCTCTCATATTTCTGTGTTGGTAGCTCAGTGTGTCCTAATAATTGTGTGCCATCATAGTGTCTTTCCTGCTCCTCTGACACTAGATAGAAGGAATAGGTCTGTGGGGTGGATGAAAAATGTTTACTTGTCTCTTGCTTCAGCTTATGCTTCAGCATATGGTCTAATTTGTACCTTAATTCGGGCAGAGCATCTCTAATAATTTAAAGAACATGATTTTAACATGAGCCAGTTTTAATTTGGGTCTAATACCAAGCAGTCTTGCCATGAATTATTTGGAGTTGGATTTAACCCTATACTTTATATTGATATTTAGATTATATTCCATTGATACTGTTTACTCCTTGGCTTTAATTTTCTCATCTTTAATCTGTTTCCTTTTATTTAATTTGGCTATTGTTTTGCACAGGCTGTTTTCAGATAATTGCAGATTTTGCAGATGGTGTTTAATTGGTAGAAGTATGAAAGGAAATATTTTCTTTAATAATTTTTGATCACAAAATCATTTCCTTTGCTGTGGTATCTAAACTTCACTAGATACATTCTCTGTGGGATCACTTGCTGTGACACTGTTTCTCTTTGAAATTTATCAGGTTCAAATCCTCTAGATACTGTCAACTATTTAAGACAACTGAGATGTGATAATGAGTGATAGATCGGTGGTACTGTCTTTATCAATGACTTGTGATTATAGATCAATTTGTGAACTAATTGATAGTGAACGTCTTCATCTTTCCACTCCATTCTAGATTATTCAATATAATGAAGTTGTGTATTAATTTTACCCTTTAAAAAGCATCCTGAACAGTATTCCAGGAGTACTTTACAGCTTCATGTCTATATGTTTTCACATGTAATGATAGGAGGAGTAATGGCTTTAAACTGAAAGAGGGTAGGCTTAGATTAGATATTAGGCACAAGGACAATGAGGCACAGGTTGCCCAGAAAAGTTCTAGATCCCCTATCCCCGGAAGTGTTCAAGGCCAGGTTGGATGGGGGTTTGAGCAGCATGACCTAGTGGAAAGTGGTCATGGCCATGGCAGAGGTGTTTGGACCTAAATGATCTTTAAGGTCCCTTTCAACTCAAACAATTCTCTTACTGTCTGATTCTATGGTATTTTGTCACAGTTGAAGACTCACAGCAGTGCAACAGGTAAAGTGCAACTTTCTCCATCTCCTTTTACTTTTTTTTAATCAGCATTTATTTAACCTACGTGTTATTTACACATTTGTTATGGACAGTTTATGCCGGAAAGCAGTTCTTTGCCCTTCCCAGCTGGGGCTGGGAAGCAGGGGGTTCTGTGGCAAGGCTGATGCAGGGTGAGAATTCCCTGACATATGCTTATGTGGCTTGCCTTATGCAGACTTTCTGCAGCAAAATGAGGGAAAAGGCTGCTCTTTTTTTTGCTGTGGTTCACAACTAGTCACAGACTTTGAAAAGACTGCATGTTAAAAATGTTAGAAAATTCAAACTCTGAGGTGTCAATTGATTCTTGGAAATCACTGAAATATTTTATTTCTGGGGTTTTTGTGGGGAAGAGAAGGGCTTTTGCCAGATGGCAAAAATTTTCTTTATGGAGTCTCACCTGCTCTCATTGCATTTGATCCAAGAACCACAGAAAACAATCGGAAAATACTACTACAGTTTTGTCAGGCTTCAGACTGGGCCTTTTACACTGGAAATGTCTATATACAACATCAGTAACTGGGTTCGGTACCAGCAGCACATGGGGGAGGGGTCACATAAATGAAGTCTAACCTCTGGTCTGGGTCCAAAAACCCTGTGCTACACAACTTTAGGCATGAAATAAAGCAGAGGAAGCCTTTCAGGGTAGGGAGAGAGAGTAGCACTTTCCTGCTCCCAGTAGCTGCTCTGAGGATGAACAGATGCACAGGTCTATCTGTGAGCAGGGCTGTGAGTGTCACTGTTAACACTCTGGGCAGAGGCAGAGGGAGCAGGAGTCTGTAACCACGTCCATGGACATTGGAAGATCAGCCCTGATGAATTAAACTTGTGGCACACGGACTTAAGTAAGATTTTGCTCTCTCACATTTTTCTAAATGCAGTTGGCTTAAGTAAACTTATATTTTATATACAGCTGATATATCTAATTTCACTAGTTACTTCTTGTAAAGATTTAGTCTAGAGGCAGCTCTGCAAGACTATCTCCAGTATAGTGAATATAATAATCTACTAATTTTGTTAATATGTAACAATTGATTACAAAATTTAAAAAATTCCTCTTATTTCTCATCAACACACTTAAATGCACTCTTGCCTTTGTAAGAGGTTTCTTTGGTTTAATTTTTAGATGGTATAATAGTAATGAATGGCTATTTCTCTTCTTAATAATTATCCTCTGAAACTGCTGGTATGAAAAACCCCACAATCTAACAAACCCAACCTAAACACCAAAGTGTTTTGCACAGTACCTTATAAACTGTGTTGCCAAGACTTAATATGTGTCACTCTCTTGACTGCATTCCTTTGAAAAGAATGAGTTAGCGCAAGGTGATGCTAAATAGCACACCATTAATTTTTTTTCTTGTATACAGACCTGAAAGGAACTTTGGAAAAGGCTCTTTTTCTTTGGGAAAATGATCTTTTTTTAATTGTCTGATAAAAGGGGTTTTTTTTGTGTGTGTGAATTCATTTACTTCTGTCTGTCACGCCTGGAAGACTTTTCCTGGTAAAACCTGCCTACTTCGGCTGTCAAGGATACCTCTTCTGAGAGATGTGGGCCCCCAGTCTTTGGATAAATGCAGTAACTTCATTCTAGGCTTTCCTTACAGGAAAGTGTAACTATTATATACTTATTCTTAAATGGATGATGTATTTTCCTCCTCTGTTCCACAGCTTTTTGGAGTTTGTGAGTTGTTTCTGAGAAAATCCATACAACATGTCCTGTGGGCTTAAATTACAGGGTTCTGTATTTATTTGCACAAATTGCTAAGGAGAGGTTAAAGATGCAAAATGGGTGGAGAAAACTAATCATAGGTGGGGGGACTTGAATGCCTGAGTAGACCCAGGACTAGCAGCTCCAGGGACAGTGGGTGCCTCTTCACCCAGGAGCTTCTCTGTTCTTTGTGCTGCTGCTTTGCCTGCAATGGGGAGAGGTGCAATGTTTGATGTGCTGCGAGCAGAAGTGCTAAATAGATATTTTGTCGTCTCGGGATCAAATCGCCTATCCGGTGAAAATATTCCTGAGATGCAAACTGAAAGGGGAAGACAACTTTAAAAAACTCTTTTTAGGGGAAGGCAAAACTGATCTCTCTAAAATGATCCCCCCTAATGTGTTTTTGCTAGTAAACACAAAGCAGATCATCTGCAGTGATGCAGATGGTGGTGCTCAGAGGCCCTTGTGACATCCAAGAGCCGCACCATATTCCAGGCTATCTAAGGAACACAGAGCTCAGCCCTTCCCAGGGAGCAGCTCCTCAGTTTCTTTGGAAAACCAGAATATGTTGTAATGGTTCTTATTTATTTTCCATCATTTCAATCCTAGTGTCAGAGGGAGCTTCCTATGGAACCAAGAGGGAGAATTTATTATTTTTTATAGGCAGCCGAACTGTCTGTTCACTTGTTTTATGTGTATGATTTGATGGCACCCCCTACTTATCACAAAACTGATAAAGAGCATGAAGTTCAACGTGCTGTAAAAGTTTGTCTTTTGTGGAATCATCTGAGATGTTTGATAACGTATAACATATTATATTGACTTGACAATAGGATAGGACTGGGAATTGGGAATTGTCATTTTACAGAGAGAGGGATCTAACACTGAAAGAGGCTTCCTAGAATTGCAGTAGATGCCCCAAGCCTGTCAGTGTTTAATGGCCATTTGAACAGTGCCTTTAACGACAGGCTTTCACTTTTGGTCAGCCCTAAAGGGGTCAGGTAGTTGGACTATATGATTGTTGTAGGTCCCTTCCAACTGAAATATTCCGTTCCTTTCCATTCTGTTCCATTCAATGTAATGAATAGCTAACCTTCTCTCATAAATTGTTTGGACAGGAGTTAAACTAATGAGTGAAAGGAGGTTGGTTTTATTCTCTTTTATATAGAAATATGTATTGGTTAATATATACATTAATATATGCTAATATATATAGTAATATTGACAGAATTGAGTGTTTGAAATCCAAGCTGAGTGTGTCTCTAGTTCTTATAACCTAATTTTCCACCAGTGATATCAGATCCCTGAAATCCATTTGTAATCGTAGTAACACATTTTCTATTGGAAGCAAAGTGCAAATCAAAACTTGTTCTTCCTGCATCCCATTGACCCTCGATTTTATTAAGAATCATGTATTTGATCTAGAGTTAGTGCTTTATTGATTGACTCTTCACCATGCTTATCGATGCTGTTGTAGGCTAACATGCTAAATCATGTTTTGTAACTAACTATTCATTGATATTTTCATCAGAAGATGACTCTGGACAACTCGTCAAGATCTGAAACATCCAAATTTATGATGAAGTTCTCTAAATGGTTGTGGTATGAGCTGTTAGAACAAAATTTGGCAGGCATCAAGAAATTAGACATATTTATATAGTGGGAACATTGAATTAGTTTTGGATAAGTACCTAGACTTTAGAATATAGTTCAACAACTGTCTGGAGTGAGCAAAACATTCCTTCTCCAGATAGGTTATCCCACACTTTTTTACTGGATAAATGGATCAGAAGTCTGCTCTGATATGGCAATCCCTTTCTTTGTATGTTTTAAGCATCAAGTGCAAAAAGACCTGAAAACAAAAAGGGGCATTTCCAGGGGTGAGCTCTGATACTTCTCATCCGTGTTTTTAGTTTTGGCCAGGAGTCTGAACAGCAGCACACAGGGCAGCCAAGAGGGGCTTTTTCATAACCAAAGAAAGTGACTAGAAAGTAGTGTTGGTTTGTTTTTGTTTTTGTTTTGTTTTTTGTTTTGGTTTTGATTTTGGTTTTGGGTTGGTTTTGGGTTTTTTGGGGTTTTGTGGTTTTTGTTTGTCTTTTGGTTTTGTTTGTTTGATTGTTTTTCATGAGAAGGGCATGAATTCATATATCAATAATCTTTCTTTTTCTTATGATCTGTCCAGTTTTTCAGATGTGAGTCTGTGAATTCCACAGCTTTGCAAATCCCGGACTGGTGAGTTTTTATTTGTTCTCCATCACTGAGTACAGTTTATTTATGACCCATTCTGACCAACTGGTTTCTTGTTTACCTAAGTCTCAGGTAGGCAAGAAGACCTACTTTGAGTGCATTCAGCTCCAAATAATTAACTTGATGGACAAAGTAGGTACATTTCCATTTAGGAAGGCGAGAGGGAACATGTGAGGGACCAGCACAGTTCCTTAGTTAGAGGGCATGTTTCTAAGAGCTATTTCCAAAGGCAGCTTTGCAGACTTACTGAATTCACATTGAAAGCAATTAAAAAAATAAGACAAAACAAATAATAACCTCAGAGAACTAACAGCTTTATAGATAATGATGCTCTAGTCATCAGGAGAGGCTCAACAGGCAAAAATTAGACAGTGAGGTAGAAATCAAACTGTTTGCTGATCTCATTACTCCTTTCAGTTGCACTGCTACCTGCTTGTGCCAGTGGGAGAGAGTTTGTATTGCTGAACACCATAGCAGAGTGAAAAGCTTTAGAAGTGTTTTGGATAGATGGAGAACAAGTTTACTTTTTTCCCTAACCTAGTTCTCTGAAATAACTATGAGAGATTTTGCTTGATGTTGTAACTATTCACACTCCGTGTAGGTGAGCTGTTAGTCTCTTTCTTTCCTTTATGTCTTGTAATTGTAGTCTGCATACAAAGGTGTGAGGCTTTGGCATCTACATTGCCCTGAGTGATAGAAGTGCTGAAAGAGGAGACATTTTCCTCATTTTGTAATAACACTGCCTTCCATGAGTACTATAAATCACTTGGTCATTATGCTGATTTTCCTTTGGCCTTCTGGTGTTGTCCCTCCTGCAGTCTGGAATGAATGCTGCTATGAAGCACCATGTGTTTCTGGGAAAGTCTTGTTGGCATTTGTTTCCCTTGTTGGAAAACTGTCAGTACTCTCTGGAGTGGTAGTAGCTTAAGTTATTAGTGACTGCATCTTTCAGGCTTCCAGCTTCTTATTCCACTAGGATGTAAGAGCCTGACATTTTGATTGTATGCTTAATGAAAGTATTCTCTTACTTATTGCTTGGTTGTTCTGATTAAAAAAAAAAAAAAAAAGAAAAGAAAAATATATATTTTGGAAACCAGAGATCTCAACTATATAGGAGCATTGTTTTTCATCCAACAATATGACACTGAGCAATTTTAAAAAATAAGTTCCCTAAGGTAGCATTGGCCTTCACACTGTGATACAGTAAGCAGAATATGACCAAATATTAACCAGATTCAGATGTTTGATTCAGATCCCAATTTGAACAACTTCCACCATTAGAGGTGCTTACAGCTGAGTCTTAGGTCCAATCTGACGTAAAGAGATGGTCATTTGTGTGTAAGCTTAGTTTTCCACAACTACTGGTTTGCAAATAGGCTTTGGTTTGGGCCCATTTCCTTAACTTGGACTTTGCAAATGATTGTATATTCTGGCATACCGCTACTCTGCAGTGTGTTTTTGTGTCCACTGGATCTTGGGAAACTCTTCTGGGTGGCTGCACAGCTCAGTTCTGTCCTTACCAAGCCAGGCTGCAGACACTGCTCTGGTCAGTGCTTCCCTCTGATACCTCAGGGGAGAAATGGCTCAGCTTTTGCAGAGTGAGTTTATAACAGCTGGTGCAGCTCTGTGTTGTGGACCCCTCACTGGAGTCTTCAGGGTCAGCTGACAGACAGAGAAACCTTTGGAAGCACAATGTCTTCAGCAGCCACAGGGAGTGGTGTGGTGCAAGGAGTAACGGTATGTAATGTATGTGCGAGGGGCCTCTGGAAAATACTTGAGAACACCAGAGATAACAGCAGGAACTTTGCATTTATCTCTGAAATGGGAAGGATTGCTCATTCAGTTCAGTATCCAGTCCTAGCAGAGCCAACATCTGAGAAAGATACATGGAAGGTCAGACAGATAGCTCAGGGCAAAATCCGCCTTTCAGAATGTTCTTCCTCCTCCTGGCTGTTTCATTGGTTTGTGAGCTCAGGTAAGAATAATGTATGTCTTTAACATTTTCAAAAAGAGCTTTGGATGTTTTCATTATCTGTAGGAATGTTTAATTCTACTTTTATTGCTGTCCAATGCTTGAATGCATCTCATAGCAGTAACCCACATGGCTTAATGCTACATCCTATAAAAGGCACCTCTGTAAAATCTATTTCTTTTCAGTTTTACTGCTTGTGCCTTCTTGTGTAGAAGACTTCTTTGCATAAGACTTCTTTCAAAATTGATCTCTTAGAAAGCACAAAGGTCCTATTCTCATTCTACAGCTATGCAATTTGAAAGGACCACCTTTACATGAGAAATGACACGTGGTCTACAAAAATGTGCATTATGGATTCCTGTTACAGCTATAGGGAGAAGAAAGCAAATACAGGGAGTTACAAGTCCCTTTTAAGTAATGCATATTATGTTGACTTGGGAAGATCTTTGATTTTGTTTTCATTTTCTTTGATTTTGTATTTGTTTACCTGAACAATTTAGACTAAGACAAGGAGGCTTTGTTTTTAATATAGTCAAAACTTTCACAGGCGTTGAGCCTGTCAAGAGTTCTTTGAGAAGAGCTGGGAAGCTGGCACTTCTTTACAGTAGCTATTGAGCAATACTCATTTGCTCAGGTATTCCATGCTATTGTTCCTACCTCTTGGGCTCCATACTGGTGTGTGTGAGTGTGTTAACACAACCAGGAAAACTCTCAAGAACTGTCACAGATGTACCTACTCAGTTGAGCAAGATACTGGTTTCCATTTCTCCTCAGAGGAGTGGCTTTTCTCTGTTTTATCATACAAAATATTTCTCTAATTCATTGAGGAAGATTGCATTCTTCAAATTCCTCAGGAATCCTTCAAAATCGTAGGAGTCATCTTCACAGGAGTTTCAGCAGTAGGTGGGCAAAGAGGCTGGTACACACATAGAAACCTACTCTTGTTTACTGAACTCGACAAAAAGTTTCTTCATTGACCATGGCAGATTCTGGAAGTGATTGGTATAGTCTGATGAACTTTTCAGAATGGAAGAAAAACCGTTAAGAAGTTTTTCAAGAGTTTTTTAAAATGTTATATTAAGACTAATTTATTTGGTAGCTTGATGTTATCAGAAAGTGAAAATTTCCCTGAGGTAAGGACACAAAAGGGAGCACAAGTCTAACACAGTAGATTGGAGTAATAGGGTATACTGGCATATACAGTTTGTAGCAGATTAAACACTATAGAAAGTTGGGAAAGTGCTTCTAAAATTTTACGTGCTATTTTGAACTTGTGTGGTTAGTTTATGATAGAATTAATATACTTCAGTGAAACTCATCTGATTTAGACCAGCTGGAGATGTGTTCCACCATATGGTGTTGGGGAAAAACAGGAATGCATTTGAGGGAATATGGGAAAAGTTCTCAAGTTACTCTTGTTGTAAGTGTGAGCAAATGTCTGTGCCTGAACAAAGTGAGCAAGCTACCTTCATGTATGGCGTGTATTTAACGCATGATGTTCACCACATACAAACCTAAAACATTGTGAAGGATTTCTATTGAACTTAAAAGTTATCAGCAGGCTTTTCGGCTTACAGGACTTTTGAAACATTTAGAACTGTATCCTGTCTGTACAAGTGCAATTGGCTGATAGATAAAATTATGCTGGAACACTGTGAAACGAAAAAAAAGTCACACCAATCCTGCCAAAACTCAGAAGTTTACTGTAGCAGTTGAACGAGTGTGAATTTAGTTCACTGAGTTTAAGCTAAAGGCCGGGTGGGTTTTCTGCTGACAGGGTTTGAAGGGCACATTGGCAATATGGTGCATTTCTACCTCATGCTGCACTAGTGGAAAGCATTATGAATTCATACTTAACCGTAATGGAAACCAAATGATTTCAAATCACTTTAATACTTAAATTTTGTCTTCATGAAGTATATCACTTATTATTTCTTCTTTCCGTATTACATTATATAGGACTAATAGTACTTGTTCCAATACTAGGAAAGTACAGACAGGTGCCTCTTTGTCCTGGACTATTTCTTTGCTGTTCTCCAGCAACCTTCTTTTCCCATGCCTCACGACCCCGACCTCTGCAATTTTCCTTTAATACATTTCCATCTCTTCCAATGAGCGTTGATTCCTACCACAATATTCTCGCAGGTTTTTTTCCCTTCATAGTTTGGTCTTCACCACTGAATGCCACTATGGTATCTCAGCTATTCAGTAAGCTACCACAGCAGGTGAATAGAAGAAGGAGTTGCAAGGAAAAGGATGGGTTTGTGCTAAAATCTGTATATGGGACTGCAATAGATATTGACTCAGACAGGGCCAAAGAACATCACTACTGTGCATCACACAAACCCCCAATTTTTTAGTGTGCCATGACAAACTGGAGACTGCAATATAAAAACGAAGAAGTCATAAAAATGGCTTGAATGGGTCTCATGGATACAACAGGCAAAGGCTTTTAAACATGACAGAATTTATAGGTAATTGAATTTAAGGTGTGAATTAATGAGTTGCCAATAATGTGTTTTATGTCAATGCCAAAACTTTCAAGATTTATTTGTAAATCCTTGTTTCTTTGTTTAAAATAATAATAATACTCCTGGTAGCACTGCAAGGATTGTTTATATAATTTAACTCCACTATATGAGATGAAATATGGTTTATGATTTATTCTTCTGGCTGCCCTCTATAGACAGCCTTGCCTAAATTCTGTAGAGCTGAAGGCAGTGAATACTGGCATAAGGCCATGGAACATTAGTTAATGTAGCAAAACAAATGCAGGAGTTATTATTCTAAGTCCTGGAGATCTTGGAGAAAAAGAAAAGTAGCTGAAAAGAAAAGCTGAAATAGCCACTGCAATAACTTGATAAGCCTATTGCAAAATTAGTGTGTGGATTGGCCTGACGAATAGCAGGAAGGGGAGCTCTGTGTGTCTGGTCACAGACACAACTATGATTATTCATTTTGTGTCTATGTGTAAATGAAGGTATTTTCGTGAAGAGTTGCTAAATTGAAACTGATTGTGTGAGTCTTTCCAGCACAGCTCACCTGATCAGCTATGAAAATAACAGGGAAAGACCTCCTATATCTTCCCTAATCTCACATCTTTGTTTTTTTGGTAATTCAAAATCAGTTGATATAGAGGTCTATTACTGTCTTTCCCTGATATTTTCTGCACTGTCCCTCACTCTTGTTAGACTATAGCTCTTGTCAAAACCACTACCATCACTTTTCTCTGACCACAGGAAGAAGCACAGTTCCACCACCTTTATCCCCTGGAATTATTTAAAAACAGGCTGCCTCTGAAAACATCTGGCTGTGTTTTTGTATGCTGTTTATCAAACTTGCATACTATTAGGCAAATACAGAATTATGACTAAACTATACCAAAAAATAAGCAGAACCAACATGCACTTAGAAGGAAAAAAGAAACAAGGGAAACTCATAATTTTTTCTTGAAAAGTCATTATGTATATTTGCTTTTATATGCATGCCTTTGTGCTCCATATAGGTTTGATTTAGTGTAAGAAGATGGGGAGAGTGGACAACAGGTCCTCTTTCACCTCTGCTGCTCCGATGATCTCAGTTTCAGTGGTTGAGTAATTCCGAATTTGCAGACAGCAGATGCAGGCTCTGGGCTTCTCTGGTTTATCAATTTCCAAGAATTGGCTTTAGAAACGTTTTTGGAAAGTTCAAAAAGCACTGTTTTGGAACTATCTCTGGGGTACATTATATTCTAAAGGCAATAATAATTTCAATGTCCCTTGCGGGTTTGGTGCTCAATTCTGTTTTACTCTGGATGAGCTGAAGGGTAGGCAGGCAAAAAAGGAAGGTGTCAGTATTTTGTCCTACTCCTATTTAAAGGAGTGATTTCCAGGGGATCAAAATTCTTTCCATGCTTTATTGCAGACATGTTAAAAGATAACCCTCTGCTGTTGTTAAGTCTGTTTATGGTTTGGACACATTTACTCATAAATGGTGCTGTCACTGAAAGTGTTCTGCTGTGAACACAGTATGGGCTGGTAGGTGTTTACATACTCTCAGAGCAGTACAGAATCTATCTTGCTTCTTGGTTATGACAGCTGGTTCGAATTTTTGCAGTGTGTTCATTGTTTTCAATGAACAGTACATTGCATTAACTAGGTATGTTGTATCTCCAGATTGCTGAGGACTTGCCAAGTAGTGTGAGACACAAACACCTGTCAGACTTTCTATCATGAGTAGTTATTTTTCACTAGTTGCTCTGAGCTTCCCTGAGAGTAGATGCAGATACGGCCATAGATGAATTCAGGCCGTTTTTGAGGTGACTTCACTTTTAATTGTCTTTTCCTTTTTGCATTGCAGATTTTATTAAATGAAGGCATGATGAATGCACAGATTATAAAATATTTTGTAGCTAAAGGTCTATCAAGTCTTCACCTCAAAGGCTTTTTTTTTGTTTGCTTGGTTTTCTTTCTCTGTCACCTATATTCACATCCATTACAGTAAAGAATATTCCTGCTGTCCATTAAATTATGTTAGACCTGAAATAAAAGTGTGCTCTCTGTAGCTTCCCTTTGCTGAAATCAAGCCTAAAGTTAGACACAACTTCTCTCCAACATCCTTCCAAATAGAGCAATAACAGCACACGTCATTGCTGGAGACTAAGCAAAGGCATAGTTCACACCCACACTCATCTTTTGGACAGCCTTCCAGCTCTTACTTGGGGAAATGTATCCAAGTTTCTTATCACCACATGGAGAGCTGCAGAGAGAACAGGAAGAGAAGCATTTGTTTCTCTCCTTGTTAGAGCATTGACTCTAGGGTTAGGCATGACAAGTGAGCTTGAGAGCTTAATAACACTTCCAAATGTTTAAAGTCCAAGTCTTACAGCTAATGGCCCTTGCATGCCCCATTCTTTGCTGCTTAGGGGAGAAGACAGGCTAGAATAAATTCTCTGTAATAATATAGCAAATGAGAAGAGAGGAAAGAAGTACCTAGATAAAAGAGTTGACTTTTTATCCCAATTAGTGTGTCATTAGACTGCTAGCTTTAATATTGCCCTAGTAATGTTCAGAATGAAAATTTTTTATTTCCATGGGTCATGACATCATTTACTGATGACATCCAAGGGCCTGTTAACATAGGCCTCCTCACCTTTATCCAAGCAATATTTTTATCTATGCCATGTCCTTGAATTCCAGAAGGTGCAAAGTGCAAATATGGGCAAATATCCAAAATAATTACAAAAGACATGTGCAATAGGAAATCAACTACTTAACTTGAAAACTAAATACCAAGTAACTAACCAGTGAAAAAGTCATAGTCAGAACTGTGATATTCTAGTTGTAGATATTATCCATAGAAATGTTCAGCAGTTAGAGTAGCTGCAAAAATTATCTGCAGAGGATTATGCCTCCATATATACTTGGATGTTCTTTTTAGATCATCGGTTGAAAGATGAAGTCTATGTTTTTTATTTCATTCCTAATTTTTAAAATTCCAGAAATTCTTTAATGATTCAAAGAGTGGGGTTTCATATGTCTTGCTCAGCACCATGATCTGCAGATGGCCAGATGAAGGCTGAACTGGAGGCTATTTCAAGGCCCACCATTGCATATTACCTCTTCCATCTTTGTTATTGTTAAAATATAAATAAATATACTAACTGAATAAACTAAAGTGCTACAGCGGGTTCTATAAGGTGTTTGATGGAATACATTTATATGTGTGTGTGTGAGATCATCAGCATCATTCTCAGGTGAGAAGGTCATAGTCTTATGAGATGTGGAGCTCAAATATTTGGGGGAAGAACTCTGAGATGACTACCAGCCTAGGAAGTGTCAGGCAGCTCCATCATGTAGACCTGTTGTTACTACCACTGTAAGCAACTGATCTTGACCATGACATTACTAAGGAAAAGATGAACTGCTTCACCATGCTTAATGGTTAGTTTAGGCTCTGATTTTATAACAGTTTTATCATCACAGAGCACTGAATAGAGCTACTTTAACTCCTTGTAAGTCAGCAAAGTGTGCAGCTCTGTGCCATAGGGCATGTCTGTCTTGGCTCCTTAACGTGGGCTTTCAACGGTTTTTGTATTCAAATTTGTTTTCTTTACACGTTTTAGGGTTCTCTCAAGTTGTTCCCTTTTCAGTCAAGGATGCAGGCAGAATGGCACTGTTCCTGTTTCTTTATAATAATCTCAAGAAAACACAGATTTTATTTTAAATATGAAGTGTTCCTCACACAGCTTTATTTTTCTCTACTACACTGAATTCCAATGATCTAGAGATGTGTTAATACATTTTTTCTAATGAGAAACAACTTAATTTGTCTTAAACGAATTCTGCCAACTGTCTTGTACACTATACTGGCTTTAATTCACAATCAGCTGAACAAAAGGTTGTATTTTTAATGATAATTTATTAGATGTATCAGTTTCCACTTTACATTTTTGTATGGTGAGAGTATGTATGCTTTTGTTTGCATTTGTTTCACAGACCTGTCAAGCAATGGATTCCAATCCACAGAATGTGGGCAATGAGCCCAACATTACTCATTGTACCTTTATTCCTATAGAATTTTATTTCTTTAACATGACATGAGATCAAAGTGGCACATCTGAAAGCAGCACAGAGACTCTTGGTCATACTTATATATGCCTCTCATAGTTTACATATACTTTCCTATCTACTCTGGAATATTGATCATATTTTCCAGGGTAACTTTTTAACGACTCAGATACAGTCTAAAGATACAGTCTACCTTAAATGGTATTCTGCACAAAAAGATCACTGTTTTTGTAAGGGTATCTCCTATCACCTGTTCGATTCATCAAACATGAAAAAATTTCCTATTAAGAAAAAATATAAAAATTCAAATATTCAAACATTCATTGCTTCAGTTGAAAGCACATTTGCCTTTATATACATATATATATATACACACACACACACACACACACATATATATTAACGTTTATGTTCTATACTATATGATAGATTCTATAAATTTATTTCCTGCAGTGATCATGGGTGAATATAAACCCTGTGGTATCTTTTGTTTGGCCTTGATTTCTGGAGAAATCATCTTATTTAACTCTTATTTTTGTGCTTGCTTTTCCTCTTGTTGCTATTTGGGACTACGGAGCTATTTTGTATTCTGTTGAGAGCTTCCAAGTTCTGAAGAGGTGTCAAGCTCTTGCTTAAATATGTTGGATCCAGCCTAGTACTGCCTTTAGACAACAACAAAAGCCAAATGCATTTTTAGCAGTTTAGTGATGCTATTACATATTTATTTATTCTTGTTTGCTGTTTGCTATTTTCTCTGGCATATAATTCCCNTGATGACATTGTCAAATTTTTGCAAGCAGTGTAATCTCTTGTTATTATTCCTTCTGTTTTCACCGAGATTGGTTTCTGCTATTTGTCACAGCATGTAAAACTCTGTTGTGTTTTTCTGGACTCTAATTTTGAGCTCTGTGTACTTTGCTGTCTGAAGTATATTTTCTTTTAGCATGTTGGATTATTTATCATGTACCCAATAGTCCAACATAAAACACTTCATCAATGCCTCTAAGTATCTGAAGGGAGGGTGTGATGAGGACGGATCCAGGCTCTCCTCAGTGGTGTCAAGAAATATTTCAAGAGGCAATGGGCAGAAACTGATGCACAGGTAGTTCCACTTGAACATGAGGAAGAACTTTACTGAGTGGGTAACCAAGCACTGGAACAGATTGCCCAGAGAGGTTGTGAAATCTCCCTTACTGGAGCTATTCAAGAACCATCTGGACACAATCCTGTGCAATGTGTTCTCGGATGGCACTGCTTGAACAGGAAGGTTGGTCCAGATGCTTCGCTGAGGTCCCTTCCAACCTTACCCGTTTTGTGATTCTGTGATTTCATGTTTCCTTTAGGTTGGCATCTCTAATTTGCTGCCTGGTTGGCAGGTAGAGGCTTTCCTTTCCCAGTTATTATTTGCACAGGTGGAAAATGTCCTGGCTGGGCAGTAAGACATTTGTTCAGTATTCAGTTTNGTATCTGAAGGGAGGGTGTCATGAGGACGGATCCAGGCTCTCCTCAGTGGTGTCAAGAAATATTTCAAGAGGCAATGGGCAGAAACTGATGCACAGGTAGTTCCACTTGAACATGAGGAAGAACTTTACTGAGTGGGTAACCAAGCACTGGAACAGATTGCCCAGAGAGGTTGTGAAATCTCCCTTACTGGAGCTATTCAAGAACCATCTGGACACAATCCTGTGCAATGTGTTCTCGGATGGCACTGCTTGAACAGGAAGGTTGGTCCAGATGCTTCGCTGAGGTCCCTTCCAACCTTACCCGTTTTGTGATTCTGTGATTTCATGTTTCCTTTAGGTTGGCATCTCTAATTTGCTGCCTGGTTGGCAGGTAGAGGCTTTCCTTTCCCAGTTATTATTTGCACAGGTGGAAAATGTCCTGGCTGGGCAGTAAGACATTTGTTCAGTATTCAGTTTAATTGAGAGAGTTTATATTTTTTAGTTTTACCTCTAGAGCCATAGGCCATTTCCAAATCCCAGGGATCCTGGCAGAGGCTGGCTACACTCAGATCTGCCTTTTGACTGTCACTCTGAACCCATGACACAGGAACATCCAAGTCCCACAGTGGTGCAGGTCAGCTGGCTTTAGCAGGATCACCTTACACGTGCAGTTTCCCTAGATACACCAGGAAAACATCAAACACAACATGTCTCTGGTTGTTGTACTGCTTATGGAGTCTGTTTCAGGTATTTGCTTGCAATAGAGCATGTGAAGCCTTTCTGGAAGTGACTCTGATGGAGCTTGGCTCTTCCTTCTGACCTCCTTTTACTTTTTCAGCTATGATGAATGAATCAGAGTCTGCAGGTGGCAATCCAGGCATAGCCTTTTCTTGCATTGTTGCCAGAGGATGTTTTCAAAAGGAGAACCAAACACACCATCCTTTAGGAGTTTTCTTCTTGCTCTCCAGTTCTTTATTTACATTCAAATATCACAGCATAAAAGACTGCTATATGTCAGAACTTGCTTGGTTACTTGCCAGCATTCAGGTAACAGATAAGGATAAACTACAGAGAAATAAGCCTCTTTCTTAGAAAGCTAGAATAAATCTGCCCTGCACTGTTGTGTCCTGTCATGTGTAACCTGTTACACACCTCTTAGTGTGTTCAGGAGATTAGTGCTCTGAAATAGTTGTACCCAAAAATGAAATAGTAATTATATTCTGTTGGCTACAAAGTGTGACTAAAAGGTCTTCAGATATTTTGTTTTCCCTCAGTTAATGGAAAGAAAGTGTTACCAAAACAGAGAGAAAAAAAAATATTTCTTTAGGTGGTGTGCTTGCTATCAAAAGGGGAAGGATTCAGGGACCCCAAAGAAAGCCTTACAAGTGTTGTAATCATATACCTGACCCTTCAACTAGAGGCACTTAACAGGTGCTGGGATGGGTGGTTATAAAACCAGGAAGAAATTAGTGAAAAAATAAAAATAATTATCATACCTTCCAGGAGGACTTTCTGATATTCTGGAGTGCTCTATATAACCTCTAACAGCACTTGAAAGTATGCCAGAGCCAATCAGGTTTTATGGTTTAGGCTAAAAATCAGATTTTTGAATTAAAAACTGTGCATTCAGTGACTATTTCCTTCTGCACCTGCTACAGCTTCTGGCATGATGCTGAGGTGGGCAGAAAGAGGCAGCATTTCCTTCAGCTGCCACAACCTAAACCTGTACAGCTGAGCTGTTTGAGCGCTTAGGCTCCTTTTTCTTCTCTGCATTCATAGCTCCTGGGGTAGTTACACGTGAACTTTGGCCCTGCTTCTCCCTGCTCCTCCTTCCCCATCCCACCTTGTAAGACAGTGGGACAGAGCCAGAAGTGTTGCTGGAATCATGTGAGAATTTTCCATATGTAGATGAGGAGAAATAGACTAGGAAAAAATATTCTTACCTAAATATTAAAGATAAGAGGTTTTCAAGACGTGGGAATGGGAAAAGTTAAGGCAATCCAAGAGAATCTGAATTTGGGGATGGTAAGAAAAGATAGTATGATATATATATTCTCTCTAACTTGAGTTACAAACTTGTGCTTGCATTTTATCACTTAGCAAGGCAGTTATAAGTGCCTACAATGAGTATTTATTGATGTAGAGAGGTAGATAATGTTGAAACTCTCCAGAAGATCTCATCCATCTGACACAGCTGCCTAACAGGATGAGTTCCTGAAAGCCTGTAATAACACCTCTCTCTTTCCCTCTGTGTACCCTAAGGACTGTGTAGTCTTTTGCTCTGTTTAGTTTCTACAAGGTAGGTGAGCATCGGGTGTCTCTGGGGATACTGATGGCACACCAAGGAGTCAGTATTCCATGTAACAGCGAATCTGTGTAGGTGCTGTGTAGGTCTGTGCTGTGTTGCATGTACAGTGTTGCCTTCAGGCCAGTGCCATGCTGTGCATCCCCCTTGGAACTGGGAAAGCTCAGCTGGGTGATGGTGATGGAATAACCTGCAGGGCAGCTACAACTCAGCACCAGCATGTCATTGCCTTTATCTAGAAGTGCATCAACAAGTTCTCCTGCAGACATCTCTTTTTGACAGCAGAAATTATGAGTAAAGATGTATTCTTATAGGTAAACCCTTTAACAGCTTGAGTGACCCAAATGAAGCAAATTCCGCATGGGTCTACATGGCAGGCTGTGTGAAGCCTGTTTGATCCTGCACAGCTCCAGGTTCCCAGTGTCCAAAGGGACATGAGGATATCTATACTTTCTTTATAGTTAGTTCTAATAAAAAAAATATTTGAAATGATACTGAGTTTGAGTGACTTTCTTACTGGGATAATAGTGGACCAGCACCTCCTGGTGTAAAAACAGTGCCACTTAGGAACAAAAAAAAATGGCAGGCACCTTAAAACAATGGACAAGGTCTGAGGAATAAAGATTAATCCCATTTTGCAATAGGTTTAGCAATAGCACAATAATTATATAATAATATTGCCTCGATAATAAGTTACAGAGGTGGTGTTAACCTTTTGGTTTTCAGTGCTTTCTGTCACCATAATAGTTCTACGATGTGTTACATTTTTTTTTTTTTCCATCAGAGAATGAATATTTTGTTCCTACTCTAGAGTCCAAGGAAACCCATCCTGGAGACATTTGTTCATGTATCAAGAACCCACTAAAGTATTTAAATTTTTTTCCCAGATTGACTCTTACTAAATTAAAAGCACATTTTCATTTTCCCTTTGATAGAAACCATTTTGTTCTGATTCAGACAGAGCACTAGAAGACAGAGTCCATAATGTATTATAACCAGAAATGCTAAAAATGTTTAATCAATGGTCTCACTTTTGCTATAAAATTCAGACAAGGTGGATAATCTCCTGCTCAGGGAAAAGTAACCTGGGGATTGTTTGCCTGGCTCATTTCCGTGCCTCCTTAGTTGCATGACAACACGGTTTTAAGTCAAAATTTCTCTCCCACCAGCACGCTCTGCTCACAAAAGGCACTCAGCAGTTTGCTGTTAATTGTGACTTCCAGAGCATTTATACTTAAATAACAAAATTACTGGGAGAGTTAGGGGAGGAAATTCAGCAGCTTGTTTCCACAGCTGTAATTCAAAACGTCACAGACATTCACACCCAATGAATGAAGCTGCTGCAGACTAACACTCTCTTCGTATCCTGTCTGCTATCTATCACCTCACTAGTTTTATTGGGTTTGCAGTCACAGGTCAGCTGTATCACTCTCCCATTTGCACACCTGTGGGGGGAAACACTTGGTGAATTTTCCCATGAGTATGAGATTTTGTCTTAAGTTAGGCAAGTTTTATAACTCTTTCAAAAGTCTCACTTAGGTTTATTCTGCTCATTATATTATTTCTCATATTTCCTCTTTGTCAGGATTATTCCTCTGTGGGTAGCTACTGGATATTTTTTTTATAAATCTGATCACATAGAATAGGTGAGATTTCTTTTCTTTGAAAGTATCCGCAACTGGTATATTGCTGCTTTATATATCTAGTTATGTTGTATTTAAACATGCTTTGGAAATGGACCTGGAAACCTGTGCTCTTATCTGTGAATAACACTTAGGAATATGTTTATCTTAAGCACATGATTATTCTCATTGAAGCTGTGTATGTGCATAAGTGCTTTATTAGGTCAAGGTCCTTGTAGCAATGCTAAAATTCCTTTGATATTAGGGCAAAAGACTGCTAATGAAAAATTGTGCTGAACTCTTAATATCTACCATCCCCTAAAGAATGGAAATAAGTTTCTCATTTTTGACAATGTATTTCCAAGGAGATGTTAGGTAAGTTATTAATATTTTTGGAAGCTGGATGTCAGGTTTAAAGTATTGGTGACAAGTGGGAGTGAAACCTTTAATAGTTCTTCCAGATTTGTCATGCTATGAGTAATATTTGCTTTCACAGAATAAGAAAGATTTCCTTAGAAATTACAGTTGCTCAGAGGATGTTTTCCTTTGACCTTTCATAATTAGCTCTGTGCAAACAGGGTATTTTATCTGTTAACTTGGAAAGTTTTATGATGAAGAGCAAGCAGCAGTGGACATCTGCTTACTGCTCCTGGTTTAGTGATAGTGTGGATAAATCCACAAATAAAGGGAATGCATTTGCCATGCACAAGGAGCAAAGGCAGCAGTTGCAACAGAATGTTTTAATACTTAGGAATGTCAGCAGTAGTTGAGAGGATCAATTGTGAGATATCTCTTACCTATCTTGAGCCACGTGAACCCACTTTTTCATACCCTGCTCTGCATTTTGCCCCATAACATCTGGCAATTACAAGTAGAAATTTCTGGTAATGCTATTTATGCTCGAAGTGCATGGGGCTCCTCTGCCCAGCAGACATTTCAAGGTCAAGCTGTGCAACCACAGGTTGTTGAACAGAAAGTTCACAATGCCGGGGGTCAGCCAGGAAAGACCTGTCAGAGCAGGATGCTTTCTGTTCCTGGACTCTGTTCTCAGATGAGGAAGGAAGAAAAGATGAGGTACCACTAGCCGCTGGGTCATGGCAGTGACAAGGCAAGCTGTTGGGTGCAGCTGGGTGCCAGCATGAAACAGAGTTCTGAAACACTGGTGAGGAGCTAAACCTTTAGTGTATGGCTCTATCGACTCACAGTTGCATCAATAAATAGAGCTTTTCTGAGTATTTTGAGAAAACATGGACTACCAGTAATTGTGTTCTATAAAATCTTGCCTATTTTTCATATATAACTAATTTGTACCACTTAGAACAAAATATGCTATAAACAGTTTTCAGTTAGCTAAATAGGAAAACATGCTTGAGACAAATAAGATCTACTGAACTTTTGAGTTAAAAAATTAAAGAATTTAAAGGGAAAAAAAAGAGAAAAGGAAAAAGAAGGCACAAGAGGAAAAGATTAAATTCAACTTTTATTCCAAATGTCTTTCTTAAAATATGTTCTAATTTTATTTTAGTCCTTATTTTCTGATGCATCCCAGAGTTCTGAGAGAATTGGCTGATGTAGTTGCCAAGCCACTCTTCTTGATATTTGAAAAGTCATTGCAGTCAGGTGAAGTCCCAGGCAACTGGAAAAAGGGAAGCATTTTACTCACCTTTAAAAAGGATAGAAAGGAGGACTCTGGGAACTACTGACCTGTCAGCCTCATCTCTGTACCTGGGAAGATCATGGAACAGATCCTCTTAGAACCCATGTTAAGACACATGGAGGACAGAGAGGTGATTTGAGACAGTCCCTTCTACGATGGAGTACCTACATCAGTGGACACAAGAAGGGCTGCAGTCCATCTGTCTGGACTTGTGTAAGGCCTTTGACATGGTCTCCTGCAACATCCTTCTCTTTCAGTTGGAGTGATATGAATTTGATGGGTGAGCTGTTCATTGGATGAGGAATTGGTTGGATGACCACATCCAGAGGATAGTGATCAGCAGCTCAGAGTCCTGATGGACATCAGTGACAAGTGGTGTCCCTCAAGGGTATGCACTGGGAGAGGTGTTATTTAATATCTTCATTAATGACATAGATGAAGGGATTGAGTGCACCCTCAGCAAATTTGCAGATGACACCAACTGAGGGGTTTGGTTGCTACACCTGAAGGATGGGCTGCCATCCAGATAGATGTGGAAAAACTCAAACAGTGGGCACATGCAATTTAATGAGACCAAGACCAAGATCCACACAATATAACAAAATGAAGACCAATTGCACCTGGGTCAGACAATGAATAGAGTCTGGGGGATGAACAGATTGAGAGCAGTCCTGCCAAGAAGGACTTTGGGGGTACTGGTGGATCAGATGCTAGATATGAGCCAGCAATGTGCTCTCACAGACCAGGAAGCCAGTCGTATCCTGGGCTGTGTCAAATGAAGTGTGGCCAGCAAGTTGAGGAAGGTGATCCTGCCCTCATGAGACCCCACCTGGNGAAGGCACAAGAGGAAAAGATTAAATTCAACTTTTATTCCAAATGTCTTTCTTAAAATATGTTCTAATTTTATTTTAGTCCTTATTTTCTGATGCATCCCAGAGTTCTGAGAGAATTGGCTGATGTAGTTGCCAAGCCACTCTTCTTGATATTTGAAAAGTCATTGCAGTCAGGTGAAGTCCCAGGCAACTGGAAAAAGGGAAGCATTTTACTCACCTTTAAAAAGGATAGAAAGGAGGACTCTGGGAACTACTGACCTGTCAGCCTCATCTCTGTACCTGGGAAGATCATGGAACAGATCCTCTTAGAACCCATGTTAAGACACATGGAGGACAGAGAGGTGATTTGAGACAGTCCCTTCTACGATGGAGTACCTACATCAGTGGACACAAGAAGGGCTGCAGTCCATCTGTCTGGACTTGTGTAAGGCCTTTGACATGGTCTCCTGCAACATCCTTCTCTTTCAGTTGGAGTGATATGAATTTGATGGGTGAGCTGTTCATTGGATGAGGAATTGGTTGGATGACCACATCCAGAGGATAGTGATCAGCAGCTCAGAGTCCTGATGGACATCAGTGACAAGTGGTGTCCCTCAAGGGTATGCACTGGGAGAGGTGTTATTTAATATCTTCATTAATGACATAGATGAAGGGATTGAGTGCACCCTCAGCAAATTTGCAGATGACACCAACTGAGGGGTTTGGTTGCTACACCTGAAGGATGGGCTGCCATCCAGATAGATGTGGAAAAACTCAAACAGTGGGCACATGCAATTTAATGAGACCAAGACCAAGATCCACACAATATAACAAAATGAAGACCAATTGCACCTGGGTCAGACAATGAATAGAGTCTGGGGGATGAACAGATTGAGAGCAGTCCTGCCAAGAAGGACTTTGGGGGTACTGGTGGATCAGATGCTAGATATGAGCCAGCAATGTGCTCTCACAGACCAGGAAGCCAGTCGTATCCTGGGCTGTGTCAAATGAAGTGTGGCCAGCAAGTTGAGGAAGGTGATCCTGCCCTCATGAGACCCCACCTGGAATACTGCATCATCCAGCTCTGAAGTTCTCAGTACAGGAAAGACATGGACCTTATGAAGTGGGTCTGGATTAGGGCCACCAAGATGATTAGAGGGATGGAGCACATCTCCTGTGAGGTAAGGCTAAGAGAATCAGGATTGTTCAGCCCGGAAGAGAGAAGACTGCGGGAGGACCTTATTGCAGCCTTGAAGGCAGCCTACAGGAAAGACGGAGAGAGCCTATTTACAGGGTGACAAGACAAGGATGAATGGCTTCAAACTGAGAGTAGGTTTAGAAGAGATATTAGGAAGAAATTCTTTACTGTGAGGGTGATGAGGCACTAAAACCAGTTGCTCAGAGAAGTTGTGGCTGTCCCGTACCTGGAAACGTTGAAGGTCAGGTTGGATGGGTCTTTGAGCAACCTGATCTACTGGAAGGTATCTCTGGCCATGGTGGGGTGGTTGGAACTACATGATCTTCCAACACTTACTGTTCTATGATTCTGTGACTACAGATTCAGCAGCTCCTACAAGGGCTTTTTAGGGTGATCCAGGGTAAAAGGTTAAAGGAGGACATCTGCAAGGGACTTGTCAGATACAATATATGTCCTTTTGTAGAAGGATCTGAAAGCCAGTGAGATATTCTGTGAATTCTCAAGTGACCTTACACACCCAGGTGTGGGCAGAGCCCCAGCTGCGCTGTGACTCTAGTGGAAGTGGAGATGTGTTACTCACATATAAACACCCATTCTTTGGTGTTTTAATTCCACCCTGGCTATTGCCAAGAGTGGGTCCTTGTGGGGGCAGATGAACTGTCACAACAATCAAGTATTGAAGAGTTCAGTTTTGAAACTGGTTGGGCTCAAAGGACATGCTCCAGCAGGTGGGTTTCTGTCAGATTGCTTTGTGGGCAGTTTTTCCTAGAGGAGAGCTTCAGCTTATGTCACTCCCTGGGGAGAGGCAATGTGAAGGTGGGAGGATCCTTCCCCAGACTTGTGCGGGGATCAGGCTATGGGATGGGTGAATGGTTCTGCTGCTGGTACACTGCTTTTTATTATTGCCTGAGGTTTTTTTACACCCCTACACCATGATGTAGCCTCTGTCATTCTCATGGGATTTGAGGATTTTGGGAAGCAGCAATGAGTGTCTGCCATTGCAAATGCAACTGATGGGGTTCACAACTCATTGTCTCAGCGGGCTGAGCACTAATGTAAAAACATTAATACAATAATAATAAAAGGTGCTATAGGATTTTTTGTTTTATACTATAGCATTATATTATAGTACATTATATATATATAATAATATAATTTAAAATGATATAAAATTATATAAAATATATAAAATTATTGTTTCGAGGGACTCATTTTCACATGACAGTTGTTGATTTGAAATTATTTAATTGACAAGGATTGTGTCCTGACAATATTTCTGAGGATGACAAGGATTCTTCTTATTGTGGGTTTTAGCAACTCTCTATTGTCAAGGGATGGTTAGAGCTAGCATAAGACAAACAGCTGACTTTTTCCCTTTGGGAAGGATTTCTATTCCTTTACAGGATTAGTGTTTTTCCACTTCCTAATGGTTATATTATGGATGTTGTAAGTGGAATGTAAATTTCTTCTCCCACATATCTACTAAGAAACAAAATAAGAAAATACGGAAAAAACCCCTCAATGTGTTGCTTGGTGTTTTCATGGTTTTGTTTATCCTGTTGGCTTGAACTGCAGTTGTTTTTTTAATTTTTTAATGCCTACAGGATTTCATGGCCATAAATCATGAGAAAGCATCCATAGTATCTTTTGGCTCACAGACTGATGCTTCCTGAAAAGCTGATTCATGGTTGTGGTATGGAGTAGGTCAGGTCTTTCCTAACAAAGCATAAACTGCCCATTACTGGAAGTCTTAAATTTTAAAAAGATCTTGAATACCTCAGATGTGGCCCTGTACTACAGCTGTCTAAAGACCAGCATATAACAAATGCCATCCTTTAAAAAGCTCTTTCTCACGGGAATGGGATCCTAAAATTTGGAATATATGGCATTCATAATAAAGTAAGAAGTGCTAATTAGTTGTTCTGTTGGTGAGATTATTCTTATTCCTGTGTGAGTTTCCATTTCTCACAGGTTGTTTGTATTGCTGGAGCTGGGGAGGTTGGATGAGTGTGTCTCATCTGTGTGAGTGATTTCCTTCTGTCACACATGCTGACCTTTTCCTCAGTTTTCATCCCAGACACTCTGAGTTCCTCTAACAGTACTGAAGTGATGCTGACAGCATAGTTTTATGATAAAGGAGTACAGACCAAGGAGGAGCTGTGACACAGATGTGTTTAAGTTCTCCAGTACAGTTTGGAATAGAAAATGTGAGGTATAAGAGGTAATCCATGAGTGCTAGGAAAAACACCTCTAACCGCACTCTATAAGGTATAGAGGGGAATGGGTTTGCTAACACCATGACCTCGTAGTCAAATCTCTTTCTGCACTGAGGAGGATGGATCATGGCTCTTCCAGAGAGATAAAAGAAGTGCATAGTGCTGCTTCCAACAACTACTAAACCCTATTGCCCAATACTACCACTAGCCACTGTGCATGTGGCTGGCAGATGTGGTAGCACAGAGGTATCTGGGCTGTAGACATGCAAACTGTCACTGTGAGCAAAGATGAAGCCTGAAAATAAACCATCAGTTTGTTCTGAGAGTATTGTCCAAGGCTCCAATCCTCTTCTTTTGCTCTCCACTGTACTAAGACTGAATGCTGTCAGAGAATAAACACCAGGGTCTCCTTCTCAGTCTGCAGAGTGGGTGCAAGGACTCACCAAAAGGCTTAGACAAAATCATCCACATACTATGCCTCTGCTGAATACACTCTGACACTGAGTATATTTAAGCTTCCAAATCACAATGGTGTTCATGAGATGTCTGTTTATCTGGTCCCTGTGGCTTTGGGATCAGTTCTCATGTCTGTCTCTTTAGTTTGGCTTCTAACCTGAGCCCAGCTCTGCCTCTGACATTTCTCTGCTGAGATACAGTGACAAACCCGACCCATTAGACATGGTCTGCACATGTCTTGATCTGAGCATGGTGTTATGCTTGTGGCATTGCCTGATATGTCTGACATGCCTGGCATGGCCACGTCTCATGTCCATCTCTTTGCTGTTGCCTGAACATCTCCAGATCAGAGTCTCACCAAGTTCAGCCTCACCTGTTCTCATATTCATGGGCTTCAAACCTATGTTTTCCACCTTCCAGAGCTGTACTCAAGCCAGAAAACTCTGGGCTTTTCCTGGTGAATACAGGTAAATAGCAGCACATGGGTCTGTGGAAGAGTTGTTCTCATGCCCCAGTATGAGAACAATGCCGCAATAAAATTGTGATTTCTTGGTGCAGAAAGGGAATAAGAACAACATAAGGAAGGGCTGCAGTATCTTGCTTGAGTACTAAACTAGGAGGGAGGTATTAAATTTTGGTCTTTTAAGCCTAAGTTCTCTTATGCTTTTTTGCACATTTTATCTTGTCATAGCTTCATGCAAAATACACTTTTTTAGGGCTGGAGGAAGGGAGCACAGTTCAAGACTCTCTTTTTCCCTCCCTGTCCAGTAAAGTGTCATACAACAAAGTCTTCCTCCACCCCATGAACAGATAGGCTTCAAAATAATTTTTTATTCTTGCAATTTTACAAAAAAGAAAGTATTTTCTCTGTAAAATTTCCCAGATCACCTGTCACTGTAACTCCAAATTAGTTTCATGAGAGTGTTGTGTATTGCATTTCTGGTATTGTTTACCCACCTTGTACATAGAAATAATCAATTTAATTATTTAAAGTGCTGAGAAATTTGAACCTTATGGATAACTAGACAAAATTTAGCTCTTAGTCACTGTGAGGCAGGGGAAATAACCTGAATACATGGACTGAATTGCGTTACTGGCTTATAGAAAATAACTTTTCTTGGGTTCACTAACAATATTTCACTTGCCAACAGAATTCCTTATGTCAAGACAAGAACTCAGCCTTTATGATAAAGACGTGGCTTCAGGTACTTTACACCATGCAATAGACAAAGGCACAGAGATGCTGAAACTCACATTGCTGGTGCTCACTCCTTATCTAGAAGCAGGTCAACTGTGCCAGCACAATGTTGCAGCTAAGATGACAAGTGTTTGTGAAAGCCCTCATTAGCTCATGTACAAAACTGTGTCGGTGCAGCTCTGGGATCTGGGATCTAGGATATTATCTCCATTAAGTCCTGGTAGTGTTTCATGGGTTATTCTACTCTTTCAGTGCTAGTTTCAGCATTGCCATGCTGTCTTGTACACTCTGAAGAAGCCTACTGAGATGAGAGATGCTCCAAAGAGAGTGCCAACACCACAGGCCTGTCTAGTGGAGTTGTTGGGCAGCAAGGGAACAGAGATGACTACCCAATGCATGAATAATACCATGGCTGATCCATTAAAGGAAAAACAACATCTAGATTCAGATATAACAGCAAGCTAATTCCTATAAAGCATTCCTATGGTGAGAGGTAGTCTCTGGTACAGTGAGTGATTTAATTTTGCAATGTTCCTTTTTTCTGTGCCTAACACTTTTTCTGTGCACAACACTTGGCACTCATTGCTCAACAATTCCACGTTAGAAAATATCATTCATGTCTGTTTCCTCACTAGTCTCCTTGTGTTCTGCCTGAAGACTGCAGCATTAGCATCCAGCAGGCGTCTCTTGATGGCCAGACACAGAGACTCCAAAAATCAGTTAATATTTGGGTCAGATTCTGATCTTTGTTCTGCTGATGTGAACTTGGAATAACTCTCTCAGTTTCAGTGTTAGATCCAGACTTGTACTTTCAGTGACAGAAAGTTTCTTGGGCTGGATTTCTGGCTGAGACAAATGGGTGTGCCTTCCTTGTACATAAGGAGTTACAGAGTTCGATGTAAATGAAATTATGAATTTACTGAAATTATAATGCTTTTCCACTAGTGTGTCTGAAAAAAAATAAATTGTGTGTTTGTTTTTATTATTTGATTTGAAAGTGACAGCTCTGGAATAGATTTCCATTGTGGTTACAGCCACTGAGCAGCTTTTAATTCACTGTTTGTAATGTGGCTGGCTGAGTGGCAAAGAAAACATGAAGCTCCAGACAGGATGCAAGATCCACTTGAGAAACCAGGAAAGGAACCTGTTCGGAGATCTGTACTTCTTCAAGGAATGTCAGATATTCCTAGGTTACAGGCATTGTACTGCTGTCCCAGACTGCAATGAAAGAGAGTGTGGGATTATTTTTTCTTTCCCCCTGGCATCTACTGTTCTTATGAACAAACAGTGGTTTCCCAGTGTACATGTACTTTGAATAACGAGAAAAAACCCCTCCTCTGTACTTTCCATTGCTGAAGGTATTGCTGTTATCTTTACACATACAAAAGAGAATATGGTTTACATCCTTCTCCATGTGTAAAACATATTAGCCCAAGAAGAGATCTGTGCATTTGGAAGGCTTTTTTTTTCTGACTCTGTTTGACGTTTGGCAAGTCAATCAGAACTTTATTTTCAAGCAGTAACTTGATGCTTGTGGTTACTCACGTCAACAAGTACAGGTAGTTCAGTGATCCTTGTGATCCATTAAGTATTCTTCACCATCTTGATGTGTAAATGAAAGCTTTCCTGGTTAATGGTGGTCATGAAGGAGTGAATCATTTTCATCAGTTAACACCTGCTGACAAACGATGTGCAATAGGAAGAACAGCGAAAAAACAACTCTGGGGTAATAGAGTAGTAAACAACTCTATTTTTGAGATATTTTTCATAATTTCAAATAATTTCCAAACATTTACAAATTTGGTCTCTGTCTCTTTGTATTGCTAAAGATTTCACTTTACATTTGAGAAATACATGAAAATCAGGGCATGAGAGGCTGGAGAGCAGTGTCATGGAAAGGGACCTGGGGGTCCTGGTGGATGGCAAGTTGACTGTGAGTCAGCAGTGCCCTGGCAGCCAGGAGGGCCAACCCTGTCCTGGGGGGCATCAGGCACAGCATCACCAGCTGGGCGAGAGAGGGGATTGTCCCGCTCTGTTCTGCACTGGGGCAGCCTCAGCTGAAGTCCTGTGCACATTTTTGGGCATCTCAACATAAGAAGGACAGCAAACTATCAGAGCGTATTCAAAGCTGTGCAACCAAGGTGATAACTGACTTCAGTGTGATATAGCTGCAGGTATTTCCATCACCACATTAAGTTTTTTTCACTGTGAGTAGTGGTGTGTAGAAGCCAAACTAACTAATGAGGATCAGGGGATTAAATGGAAAACTGAGGTTAAGAATGGAGAAATAATTTTAAAATGCTTTAGATTGATTAATTCTGATTGCCTGCAATTCAGTCTCAACTGCTCATTTAAACAGAACTCAAAGATTTATTAACCCCTTTTCAAGTTATTCTGGTTTCTGTCCAGCTTCATTCTGAGAGGACAAAGAAAGCATAATAATGTCCTCCCTGTCTCAAAGAGGCAGCATACCAGACATTTTTTTCTTCCTTATCTGTCTATGCAAAATACATCCTGTATATGCTAAAGGTTTAACAACTGAATAGGAAACTTTGATTTGCTTTTGGATTATAGAATCATAGAAGAGTTTGAAGAGACATTTAAAATCCATCTAGCTCAATCCCCCTGCAATAAGCAGGAACATCTTCAGCTAAATCAGGTTGCTCAGACTCCCATCCCACCTGATCTTGAACACTTCCTGTGCCTGGCACAACAGAGTTTCTAGGGCTGATGGTACTTTCTCATATCCAGTGCTGAAACTGGATGGAGCTGCTACTGCACTTAAGCCCAGTATGAATGAGGGTTAAGGGAGACTGATGGTTGTAATCAAAAAGGAATTTCTTTAGGTTGGTTTGTAACTGAAGCATATTGACTGATAAACAATACTTAAGAGTGTAAGTGCTTGCAAGGCATGCTGGTACCACACATACTAATTTTTTTCCATGATATTGAAAAAAATGGATCTATAGATATATCTTAAGCTATATAAAGATACAATTTTTTTACCAAGATGCAAATGTGTTATAAAGATACAGATCTGATTTCTTTACTTTTAAAGCATGAGCAGGTACTAATATTTTGGATCATCAGATGCAAAGTTATTTTTTCAAATGGTCTCTGGTGGTTGAGAACAACACAGCAGGTGCTGATACCTATCTACCAGCTGAGGCACAAGGGGCCCATGTGGTCAATGGTATAAGGAAAAAAGATGGCTAAAGAACCATTGCTCAAGGTAAAATACATAGTCATCATCATGGTGAAAGCTTGTAATTTTCACTAAAAATGGCAAGAGAATTCTAAACCATGTCTCCCAGGTGAAACTTAGATACATATGGAAAAATTCAGTGAGCTCAAGGTGAAGAAAGTCTGCAAGCAAACAGTTCAATCAGACAATATATCAATGAGCAGACAGCTGCAGTGGTTCGTGAGGTGGAAGAAAAACCCTGTCATCAATCTCATCAGTCAAGCAGAGAAAAGGTACCTCAGAGAGATATCCAGAGGTTATTTGGTTTTCTTTTTTTTTTTTTTTTTTCATTTTTAAAAATACTTTGGAAATATCTACTTAAGAAGCCAGGCCAGTTAAGTATTAAAAAACTGAGAATCTACTGGAAAATGAAATGAAAGCAGTGCCTCAGAGTGTTTGCCAAGTGAAGAATGGAAATTGTTGAGTATAGGTCTGACAAAGAGCAGAGCCACTGGAGAAGACCAGAGGGTTGTGTCTGGAACTGTTGCACAATGACATCTGACATCTTAGGTTTAAACTGCAGCAGAGTGTGCCAACTGCTGCTGGGTGTTGGGAATGAGAAATAATGAGACACCTCATGTTTGGCATGCTCTCACACTGCTGGAGATGGGATTTGCACAAGAACTGTTAGAAGGGGTGACCAGATTGCTGCAACTGCAGTTGTAACAGTTCAATAGTTTGTTTCCTCTTTGGGGTAAGTGCAAGACACTTGCAGAGCAAAAGGGCGGGCCATGAACAAGTGCCCTGGCACTAAGGAAAGGAACATCAGGGAAAGATTAAAAACGATATGGAAGAAAGTTTGTTTCTGACATCTTCAATCTCACTGCACTGTGATCATACTCCTGGTTAACTTAGTTAACTTAGTTAACATAGTCTGAGCTGTCTATGTGACAGCTAAAAAAGAGCAAAAAGGAGGTAGAAAGATTGAGTTAAATATCTTAGTAAGGAAGGATGGTTTGGTAATTAGACTCCATAATCTGTGTCTTGGAAAAGCTGCTATAGATTTCTACATAAGCTTGCACAAGATATAGCAGCCACATTATATATGTAATTCTTTATCCTAGGTTTCCCTAGGCCCTGTGTGGTGAGCCTAAGATTTAAAGAGTGTGTGCTGAACTTCAGTTCATGGTATCTAAAACAGTACAGGGGTCGTGTTGCAGTCTCTAAAATTGTGTTTTCATAACCTAAAAATAAGATTGTGTTGAAATTTCTGGGGAGGGGAAGCTGAGAAACGTGTGGGATATGTTTCAGAGTGCAAAATCCAAGGACGTTGAAGGACAGGATCAAAATCTGGTGTAATGTTGTCAGTATTGCCTTTTGGAAGGGTCACTGTAGTCAACCACTTCCAGAGCCATCATCAGACTTTGCCTGGGGGAGAGCTCACTGAAGCACAGGACTGAACCACAGAGCAAGCTAAAATTCCAGCAGAGCAAACAGATCCTGGAGAGTGGCTGAACTGGCTTCCCAGCCTCTTCTCATTTAGCAGGGCAGGTATCTCACTGAGTCCTGCTGCCTTCCCCATCTGAGCAGCTTCTAACTCCACAGACAGTATGTGGGGAAGAGACCACAGGGACAATGAAGCCCTTTGAAAACTGCAACATGAAACATCACCTAAAAGAGTTACGCTGAATAAAGTCTGGAGTGAAATAAATATTCAGAGCAAAGAGGAAATTGGTTAACTAGTAAATGAGATAAGATGTCAGAAAAAACAGAATGAAGTAGAACAGGGAAAATAAAGGGCTTGCATGGTATTTGGGCTATCTTTACAAATATATTTGCCTGTCTTTATGGTTTTATTGTTGTAAGGGATAACCAAACAGATTTAGAAATGTGTCTGCTACATTTGGATCTAATATCCAAAAATATAACTTCTGTTTTCATTATCTGGTTGAGAATCTGGAAATTGCCCTGTGCTTGACAAAGTATACCTTCTCTGTGAGGTGGTTTTTCAAATTTCAGAAATGTTTTTTTACTTGAGCTCCAGAAACCCTATAGTGGGATTTCTCACTTTCAAAATCCTTCAGGGAAAATTACTGATGTACAGTGGTACAGCTGGCTGCTGCCTGTTCAGGGACTGCCTGTGCAAGAGTGCAGCAATCTGCCAGGGGAAAACAAGCAAGACATACCTGATAGGTCTTGTTGAAATGGGACTGTTTCCATCAGATCATGATAAACCTCAAACTTCACTAATAAAATGTTGTCTTGGAAGCCTCCCAAGAGGAAACACCCATTAGTGACACGGCATCAAAAGCATCCAGACCCCACTCAGTCATCAGCAATAAGTTTGCTGAAGTATAGAAAACATGAAGTTGTTAAAAGATGTTTATGAGATGCATTCTCTGGAAAATGCTTTGCAAAGCAGAAGTATGTGATTTTAAAAGGCCACAGTTCTCATAAGGCGTTTCCCTTTGCCAAAACATGTTAATGGATGCATGTATTCATGTAATTCTCTCATTACCTATAGGATATAGCTATTTACTGCTAATTAAATCAGTAAGGGCTTTTGTGGGAACTTGCTGATATGGGTTGTGAGGTTAAGATACTATGAGCATTAGTTGTGATCAATCTTTACAGTATTTCCTTGATAAAGTGGATTTATGCTGTGCTGCCTTTTGGATATTGAAAAAGCTAGAGAATGCCAGTGTTTCCTTGAGAGAGCAATATTTCTTATTGTACTACTGGTGACAGGTATAGCAAAATACCTTATAAAAAAGAGGTGACTGTATGTGACAGATAGCAATGAATATGTATGATATACATATATAAGCACAAAGAAATGCAAGACAGGCACCACCTAAGAAAAGTCAGAACTAAAAGATGGTTAAAGAAATGCATGAAAGAGGGAGATATGGTTGGTGTAGGTATTTCAGGTAGATCATAGAATCTTAGAACCATTTAGGTTGGAAAAACCTCTAACATCTTCATTAAAAACAACTCAACCCAGCACTGTTACACATTGACCACTAAATCCTGACCCCAAGTACCACATTCACACTTTTTTTTAAACTCAACAACTTCTTTGGGCAGTCTGTTCCAATGTCTGACTATCCTTTCAGTGAAAAAAATTCTTCCTAATATCCAATCTGAACCCTCCTTGACACAGCTAGAGGCCATTTCCTCCCATTCTATCACTTCTATTTTAGGTGGCCAACCACCACCTGGCTAAAACATCCTTTCAGGTTGCTGTAGAGAGTGATATGGTCCCCCCTGAACATCCTTCGCTCCAGCCTAAACACCCCAAGCTCCCTCAGCAGCTCCTTATATGACTTGTGCTCCAGACCCTTCACCAGTTCTATTGCCCTTCTCTGGACACACTCCAGCACCTCAATGTCCTTCTTGCAGTGAGGAGCCTGAAACTGGACACTGTACTCAAGGTGTGGCCTTGCCAGTGCTGAGTACAGGGAGATGATCACTGCCCTGGTCCTGCTGGCCACACTATTGCTGATACAAACCACGGTGCCACTGGCCTTCTTGACCACCTGGGCACACTGCTGGCTCATGTTCAACTGCTGTCAACCAAGACCCCCAAGTCCTTTTCCACTGGGCAGCTTTCCAGCCACTCTTCCTCTAGTCTGTAAGATTTCATGGGGTTGTTGTAATCCAAGTGCAGGACCTGGCACTTGGCCCTTTTGAACCTCATCCAATTGGCTTCTGCCATAGACTGTAGAGATCCTCCAGATCCCTTTGTAGAGCCTTCCTACCCTTCCAGTAGCCCAACAGCTCATCCAACTGGGTGTCATTTGCAAACTGCCTGAAGGTGCACTCAATCTCCTTGTCCAGGTTGTTTAAAAAGCTAGTAAACAGAACGGACCTCAGAACTGAGCCCTGGAGAACACCACTAGTGACCAGCTGCCAACCAGATGTAACTCCGTTCACCACCAGCCTTCAAGTTTGGCCATGCAACTATTTTTTTACCCAGTGATTATGCCTGTACAAGCTGTGGTTAGCCAGTTTCTCCAAGAGAATTCTGTGCAAAAAAGTGTCAAAGGCTTTACTGAAGTCTAGCTAGACAAAATCCACAGCCTTCCCCTCATTCACTAAGCGAGTCACCTTATCATATAAGGAGATCAAGTTGGTCAAGCAGGACATGCCTTTCATGTTGACTGAGCCTAATCATCTGGTTGTCCTGTATATACCATGTGAGGGCACTAAAAATTATCAACTCCATAACCTTCTCCAGCACTGAAGTCAGGCTGACAGGTTTGTAGTTCCCTGGATCCTCCTTCCATCCCTTCTTGTAGATGGGCATCACACTTCGCAGAATCACAGAATTGGTCAGGTTGGAAGTGACCACAGTGGGGCATCTGGTCCAACCTACCTGCTCAAGCAGAGTCACCCTAGAGCACAGAATTTGGTTCAGCTGGTTCTTGAATATCTCTGATAAGGGAGATTCCATAACGTCTCTGGGCAGTCTTTTTCAGTGCTCGATCACTCACACAGTAAAGAAGTTCTTCCTCATATTCAGATGGAAATTCCTGTGCATCAGTTTCTGCATGTTGCCTCATATCCTAGTGGTTAGGAAGAGCCTGGTTTCACTTTCTTGCCACCTCCACTTTAGACAATTATACATATTAATGAGATCCCCTCTCAGCCATCTCTTCTCAAGGCTGAACAGGTCTAACTTGCGCAGTCTTTCCTCATAAGACAGATACTCCAGTCCCCCAGTCATCCTCATTGTCCTCTGCTGGATCTGCTCCGAGAGCTCCATGTCTCTCTTGTTCTGATGAGCTGAGAACTGGACACAGAACTCCAGACGTGGCCTCATCAGGGCTGAGTAGAGGGGCAGGATCATCTCCCTCCACCTGCTGGCAATGCTATTCTTAATGAATCTCAGGATTCTGTTTGCCTTCTTGGCCACAGGGACACACTGCTGGCTCATGTGCAGCTTATTGTCCACCAGCACCCCCAAATCCTTCTCCACAGAGCTACTTTTCAGCAGATCAGCTCACAACCTGTACTGGTGCTCAGGGTTATTTCTCCCCAGTGCAGGACCCTGCATTTGCTCTTGCTGAATTTCAGAAGGTTTTTCTCTGCCCATCTCTCCAACTTGTTGAGGTCCTATTCTATTATTTCATGATTACTGTTTCCAAGATGGCCTCCAACCATCACATCTCCCACCAGTTCTCTGTTCACAAAAAATGGGTCCAGTGGGGCACCTCCCCTGGTTGGCTCACTGACCAGCTGTGTCAGGAAGTTATCTTAACACTCTCCAGGAACCTCCTGGACTGTTCCCTCTCTGCTATATCATATTTCCAGCAGACATCTGGTAAGCAGAGATTCCCCATGAGAACAAGGGGTACTGACTGAGACTTTTCCCAACTACCTGTAGAATATTTCATCTGCTTCTTAATTCTGCATGAGTGCTCTGTAACACACTGCAACTAGTATATCTGCCTTGTTGGCCTTCACTGTTTCTTACCTATAAACACTCAACCCTAACTGTCACCATCAGTAAGCTCCAGACAATGGAGACACTCCCTAACTTATAGGGCCACCCCACTACCTCTCCTTCCTTGCCTATCCGTTCTGAAAAGTGTATAGCTATCCACTGTAGCACTCCAGGTCATCCCACCATGTCTCTATGATGGCAACAATTTTCCTGCTGCACAGTGGCTTCCAGCTCCTCCTGTTTGTTGCCCATGCTGCGGGCATTGGTGTAGATGTATTTCAGTTGGGTTATTCATCCTGCCACATTTTTGCACATTTTGTCCAGTTCCTGTGTGACTGTTCTCAGTTGCTTCTGTGGTTTCTAACACATCGACAACCCTGGAATCTTTGTTGCTGCTGCCTCCACTGGGACCACAGACTGAAGGACCTCACTATACACCATCCCTCAAATATCGGTGTGCTGCCCACAGGCTTATCTCTAGCAAGCCTGATTTTATCCTTTTGCCCCTTAAAATCTAGTTTAAAGCTCTTTCAATGAGTTCCTTACTCCCTTCTCACTGCCAGAGTGGCTTCTCTCTCTTCTGGATTTTCCTGAGGACATCAACTCTTAACTTTAGTCCTCTAGCTTGTACTTGAGTTAAACAGCTAAAGTCACCTAAACTAGTAAAATAACACCTCTCCCACAGACTCCATCCTGTCTTTGTTTCTCAATAATCCAGGGGTTGTGGAGAGTTACAACTTGAAAGAATTACCTTCATTGCAAGAATGAAGGTAAACGGCAGTACTGCAGAATTTTCTAATAATCACAGTCCTTACTGAGAATGGAAAGATTTAGAAACTTATGCTGAGTCTTGCAAAGCACAGGGGACACAGTTAAGGTCATGAAATTATAATCTGAGAACACAAACACTGCTGGCAGTTATGCTGTAAGAGGATGCCAGTATGAGTCCTGATTCCTTTATGATGAATGATTTGGATCCATCTCACACCCATGAGTCATTGTGCTAGGAACTATACAAACATGGTTGAACCAGCCTGTGGTGGGTGAGCAGGTCCTGGAGGGAAGGAGCTGAGCGCTCACTCTGGCACATGAGCAGACAGTACAGGTGGTGTAGAGGGAGAAGGAACCACCTTAATCCTGCCTGGGATGAGCTCCCACTCATGTCACTGAGAGATAGCTGTTACTGCAAAGTGCTAATATTGTTTGCCTGGATCTGTCCCTGCAAAATACTTCATTCGTCTTTTCATCGCACCCTGCACATGTGCAAAATTCAGATCCTTCAGAATTCTGTTGGCTAAATCTTGCGTGGTCATACTGTTGTGATAGTTGTGATGGAAGAAGCCTTTATCTCATTCTCCATTTTTTATTCCAGAAGGACTGGCCTATCAAAAAGGATATAATGCAAAGGCTACAGGGGTACTGTGGTATGTGTTACTACTAGTTTTCCAGTTTTCTGTGTGATACCTTACTTTTTTGTTCTGGGAGTGGCCAGAGCTCATTTTCTTTATTGTTTTAAGAACACAAATTAGCCATAGTCAAATCACTAAGTGTGAGGTCATTTGGCTTCATAGGTGGTATGAAGATGGCTGTATATTGTGTCTCCCTTGCTAGAGATTTACAAATAACTCTTTTTAATGATGTATTACACAGGAGTTGCATGAGTGTTTCCCCTCTTTTAGCACTTAGTGAGCATCTCTACATTGTTTCTGCTTTCCTTCTTCATCTCCACCCCATCCCATGCATAAAACCATCCCAATCCTCCATGCCATCTTGGGGGTTTTCCATCTTCTTTTTTCCTGTCTTTCCCTCCTTCAGCTCCTTCCAGAAATTGGCCATTATGTCCATCACCTCCTTTTCCCATTGCTTAGTCATCATCACCAGGAAGGGTTAACAGTGGCAAATCTGATTTCTAATATTTCTAGGGGATACTTCATGCTGAGATGAATGCACACACACGCACACATGTTCTGTCTGATAGAGGTACATCCTCTATCTCTGGTTGCAGTGATGGAAGTGGCTCCCAGCAGCTTGAGGACAGTGGTGAGGCAAGCCCAGTTTTTCCAATGTTCTTAGGAAATGAAGGCAAACAATCCTGTTAGCTAACATTGGTCTCAATCCAGAAGAAATGAAATTATATGATGGAATAAGGTAACAAGAACTTCTTACTGTTCACTGGCTGTAGCCTGCACATAGTTATATTGCTCCACATGTTTTCGTTTAGCACCAGTGTGTCACTGGAAACAGGGAGAAAACTACATGCAGAGAAACATGACCTTGGTTTTGAAAGAACTGGCACCTGATTAGATTAAACTCAGAAATTATAAAAAATGTACGAGAGTAACCCTTTATGCTACTCAAACAGAGCTTGTGCCTGCCTCTGTCTTCATCTCTATCTTTGCTGCTTTAGCAATTGTCCTGTAGTAAGAAACATTGTTTTGAGAATTGCTACTGGTCACAAACAGTTTGGTCTTACCAAATAGGAACAGCTTGTGAATAATTTTCAGCTTCTGCCTGCCAAATTCCGAGGTGTCCTGAGCTGGTGTTCAATGTTTTTTCTAGAATTTCACTTTCTTGTGGGGTGTCCAGGCATAAACAACTGGATAATTTTTACCTCAAGGAAGTTTTGACTGACCAGTGTCAATCCCCCAAAATCTCTGTTAGTTCTTGTATAGTGAAGGAAGCCATCTTATTTCTTTCCTGTTAAAGTTTGATGTTCTGGTCTTTTTCTTGAATTGCCACCTTCTAAAGACATCCTTTATTTTGTGTCCTGTTTCTTGTAGTCAAGAATTTGTGCATCTGTTACAAAGGACTTCATCAAATGATCTAGTGTCAAGTGCCAGCAATTCTATGTTGGCTATTTACAGGTTTCTTATGAGATTGCTTAGTCTGAAAAACTTTTTCACTATGTGCACAACACCATCAACCAAGAGACAACATAGGCTAGATATTTTATTCTGACATTGCTTTGAGTCTTCTATGCATGTTCTTGTAATGGGCCATTATTTAGTATTGAATGCCCTTCCTCAGTAATCATACAAGGACATTTTTGCTGAGACCTATGTTAATCTGTCATCTAAAGAACCTTATAATATTTCATATTCACAGAATTTGCTTTGTAAATGCAGGCTTATGAAAAACTTCTGTCCTATTTGTCTCTTCTCTGCTTTTACTCTAGGCAGCTATTAAAAAAAGAATATAAGCAGTCTTTAAAGTTTTTTATCAATTCCTCAAATCTTCCCTCTTTTACTGCATCTCCATCCTCATGTGGTGCACTGAATGCTGTTTGAGTTTCTCTGCCTGCCACTGCTGAGGTGGGGTGTAAGATCTTGGATCTGTAGTTTATTTGTCTGTCTGGATTTCATTTAATGTTCAATTTGCTGTTTGAATTCCTTCCAGATATGCACAGTGCTTTCCTGAGCCATCAACCCTGATGGAGTTACGTGGCCTCTGTAGTAGCCTTCTGAAATGCATGGGGCCTCCTGGCACTCTGTTTCTTCTACTTCTGGCACCCCTTAAAATGCTGCTAACAAGCATGACTAATTTCAAAGCAAAGCTGTCATTAGGACATGAAACTACATACAGGAATGAGGTAACACAATGTCCTGCTTTCCACGTGTGGTAACTGGAGAGAGCTGTTGTGATCCTTGATTTCACTGTGGTTCCTCATAAAAAGCAAGGACTGAGATGGGCTCAGGGCATCATCAAGATTCATCGTCTCATGGTTTCAAAAGGGCACAAGCCCTGGCATGTCACAGTGGACACAGCTCAGCTTGGGGCTGAAAGATGAGATAAATCTGCTTCTTAGTTTCATTTTTGTGTCTCAAAACCGTGGCCTCAAAGACTCAGGATGTGGCCTTCATGTCTGTAAGTTCACACCAAAGTGATTTACTGATAGCTTGGTTTGTCAGAATGATGAAAAGAGTAGTCCATGATAAATCATAAAGGCTGACAGTGAGTCTGAACTTTGAACTTACTGTATGGAAACAGGGCATGTTCAGTAATGACACCATCTGTCCTGGGCAGCCTCTCCAGCCCTTCTGTGTCTGGCCTGGTTTCCACCCTATATGCAAGTGATTTTGGAGGCACCTAACTCCCTATCCCTCTTGCTTCCTTCTTGTCTTTAGCTTGATAATAGAAGAGACAATTAAATTGCCACAATCCAAAGCATTGATTTCTGAGAACATGGAAAATATGGACTTAAAAATAGTGAATGTGTTTTTAAATTACATATGAGGGAACAGATGATGAAAATGACAGCTGTTTGCAAATGTGAGAGTAGTAATGAGTGCCATGGTTGGGAGCCAGGAGAAAAATGAAAAACAAACCCTAATATTAAATATTTGCCACTCCCATAGCAGAAGACTAAGGAGAAGCAGTTGTGCAGAGACATTCAGCAGTTTGTGGAGCCTGCATTAGTGAGCACCAGGTCACTCTACGCCATCATGTTGTCTTTACTTGAACACCTGTATATTTGTTTTGCCTGGAGTAAAACAAAGTTTTGAGAAAAGGGAATCAGACATCCTTCCATGGCAATGCCCCCAGTTCACCCAGCAATATCTAAATGATTTTTGATACTATTGCATAAAATATAAAAATGTGTTATGTCCCTTAAGAAAAAAAATTCACTGACTTAGCTGAGCTGTATTTTCCCTGATCTGCCCAGCACAACACTGACCCAAAAGAGCCTTCTCCACCTCACTGAGAGTTTCACTCCGGTGGAGCTGTGAATAGGTGGCTTTTGGGCTTGGTGACCTCTGACAGGTGAGGCAATACTGAGTGGCAGACAACCCAAGAAGACCTGTAAGCATGTCCTGATCCAGCATATCTCCCTAAGCAAGCAGCAAGTCTGCAACAATTTATAGCATGACATTGCCATCTGTACTCTGTATTGGTGTTTTTAGTATTGGGACATTCCCGAGCTTCATGCAAGGTCCTGTTTTGGATGAGTCAGATAGCTTGCAGGAGGAGATGTCCCAGAAAAATCTGTCAGGTGTTTTATAAACAGAAAAAAAAAAATGATGCAAATTTCTGTTTACAGCAAAATTTAAAAAATATGTAGAAAAATTGAATACAATGGATAGAAATCATACAACTGTGCTAAGACGCTTATCAGAAAAATGGAAGAAAAATGAGCATTCTCACTTGACATCTGTGATTTGTGTTATGCTTTGCGTATGATATATCTGAGGATAACTCAAAGAGCCTCAATATAGAAACACTTTTTAACTCTGCAATCTTTTAACTGATTTCAGCTATGCTGGGTCAAGCAGCAACTCTCTGTCTTGCCCTGGATTTCATATAGATACAGGTGTTTGCTCCCATTCCAGAAACTGACAGATTCACATAATTTTGGACAAAATAAGTTATTGTGTCCAAGTGCTGAACTTCCAAAGGACATGGAAGCATGAACTGCCTGGTTCTGCAGTTTTGGTAGTGCTATAATTTTAGCAATTATTTTTTTAAACAAAGAAATGTAATAATTTCTGTTTAAGGAAGAAACAAAATTACAGAAGACTGCATTGGTTTTTTCCTTAAAAACAAAAGCAACATTTACTTAACCTTGAATTCTTCCCTCACTTCTTTCTGTACATTTTATAGGTATACTTTCAGAACACATGAAAAATCTGACCTTGATTGCTTCTCACCACACTATGGATATTTATCATCTTCATCAATTTTGTAACTTATCTGTTTTTTTGAAGAACATCTTCTGTCTTGGGCAACGGAGGAAGTGTTGGTTTTGCTCTAACCTGAAGTGATGAAGAATGTTACACCCCTATTTTAAATAATTGTGCCCTATTTTTTTCCTTCCATGTCTTCAGATTCAAGCTGCAAGTAATATGCAAATAGAAATAGGAACAGGAAACTTGAAAACTGGATTGCTTGGAACTTTGAGCCATCAAACCCAGGGTTTTTCACTGTCTCTTTCTTGTCCAAGAGAATTTCACAACTTAGGGACCTGAAACCAGACAAAATATCAGTTGGGTTTTGATATGTCAAAAATGATGAATCAGAAGTACACACAAAAGTTTCTTGGGATTCCTGGTGACTACAATTATGATAATTATTTTTATTATTATTAAACTATAATTATCTGTAGCTATTAGCATCATTAAGCAAAATAATTATTTGGATTCAAGTCAATAGTCCCCTCCTTCTGTGTTCCTGCCTGAATGTGTTACAAGCAAATGTTTGAGCCCTGAGTTTGGTTGCTAGGTAGCTGGATCTGTGTTCACTAGAGGTAGCCTGAGGCGACAAGGTGCAGTGATGGAGCAGCCCTGTGGGAGTGATGCCAGCCCAGAAGTGTGGGTTGCTCTGAGTGCTGCCATTCCCGTGTCCTTCTGTCATGAAACAGTTGTTGGGCGTGATCACTCATCGTTGCTGCTTCTTAGAAGAATCTAGTTAGGATGGGGTGCCTGGCCAAGCCACTGGGCTCTACCCAGCAGAAGAAATTTTTACCAGAGATTTACCAGATCCTCTGGGACTTGTAGACTTTGTTCCTTGGAATAAGGAAATCATGTTATATCTGTGACTGAGGACGGCTGTCCTGGTTCAGTGTTAGCACCACAGGCCTGTACTGTAAGTTGGAAAGACCGGAGCAAGATTGCTGCTTGTCTTTCTCTCCATGGTGCAGTGTGTCTCCTGCACTACACTAGTGGATTTACATCCCTAATTTGGGGATGTAGTATGGATTTAGCATGTTTTGAGGGAAAACTGGTAGCCCACTGTAAAGCCTGTTGCAGACAGAAGTGCATTGGAGGACATTGGTGGATAAACCTGCAAGTGATTAGCAGTAGGTGGAGATATACTTTCTTCCCTGAACAGCTCACAGTCTTTGTACGAGGCATGAAAAAGATTGGGCAAGAGAGAAATACACAAAATTGAGCCATGGTGAACAGAAAGTATATTAGTTGAAGTGGACAGCCATGCTGTTCCCTCCTTGAGGTGCCCTCTGCAGCTGTGGGTCTCACTGACCCCACACACCTCACCCCAGGTCAGTGCCACCACAGCTGTGAGTAAAAGACTTGTGCATATTGCAGAATGGATAATTCTGTGTTGCTACTCAAGTGCTGCCCTGATGGAAACCATCTAATGTCTTTCCCTTTGTGATTTACTCATAAACACAGATTGCCAAGAGCTTCCAGTCTTGTGGGGAAGTCCGGAATAGAGCATGTCACCGCAGACACTCTGAGCAGCTCCTGCCAGTGCATGGGCGAGCCTGCCAGAAGCATCAAGCTTGAACCTCTTCCCTGGCCCAGGAGGACCTTCTGGCAGTGGGCCCTGCCCACGCATCTCCAGGGTAGGGATGGGAGTTGAGGGACGTCTCTTAGAGCACATCCTGCACAGAGCTGCCAGAAGTACCAGCCAGGAGCAAAATGTCACTCAGCATCTTGGAGAAGTGCCCTTGATTCATGAAGGAGCTTTTATCTTGGGGGCATAACATTGTCGACAAAGCACATGGTGCAAGGCCTGCATCCATGCTGCTGCCAAAATCCACTTTCCCTCCTGTCTTCCTAGTGCAGCCTTCTAGAGAATTATGTGACTATTTTTAAGGCGTTGTTCAGTCAGGAGTTGCCCTGGTGTTTCCCTGCTCCTCAGTTCCCTCATTAGCTTGGCTGCACTCTCAGCCTGTAAATTTTGTCCTCAACCCTCCAGATTCTTCCTCTGCCTCCATTCTCCTGCCCTCACTCATGGAGGAACAAAACTTTTATGCCTTAAATGTAACCAGAGGAAATTCTCCTATTAAGCCAAAGCAAATGCATTCTTTCCCACGTAACTTTTTTCTCCTGTGATCCACTTACATTTCCTCTCTTTTGACTAGATCGTGGCAATTTCCTTTGAGATGGCAGGCTCCCACGGAGGAGTGGATGTAGCCATTGGGCACTTTGTAGTCACCAAATAATGTCAAAAAGCAGAGATGTGGTGACCTTGGTGGGATTGCAGCTATTTGCATGGCATGGAGCCTAATAAAGCACGACCTAATAAGTTCTGTCATCCCAAAATGTTTTGTGCTGAGATAGCACCACAGTCTCTCTGTGACATACCTTGGCTGCAAAAGAGATAATCTCTCTGCTGACACCAGAGAAGTGTTTTTTCTTCTTCCTCTCAGCAGCACTAGGATGTTTTTTTATACTATTGTGATACAAGGCTTAAACTAGATCTCACACTATGTAATCATAACATGTAAGATCTATGTTGTTTTCTGTATCATTTTACCAGCTTAGTGAACAAAACTTAGTTTGTTAAGAAACTGCTAGACTCATCTCTGTATATTTATTTCCACTATCAATTCTAGGAAGAAGAGCTGTAAGTCCTGTGATTTTATCTATGGAGCAAAAGGCCCAGATGTAATAGACATCTCTGGAAAGAGATTGTCCGACCTCAGAAAGGAAGAGTACACTTTAGTAAGAAGGAATATAATAACTACTTAGCTCTCATCTAGTTTATTTAAGAACAAAATGGAGTGTTAATGGACTGTTTATGCTGTTTAAATGCTGTCATAGCTTTCTTGAGGCAGTATTAAATGCAGTTAATTACAAAGTTAATTACAGAGGTAATTCACACACTATTTTAAAGTAGCTAATGACATTTCCATGAAATAAACAATTCTTTTCCTTTTTTTTTTTTTTTTTTTTTTTTTTTTTTTTTTAATACAATGAAAATAGTAAGAGGTCATGCAGCATTCAAATTAATACATTCTCCTTGGGAATTGAATTGCAAGATTTACCACCTGTTCCACATTCAGCTAGGATTTCTCTGTTTGTTTGTAGTTCTCTCTGGATTAGCAGTCTCTTTCTTTACCTGCTTCTGGACATGCTTTATGTGTTTCTTACCCATGTTAGTCTCTGCAGCCCCCTGGACCAACAGAGAAATCTTAGTGATTCTCTGTGTCCATCTATCCACGTGAGTCCTCTGGGGATTCAGTGTAACCTTCTAAGACTTATGATAAATTCGCGCTATAGACAAGCTTTACACAAGGCTTAAAAATACCCTAAAATGTTTTATAGAATGACTAATAATAAATAAATTTAACTTGAAACAAGTAACCTGCTTGTTTTTCTGTCACAATTTAACTCCAGCAACCAAGTACCAGGCAGAAACTTGCTTACTTGTCTTACCTGACCTTGCTAAGTTTCCTCCCCTGTATTCTTAGGAGATTGAACATCAACATTAAAGTTGTTACATGGTGTTGGAGACAATTTTGGGATCCTATATGGTCTCTAGGGCAGATGTGCTCTACACCTCTTTGATCAGATGTCCTGCTTGCGTGCCTTTCAGGGGATTCAAAGGATCTTGCCAGGCCTATCATCCTTGATCAGCACCTTTTTTTCTGCTGTCTGGGGCTGTTCTCAATTTATAAAACATTTCAGCAGCCTTTTGCAACCACTTGTCTTCAGCACACAAATTGTTTAGTCAAAATAAATGCCATTTTTCCTTGGGTAGAGAGCCTCTGAAAACACAGAATCTCACATCTCAGAGCCTGTGCTGTGCTCGCTCCCTTTCCAAAGATCCTCTCAGGCTGAGCTCAACTCCTTTCCTCTCCTGGAGTGCACATTTAATCCTGTTGTGGGGAAGAATTAATTTCTGATCCTTCTCTCTGGGTAGACAGAAGGGCTTTTTGCCCTCAAGTAAAACGTGTTCCAGAGTTTCACACCCCAGAAACCCTCCCATCTGCTGGTGTGCCAAGGAGACTGAGCTGAGCAGCTGGTTTGCTGTGTTACTATGCATTGCTTTGCTTTAAACCTCATTTTCTTCCCTGTTTTTGGCTTGGCTAGAGCGCATTATAGCACTGTCTGGAAAATTAATCAGTTCTCTGCAGTACAAGGCTTACAGGGTGCCTTCCACTCCTTTCTGATGGTATGTTGGATGCCTTACTACAGCTAACAAGTCCACAATACAGAAACATTGAAGCACTGTTATCAAGATTATTTGTCAAAATATCTCATCTTAAGCTTTTAATACACTTTTTGGGTAAGTCTGAAAGGTGGCCTGTAATATACATACTTTGTGTATAGAGCATCACATTATTAAAACAAGTGAAACAAGCATCAGAAACCTGGATATACATTTACTTTAAATAAAACCTCTTTATATATTCAAAGGATTGGTGCTGCACAGTGACAGATACTGTCACACAATATATTATGCTGACTTTTAACAGGAATTGAAATGACCCTTGTCACAGCTTTGTTAGGAAGGGAGAAGACACGGATGGATTGGAGAAGGCAATGTGTTCTAAAGGGCAAGGACTCATCAGAAAGTGCCCTCTCTGTCTTTTCTGGGTTGTAATAATAGGAGTATTTCAAGGGCTGATATTTTGGTCCCACTGCAGTTGAATACAAAATGCTCATTATCTTCAACAGAGTTAGTTTTTTACTTCATGGACTTGCATGGATGTTGCAGGCCATGTCCAGCATCTGCTTTTTCAGAAGTGAATGTTGAATACTCCTTGTAAATCATTAAGTATCTTCCAAATTCACTCATTGCTACCTTCAAATCCAACTGTCATAGCATATCTGAAAACATAGGAGCCAAAATTGTTATGGTTTTAAAAAATCTTGATACTTGGCATGCTCTCCTTTAGGCATATTCCATATAGGGAACAAGAATACACACAGATTTCCCTCATTACCACAAGTTATTTAAAAGCACCCTCATCTATTGCTTTAGATAGTTCCCTGTGGATAAGCATTTTTTTGTTTATTTTAGTAGTCAGAATAAAATTTGCAGAAATTAATCTTTGGGGTTTTTCCCTCTGGCAATAAACAACCACAATTTCAACAAGATTCCTCTCCTCCCTGACTCCTAATTTATGAAACTTTAGTTTTATTTTGGAAATATGTATCCTACAAGTCATATAGTAATTAGTCATCCCATTCCACAATGTTTTTGAAGGGTTGTTTGCAGAAAATGAATAAAGCTCATCTGGTGAGTGCCCAAGTAAGGATGTGAGGCACATTGCTGGCCCAGATGAAGAGCCTTTCAGATCAAATGTCCTCCTCTGCTGTTTACATCCTGGCCTAAGCCCTAAAGCACCAGCCTTCACCAACAGGCTCTTATCTCTGTGGATAAGTGAGACATGTCAGGTGGCTCAGCTCTCAGATTTTAAAAATGAAATAATGTTTTGGGTGGGTTGTTGTTTTTTTTTTTTTTTTTTTTTTATTGCTGAGGATAAGAAGTAGAAAGAACGTTAAAGAGGGAAAAAACTCATTTGTTTCTGGCACTGGAAAACACAGAGATTGGTACTTAGCTTTGTGCATTCAACCAATTTCTTTAGGTACTTCTTCATGTACAGCACAAAACCATCGACCAGATATAGAAAGAAAGGGACTTCATTAAAGAGAAATAAAACACAAAGTTATTTTGTCTCTTTAATTACACAGACCGGAAGTGAAGAAAATAATCTCAGACCATTCAGTGGAAACTTTCTATATGTTTTTGATTACCTTTTGTTAACACCTCTCCAGATTATCCTGCTTCCCATGCCAATTTGCATTGAACTCGACGAAAGAATTTATGGGGTACTCTCTCATCTCTAGGCTGAGGTTTTCATACATTTTCATTAGACAGACTGGATTTTGACAGGTGTGTTGTCTCTTGGAGAAACTCACTGTTTCCAAACTTAATGCCTCTCATGACAAGTACAGCTCACAAAATTTTTAAATGCAGTTAGAAATCAACATTATATTGTTCATTGTTTTACTGCAAGGTAAAAAAAAAAAAACCCAAACTATTAATTTTAATTTTATTCTCTTCCCTTGACCCATTCTTTTGTGTCTTTTTGTGTCCTCCTGACAGACTCCTGTATAGTCAGTTCTGTCTGTGACCACCTTTCTGCTTGCTCATGCAGCTCTTCCTTGTCCTCACTTGTTTGCATTGTGGTTCTTTCCTCTATCGTGGTATCCAGAGACACGTGTTTTACTTCTAGGTGTTGTTATGCTGGTGGCTTTCTTTTCTAAGCTGCAATGCTTTACGAGCACCCCTTTTTGTGTGTGTGTGGGAGGTTGTATTTCTCCCCGTAGAGAGAAGTTAAAAGATCACTGAGAAATAATGAATTCCGAAATGCTGCAGAAGGATTGTTTTCCTTTGTGGAACTGTGTGACAAGGAGATACAGCTTGGTGCTGCATAGCCTGGACTACTTTTTGTGTTTTGTCTTGTTTTCACAGAGTGCTCCTGGCTGTGACTGTAGCGCCTTAGCTACCACAACAGACTCCTTACATTGTTATTATGAATGCCTTAGGTTGATTAGGGTTTGGGTGAAGAGATCTGAGACAGTAACACAGGCAATACTAACTTCCAAGTGGCATTTGAAGTATCACTCTTACAGCTCTAGTTTGGTCTAGTTTGTATGTTTGCTGAGAAGCAAAGTTAGGATCTTTGAAAATTCCAGAGGCAGGACCTGCTGCAAACAATAGCTATGCTTAAGCCAACACCACATTTCTCTGGAGCTCTTTAACAGCGTCTGCATCTCCATCAATTAAAGTATTTAGGCTCATACTTGGAAGACTGCTCCGTCATGCCTGTACAATTAGAATTGCAAGTCAGGAAGCTAAGTCAGAGAGGTTTGATATGAGCAGGGTTTCCAAATGTGTTTCACACTGTGTTTGGTACAAGCACACTCTGAAAGACTCTCAATGTAAGGTAGAAGTCCTCAGTTTATAAGCAGCTTCTGTTCATCAGTCCTAAATTCCAGAAGATCTAATCTCTTCTGCTGTAATGTGCCTATTAAATTTATTTTTCTCCTTCTTAACATATTAATAGATATTAATTTATATTCAGCTTGGCTCCTTTGGTTAGCACTGACATCTTCCAGACATTAGCTTAATTCTAATAATATTCTTCTCCCCCCAGTCTCACTGGATCTCAGCTCAGACTTTCACTATTGGAACATCTTGTTTGTTTGCACAAGAATAAGGCAATTCTTATGTACTTTGTAGCTAAGCTGTGAATTCTAGTAACCAAGGTTTTTCTGAAAGCTTGTAAATTGAACAGAAAATTAGTCGGTTTTATTTGCATTTTCTATTGAATCAACATAATCTGAGATAAAATAAAATTTAGCAAGATTTTTAATACTTATAGAGGTTAAAATATTTTAACTTATTATTTCTGGTTGACTGACTCATGTCAATGGACATTCCAAGTCTGTTTAGAATATATAAAATCTGAATGCATCCCAAATAATTCCTAAAATTAGATAGCTTAAATCCAGCTCTTTCCATATAATGTTATAAATAAAAAAGCCTGAAAGCTCAAAGGGGACTATAAACCAGAGACTTATTCAACTTTACAAATGAAAAGTTTCTGAGATGCAACTTAGAAAAAATATACATAATTCCTTTAATGTTTAGATGTACAGAGGATCTACTGTAAAGTCACCAAAAAATCCTTAAGGTATCTAGGTTTAATTTTCTGTGTGACAAATAGAGTTTCATATACTTTCATAAGAGTTTCCTGTGAAAACGACATTGTCTTAGATAAATACACTATTGCCAGGTTTCATTTGCTTAGACGATGGGAAGATTCTCTCTCTTCTCTCACTATTTTTCTAGTGAAACAGCTATTAGTACATCAAGTGAATAAAAGCAGCACCCTTCTAGTATCTGGTTGTGTCATATCCAAACTAGGGGAAAGGAAATCGAAAGGAAGAAGAAGAGACAGTAAAATCAGTAGAAATGTATTATTAGAAAAATGTAGTTAATAAATTATTGCTGAGTTATTTACATGAGATCAGAATTTTGCTTGCATTTACATACATGAGCATGAAAATCTGGATTGATTGGGTGAAAAAGAATTGCTTCACATCTCAGCATTTCTGGAAAAAGAGTTAGTCTGATAACTGATGTGAAAGTGGAACTTTTCTTGAAAAAACATCTGTGAAAGACATGAGCAAGCTGGGAAGCCCATCTGAGGGAGATACTCACTGACAAAAAAGCCAAACTACTGGGGAGACCAACAACCTGACTGACAAAAACCAGAAGGTGCCCTATGAAATTCAGAAGTCCAAAATTATTTTGGTCAGTTTGGATCTCCTTTGAATCTGATATATGAACTATGAGAAATCAAGTAGCTGAAGTGACAGCAGAAGCTCCAGTGAACTCATTCTATACCATATTTCATCAAAATGGCTTATCCAGAGATTTAGGATGCAATAGTAAATATGGAGAACTTCAGACCTGTGACAGCCTGGGGATTCTGACATTTGACTGGCTTCCATGTCTCCTTTGTGTCTCTTGTGGAAAACTTTATTTCAATACTTTCCAGGGCTTGAGCTGTCTGGTTGTACCAATTATGTACCAGAGGTCAATCATTGTCTTTGAATGGTTTTACCAGCAAATGTTGGAAAGAAAAAACAGTGGAAATGTAAAGTGCATCTGGGCAGTGCTTGTGTGTGGCTCAGTGATCCATAAAGATTTCTTGTATAGATTTTCAAAGTTGAACTATTTGACCTCAAAGCCCTAGACTTTGGAACCTTGAGATTTGTGATGTATGGCCACAAAGAAGCATAACATGAGCACATGAAATCTGATTTCACACCTTTGGAGAAGAAGAGCTTTGTTGAGGATAAACTCACTCAGATTTGTCTTATTCTGGGGTGATCTAAATGCTTGAAATAGGAGATGAGTATTTTTGGGTTCTTGGAGGAAAACCTAACTAGTCATAAAAGTTACTGAGGAAAAAACTAAGGTTAAAGGTTTGGAAATTTTTCAATTTATTTATTTTTTCACCTATGGAGCTGACATCATACCTCTGGAAACATTCTGGAAAAGAATCTGCTCCAGTCAGCAGATTTGCTCAGGAATACAAGGTATTACTCAGGTCCCAGGTAAATATAAACTTGACACAGGAAGAAAAACTCCTTAAATGGTTTGAATGGCATTACATAATCAAAAACAAAAACATAAGAACAGCTAAGAATGCATGATCTTAGATTTCTACCAGACTACATGGTTGGCAAAGACCTTCCTAGTCATGAAGTCCACGTTCAAAATACTGCAAAATACTCCACCACGTCATGTAATGACTTTCATTAAAATATCAAGCTCCAATGTAAAACCGATTAGTTTTTTCCCCCCAAGGATACTCATTATGAATGCCTGTTTCGTAAACCTGTTATGATGAGTAAAACTGTTTTACTTTGCGAACTGAATTTATCGCTTTACAGATAATAACAGATAATTCCTCCTGCTTTTGTCCTGGTTGGCTAAAAGTGCATTTTGGTGTAAGGTAGGCTCTCCCTTACCTCATGAATCCTGTAGCCATACTCTTTAGGTGTTGTTAATTGAAATTCTGCATACCTTCAATGGCTAATAGTAACTTAAGATTTGTAAGATTTTTCTAAATACATGCTTCTAAACCATATATTCTTCTATTTTATCTCATGGAGGTGGTAAATGGGCATCAGGAGCAGTTGCTACTATGAGACAGCTGTTGTTTTTGTCCAGCTGTAAACCCACTCTGAAACTGCTCTGTGTACCAGCAAAGTACATGTGTAATGTACATACAAATGGAGAAGTGATTGCCTCCTTTCTGAGGCAGAGGCTAAGGAACAAAGAAAGTGAGAAAGAGACAGCAAAGAATAACCACACATGAAGCAGAAAGCTTGCTAAGGGATTTTCAGGGTCCAAATGTCAGGTGAGAGATCTCTGAAGCTGTGAGCAAAAGTCTATTTTTGTTCTCTACAGGGTGGGAATAAATGGGGCTTTACTTTTTCTTTAATTTTATTGCAAATAAATAACTCTGCAACGAAGACCCTTAACTCAATTTTTGTTTTTAGTTAGTGAAAAAAATTGGGAGAGCTTGAACCTTGGCTAGCCACTTGCAGCCATAATTATTGTAAACCATTTCTAATACTGCCTTTGCCTGCTTCTAGAAAAGGTGATAACTGAGGGGTTATGGAACAAAACCAAAATTGATAAATGGGAGTTACTTGCAGTGTGTTTGCATTACCCAGCTCAGGGCTGTGAGGGTAGCAGGGCTCATGCTATTGTGGGTGGGTCTGTAGATCCAGCTGGGATTGGCAATGCCATCACAAGTCAGGTATTGAAGGCAAACCTTTACAACAGCAGGTACTTCCTCAGACAGTGAGAACTGAGTAACCTCTCTGCTACCAGAGGGGGGACAGGCAGGTTTTGTTTATCTGCACTCACTCCCGGATCTGCTGCTTTCCACTGCCAGAATGCACAACAACTTGGCCCTTGGAAAGAGATGACACATTATTGGATTCTTTCTGCTCCAAATATTTAAGTGTCTTAGTGTTACATACAATATAACAACTGCAGCTGCAGTTCTTTGGGGCTCTCTGTGCACCAATAGCCCTAAAATGATTTTACCCGCTCATTTGGAACCCAGAAGTGGAATTTAATGATAAACTGTACTAACAAATAGAATGACTCTGAGAGGGAAGTGAAGATAAGTGGACTCTGCTGTCAAATTTCTCTTTGTGAAAGGGAAAATTATCAAACAATAAGTAACACACAATAAATTAGTTTGAATTATATTGAAGGTAACATTTTCAGGTTAAAATAGTGTAATTGTTTTAAAATGAATGCTTGCACTGCAATGGTGAAATGGTAATGTTGGGCTTTGGCTGTTGTACATCTCTGTTCAACTTGCCTTTATATTTTTTCCACATGAACCAGCTATTGTACATACATTGTGTGTTTTCTTGTGAAAAAAGTTCTGGATTCAAGTAAAAGGTGTCTGAGAACTTATCCCAAGACATATCACAGAATCATGGTGCTGAAGAGATCCAGAGAAGAAGTGTTAGTAAATGTTGGAGGCAAATTAAGTCCTTGCCTCTCTGAAGCTGGTGGGGAAACTGTTGACTTCTGTGAGGACAGGATCTCTCTTTAACAATTAAAATACAATTCCCCTAAAAAAAAACTCCCCTCAAAAACATGTTCTTAAAATACTCTTTGGTATTTCCCCTTCTGTGCATTTGCATATCTTCTCATATGTCCTACATTCACTCTCCAGTAATCACAGGAGACCGAGTGAAGGCTTTTAGGAGGCCCAGAAGGCAAAGGGGAGTTAGTCAGAAACTGATCAAATTGAAATGGGAGTCAGGAGTCTTTCCATCAACAGCCCTCAGTGAGATAAAACTGTCTCCACACTGATAGAAAAAGTTCCTTAAACAGCAAGTGTTAATTCTGTATGTCATTAATCACTAGCCCTACTTCACAGGATCTTTACTGAGGTTTAGCAAAATCAGAATAAAGAAATATGGTTTCAGTGTTTACTTCAGTTTATGTTACTGTATCAAGAAGGCATGTTTTGATATTCTGGGTCCCTTAGAGCTTCTTAGAAATGAAACAATTCTTGAAAGAGGTTATTTTTCTCCTCAGGTATATTTTTAATGAAAGTATTATGGAACCTGAAATTAATTTGAAGTTTTCATCACTTCTATCCAATGAGGCTAAAAGTGTGTGGTTTCAAAAAGAATACAGACTGAATTTGGCTTAAAATGTGGCTTATAACATTCCTCAGGTATTATTTAATCCAGCATTTGGAAAACAACAAAAGATTTTATAACTGAAAAGGAGGATTTTTTTCTGAAATTAACATGAGATTTGACAAAAAGGGCACTTCCAAATACACTGATTTAACTGCTGGAGAGTCTCTTTCTTGGCTCATTCCTGCTAGGAACAAGATGCTATTATGTTGTCTTGGAGCCATGGCAGGAGAATACAACAAAGATAAAACTTTGTTTCACACATGTTGTCTACAAAGGTTTTAGAAATGTAGAAAGAAGGTTCTTCTCCTGATTTTTTCATAGCCTCTTGTCCACTTACTTCTGAGTTTATCTGGTGAATGGATTTTAAATTATTTTGCCTATGTTTATTAACTTGTAGTCTTAAAAACTGAATTTAAAGTAACTTCTGAACTAGCTGTATAAGGTTTAATTTTTAAAGTTGAAAGAAGTATCTGCAAGTATGTGAAATTTTCATAGCAGTAAGAAAAGCATAAACCAGACTACTTTTTCAGTATCTCAGACTAGATATGTGATTCTTGACCTTACATGAAAACCATTATGACCCAAAATCTCTCAATTCCCACCTGATGATAGATGGAATGATGGATTCTTCCTTGTCGTAACTCGTCAAAACCCTAAGATATTCCGACTGCTCAACATCCACGTGGTCTGTTCTTCAAAGTCCCTGTGCACTGGAGCCCTAAAGTGCCCTGATTGTGTCAAAGGTGCTTTTGTGCTGCAACTCACCAGGCACAGTAGAGGACTGTGGGGTCACACTTCCGAGCTGGCCTTGAACACTTCCAGAGGCATCCACAAGTTCTCTGAGCAACATGTGCCAATGCCTCACCATCCTCTGAGAAAACAACTTCTTTCAAACATCGGAATGAATCTCTCCTTCCTTTTAAAATCATTCCCCCTCATCTTATCAATATCTGCCCAAGTAAAAAAAGTCACTCTCCTTTTTTTTTTAATACCAGCCCCCCCCTCCCCCCTCTCCCTTAAGAACAGGAAAATTGGAGAAGGAATAAAACCAATTTTAATAATGAGACAAAATGTCAAGACAAATGTGGTCTTCTGAACATTGAGTTCACTTCAGTAATTTGTTTTCTTAAACATAATTATATAAATGAAAACATATTTTCTGTTACTTACTCAATATTTTTCATAAATTCCTGGTCAGCTAAACGAAGAAAAAGAGAATTTTCCCACAGTCATTATCATTTTGGAAATCAGTTCTGATATTTAGTCAAAAACAAAACTGAAAGGATTTTTAAAAATTAAGGGAAATCTTAAATGGAAACATTTAAATATTTTATTTTAGAATTGCTAAACAAAATATACTTAAGAAAATTTACTAATAGCAAAAAAAAGACACAAAAAGTTTTCAAGTTGCTGAATTTGGATCTTTTTTTTTTCTGAGAAATATGTGTTTGAAAACACCAGGATCAGACGATACATTTTTGGAGCAACAGCACAATATGGTCTGGCTCTTGCTTTTCCTCTTTTAGGAGAACAATGCACAGTAGTACTTTTAGCCCTCAGTCCTTAATATAGTACCAGAAACTGTGAGTTGTAGCATATTTCAATTTTTACTACCTAACATAAAATTCAGTATAGTCCACTGAAGAAATAGGTCTTGTGTGGAAAAAGTCTCTACTGTCCTGCACAGCTGTTTATAAATTCACTGGATGATGCATGTCGTTGCATCACCCAGGTTTTTCACAGTCAGAAAGCAAAGTATTGGGGAAAACATGGGGCAAAGGGTTGTAAGAGATCCCTTGTTCTCTGTCTAGCTGCCACAGACCACCATATCACTTAAACTGCTAATATATCAAATTTCATGCTTAAATCTGCTGGTTTGAATGTACTTTGGGTGGTTTTTTTTTTTTT
>VXBX01007333.1:495884-518502 GCA_013400415.1 Scytalopus superciliaris
ATAAGTTTATCATACCATACAACTATATGACTTGATTAAGCACAGCAAGGAAAACATGAAGAGAACAGGAGTACATCAGTGCTGGATAGTGGAGGCCAAGTGCAAAGAACTGTGATTTCTTTTGGCTGTTGCTGTCCCTGCCTGTGTCTCTCTTTTCCTCTATACAAATGAAGAAATCACCAAAGTCTTTGTTATGGTTCCACTGCTTCTGAACTCTGGAACAGGGATTTCACATGGAGGCTTTGAGTTTGTTTGCAGCACTTAATCCAATAACCTGGACAAACGTGTAAAATCTGCTTTCAAAAGGTTGAATTACATGAACACATATTTGACCAGAGAAAGAGGGTGGAACACAGTACAGGGACTATTTTACTGACACCTGCACTTGCAAGGTCTCATCATTTACTTGCACAGCTATGACTCAAATCAAATTAGAGAAACAGATTTTATTAGGGCTTACAGACTTTAGCAAAAATGCTTGCATTTTGCAATAAACCCAAAAGGTTAAATTGGTTAGGAACTTGTATACATTTTATCTGAGGCTTTCAGTGAGTGTGTAGGCCTTTTTTTTTTCCTTATTGGACCATTAAAAGCTACACACAACATATTCACAAATGTATCTATATGTGAACCATGACTTTACAAGGAATGAGGGATTTGTAATAGTAAAATTTATATGATCCTTCTGATTTTACTTTGGTTAGCTGAATGCCTCTAATTTCCTACCAAATGTGTTTCAGCTGCCTTCGCCTTTCTGGTTTTCGTATATTTTCACCTCAGTAGTAACTCTAAAAATAATCCTCTAGACAGTTATGCCACACAGTGTGTCTGGAAGGACAGATTCACCTATTTGCTTTTCCGAATCAGACTTTCCTGAAACAAACTTTCTTGCAGAAAAGCCAGATGAAACTTCAGAATACAATTGAAGTAACAAACAAACAAGCAAACAAACACCCCAACAAAAATGAGAAATGCAGACACTGGATTTCACTTGAAATGTCTCTTGCAGTACTGTCAGGAAAACAAGAATGGAGTGTAACATATTTGCCATCCCAAAGGCCCCATGATCTCAATTGTACTGGTTTCTCTGGGGAACTCTACATTATTAGCTTACACTGTATCATTCCTTATAGTTGCTGAGCCTGATAAAACTCAATTTAAACTGCCATGTTGCTATGTCCGCTGATCCAGCTGCTATCTTAGTGCACTCTGATTTTCATACCCAATTGGGAAAATAATGTATAGCTACTAAACCAAATAAACCAGTGGGAATGGATGTGGTGTGATGTGACTTTACTGGGAAAGAAGGCAAGGTAGGAGGATTTTGATTCTCACCATCCCCATGAGCTGATGTGGCACAAGAATCTGAAACACATGGTGGCAGCTGTGCAGTCTGTGTCTCTTCTGCCCTATCCTTATTCAGCTCAGCATCCCTCTTTGTATTCATTGTGCCCTAGGCATAGCATTAACATTTTAGTCTGCGCTGTCTCCCTTCCATGCAGGAGAGCAATAACAGAAAACTATTTCATACTCCAGCACTAGAGCAAAAGAAGCTACTTCATGAGAAAATGTCCTTTATTTTTATTAAACGAAATTTTCAGGCAATCTGTTATAGCAATGCTATCCTTATAATGGTAAATTAAAATTTTTAATTAAAGTTATGCATGAAACTGACAGACCAGGGCAAAATTCTATTTTATATGGAACCATGAAAACTTGTTTCAAAACTAATGACAGCTGTCATCCCCATGGGTTTAAATCTTATATGCCCATCTCTGGGAGCAAGATGCATGATGCTAATTAAGGTACCAAAATCCTAGCAACTAAAAATAACATTAGGTCATCCTTTAAGAAAAAATAAACAAAGCAGTAGAGACGAGTATCGCCCCTTTTGTGTATATATAGGCTTAGACTACTCTGCTAAGTCTTCACTGTATCTACTTTTTTCACTGTATCTATTTTTTTCCAAGTACTTTGCCTCCTAGTACCATAGACTTGATCTAACTACCCGGTGAGGTCTAGGTGGGGTTTGTTACTGGAATGAAACAACATTTCTGTAAATGCCTGTGCCTCATCCAGTTAAACTTGGTTAATGTATAAATAAAGCTGTGTAATTCTGTATTTTTTGTTGTCCTCTCTCCATTTTTGCTCAACATACTTTTGCTAATTTGAGAGAGATTAAGGAGTAATTACAGCAAAGCTAAATATTTGTTGCTGTAGGTACAGATGTTTGTATGAAGTGTGCTGCTTGTTTAGAGTGGCTAAAATATGTGCAGGACTTGTACATATGAAGTTTTTAAAATTGAAAAAATAATGCAGCAGATATTTTTTCATTCAACTATATGGGAAAAAACCCAAAGAAATCCATAGCAGTCAGAGTATATTGACAGCAGTCCTGGACCCAACGTCAGCAAAGAGACCCAAGAACTTGGTCTTTACTGTGTCTGAAGGTTTTTGGATTCATTTGAAGCCAAAAACCAAAACTGAACTGTAGGAATGTAGATCAGGCTGATGAAACAGAAAACAAGTCTCCTTTCTAAATTTGGTCTAAAGTTTTGACTAGTCTAACGTGCTTTTTAAAAGCTATACAGAACCTTTTTCAGCATGTCTTCAAGATGTCCTCACCTGTTACCAAGTTATTCAATCTCCAGGTAGTTCAAGTTTCTGTTAGTTTAATATAAATAAAATACTAAAATATTAAAATAGTCATATTTTATTCAATAACCACAGGTGGTTCCAGGTTCTGTTAGTCTAATGTCTTTAGTCATATTTGTTACAAAATTTCAAAAGACATTTATTACTTTTCCTTTTGTGAAAGGCACCAGTGATAACAAATACTGTAATAATATTTAGTATTGGCTTTTGTACTGGGAACCATTCCAGATAACAGAACACTGAGTAGAATCTATCAGCCCAGTCATCTGAGCTTCTAATCCGTATTACAAAGTAGAGGATGTGAACAAAAAATTAACCAAAATCAGTCTTTACACTCATGACTACTATGACAATAAAAATATTCAACATCTGCTTATAAGAATATTTCTTCAAGGGCAAAAGCATGGTAACCCAGAGTTGTGTATCAGATAATCTGTTAATTACATATGTCAGTTCTACAGCAGCAAGTATTTAAAAGGCTGGCAATACCACATCCATATTTACAAATCTCTTTTACTGCTCATTTTGACACTGATGGGGTTTGAAGTAATTCTTGTGCCTGCAAAGCTATTAGCTTATACACAGTTCTGCTTGGATTCTTCAGTTAAAACTCATAGCTAGTGTCTTACTGTTTTGGTGGATAAACACATAATTCCAAGCTTTTGTGTCTGGAATATTAAAATCTGTGCATATTTTGGCTGACCTTGCCTATTTGACTTCTTCAATGTTAAATAACCTCCAATTTTGCTTCAGTATTGGCCAGTTCATATCAGAGCTGTCTGGTTTCATGTTTGCTGAGTGCTACAGGGAAAAAAACCTGCTTTATAAAAGAAATTGCCAACTGACATCTGTCTTCACCTGCCATTTTATCTTTTCCTAAATAATGGTGGCAGTGATGGTGACTGTTTGTTCCACGGGAGTGTGTGTTGTTCACAGCTCTGCAGTTGCTGTTCTCAACACCACAGTCGCTGCAGCAGCTGTTCTTGGCCACCCATTGCAGAAACAGGAAACAAACGTACGTGTGTAGTGGGAAAAAGTGAACTTATGAGATATTTACATGTAATAAAGGTATGTAACCTGAAAAGACCTCTCCCAAATGTGTGTGTATATATATATATGTGTGTGCGTGTGTGTGTGTGTGTGTGTGTGTGTATATCTCTAGCAGCCTTTTCCCTCCCCAAGATGATTTCTTCATTCTGTTGCTCATTGCTAGTTTGGGGTTTTTTGTCTGAAATTGTCAATCTCAAATGACATTCTGCAATCGCTCCAGCATTCTGGAACTCCAGGGAAAGTACCAGAAAAATACCTTCAACAAAGAAACAAGTAACAACAAACAAATGTGTACTTATTACAGTTAATTCATAGCTGGAAGCAAAATCTGAGTCTTGAGAAACATATGAGAAACCCTGGAACTAGATCACATGAAGAACAGAAAGCCATTCACCTCTGGAAATAATGCTTTCACAGCTGATTTATTTGAGGGCAAATCTTGAGGGATTCTTGGTTAAGACCATTTCAAGCATCTGGAAGATGCCCAAGGTCTTATTTCAGAAGTATATACATAGAAAGTCTTCTAAAGTTCAAATCAGACAGACAGACCAACACCCTACAAAAATGATATTAGGCCATAGACTTTCTGTCCCTTGCTGTCTTGTCTTTCTAGGATATTATAGGTTTGGCTTTAAAAGAAAAATTGCATGTATGTGTGCAAATGTGTGACATGCATGTACACATACAGTAGAGACAAATGAAAAGCCAAACATCCAGAGGTATGCGGACATGAATAAATACATATGCTGCCAGGAAGCAAAACATTACTGTAATTGAATTGAAACTTTTTCATTTCCTGAAGGCCAGTCTTAGTCCCAGTAGCCTGGGACATATACAAACTACAGTTCATTTTCTACCTAGGAGATGGACAATGTTCAGCACTGTTCCAGTATATTATTTTCTATTAATATATCATCTGGAATGTGTGGGATTGCAATATGGAGTGGATGAAGCAGAGATAAATGAAGCAAAGTAATATTAACCTTATGAAATCAGTGTGTTCTTCTTGAGCATAAGCCGTGTATGAATAGGTGTTACTGAAAGTAGAACTGCACCTGATACTGCTTTGAAGCTTGGCAGTAACACTACACAGTGTGTAGATATTGCACTAAATTATGTGTGCCTCTGATTAGGACTTAGGTGTTTTTTTTCCATTGTTTTGACTGCTTAGCAAGGTGTCTCCTGCCAGTACTTGATAGTCTTTGGAATCATAACCCACATCCTCTGACTTCAATCTTCAATGTACTTTTTCAGTTTAGGAAGTCTGTCTGATCCAGTTCTACTACTCCAGTTAAAACAAACTACTTCTTGGGACAAGAACTGACAGTAGTCTCATGATAACTAAGGCACATTTTGGAATGAATAGCACTTCTTTTTAAAGAGAGGATATAAGGAGTTCTTAGTATTTAATTGGCATCAATACATATTAGGAACTCACAGACCCATCTTAATTTATTCCAGATTATAGAAAAATGTTTTGATCTAAAATAATGTACTGTCCATAGGAAAAATTACTCAAATGCTTACAATTTTAAAATGAGGTAGTTCAGATCATGTTATACTTAGGAAGACTAATGGTGTTGTTACCCTGAACTTTCTGCCATGGGAGTAAAAAATTAAATTTGGTGGTTTGTAAATCTTTACAGAACACATAGTTTCAAACTGAAAAATACTTGCCTGAACACACCACAACAAAACCCCAACCCTGTTGGGGATTGATTTTTGAAATGGAGATGTTAGAGCAGTAGAACATGAAAAGCTAAGACATCAGAGTTATAGTCAATGGTTCGATGTCCAAGTGAAAAATAGTGATGAATGGTGTCCCTCAAAGGTCCCTGTTGGGAACGATGCGATTTAATGTCTTTATTCATAATATAGATAGCATGGGCTAAAAGATGAGGTGGTCTGTTATTGAAGATGACTCTACTCTGAGCAGTGCCTGAACCCAATGTCCTCCTGAGGTCACTCAGTGTCCTACTTCTTGAAAAAAGGTTCTGCATAGATCTTTCCAGGGCATATTTTCTGTTGCTTGAAGCATATCTTGACTCTGAACAGAGGGAAAAGCAAAGATGCTAACACCCCCCTTTCAAGATGCTGTCTTAAGGAGTTTAACTTCTCCCTTCTAAGGGTTTCCTATCAGTGTCCCATTGCCATATACTTCTTTTGTCCTAGATATCTGCCTTTTAAAAGAAAAAAAAAAAAAAGTGACTCATGCATCCAACAGCAACACTGCTTCTGATTTTATGAAGAACCTTCTGTAGTAACAGTCACTCTCACTTCCTCTCTGAAATAGAAAACCCCAAATGCAGTGACAAATTTGCCTCCCACGAGCTTCTCTAAGCTCATGGTCCCAGATACTCCCTAGAATTTACACTTCTGTGGGTTTCCATGACCTCTCTATTCATCACAACATTCTTAACACTTCACAGTATTTGATCTGCCACACATTATAAGAAGTATTTGCTGTGAGGCCTTATCAAACACACAACCTCCAGGTTACTTCGGATTCTCTAGAGATGACACTCTAGTAATGCAGGTGATTTGCTTGGCACTTGGAGTGCTTTCACTAAATAGCTTCTTCTCTATTCTCCTTTTATTTTTGTCAGTTTTATGTGTTCCAGCTGTTATGGAGAGGGAAGAATTTAAAAATAATAGAAATATCTCATTTCTTAAGTGGAAACAAGGGGCAAAAAAGGCAAAACTGATACCTGTATATCCACTCACACTTATTTCTTCTCAAGATTCTTCTATAAAAAAGCCTTGGAGTTTTAACATCAGTTTTCTTGTTGCAGCAAAAGGCAGACTCTCTTTAGTAAGAAATCTGTAACAAACAGAAGATCATTTTTTTAACTCAGACTTCTCTGCTTAAATATTTAGATTATAATGTCTCTAATGACTAAATAAAGCACAAGCTTAATAACACAATTTTTTAATTTAATGATCAATTAGTCCTCTAAGAAATTATAATTTTATTTGAAGAGCAGCTAACAAAGAGAAGTCAACATCTTGAAACACTTAAAAGCAAATATTCTATCCATCATCTGACTTTGATTAAATTACCCAGAGAATTGTCATATCAAATAAACCCCTCAACTCCCAAATAATTGGAATCACTGGAGAAATTAACCACCAGCTTCTTTCTCTTTCAGAATACATTAATCTAAGATTCTTTGACAAAGATAAATATAGAAAAATAAATAAATCATTTAATGGAATGATGCATTTGAAACAAGAAGGAAATGTTAGCTCATCTAGTTTCATTTTCTGTGTAAAATAGGTCAAATTTAATTCATTTCTCTTCTACTATGCTACTATCTTTGGCTGAGGCTTATCTTCCAAAAACACATCTAATCTTGACTGGAAGACACAAGATATGGGGAATCTGTCATTTTCTTTGGTAATCTGTTCAAATGATTGATTGTTGTCATTGCTGCAAATCTGCCTTGAATTAGAAGTTGTCTGACCTCAATGTTCAATTTTGGGATGTGGTTGTGCCTTTTTTGTCTCTATAAAAGAAGTCTTCAGCATCCCATCATTTTTCTACTAAAGCAAAATGGAAACAAAAAGAAATCTTTCTTCTTACTGAGCTATGAGTGGGCAAGTCACCACATTAGCTCAGCTGAATAAAACTTGGTGCTAATAATGCTGAGGTCATGGGTTCAATTCCCAGTGTGAGCCTTTCACTTAAGAGCTGGACTTGGTGATGCTTGTGGGTCCCATCCAACTCAAAATATTTTGTGATTCTGTGACATGCAGGTTAGTCACATAGCCTAAACTAGTCTTCAGCCTTCAGGTGGGGAACTGCAGTCCATGGGAAGCAGGAAGTGATCCTTCCACTCCTTCCCTTAGGATGAGAGGAATCACTGATAAAGGTAATCCTTTGTTTCCATTGACCTTCCAAGAGTCTAGGTGAGATGCCAGTGCAAACTTTCAGATGGGTAAAGCTAGGTCATAGGAGCATTGTACTTCTTTACACCTTTACCCTGTTCCTAGTTCACAGAGTGGAAATGACTGGGGGAAGATCAAAAGCAAGAGGAAGGGCTGATGTGGCTGTAGTGTGTACCCATCAGGTCATTGCTTGATACAGATACACAGTTCTGTGCAACACTGGGAGAAAGTTTGTGCTTCCCTCCACTTCAACCCTATCTTATTTCCATCCCTGGTGTCATCTCTTCTGGGATATCATCTAGTAACTATAAAAAAGACCTGAACACAAGAGAAGTATAAATCTATTTAATGAGTTCCTCTAAACAGAAAGACTCTTTCCGCCCCCTCCTCTCCCCCCATTAAATAGTGGAGAAGATAAGAGCTGCAGCAGTTTGCCTAGAATTATTACTGTTTGCTTCTCTAATACATGAAAATTAATTCTTGTATTTTTAGGGATGTGAAGTGAATGCCTTTTTTTTCAAGATGTGAAGTCGTGTAGTCGCTGAAGCAATACTATATTTCTATGTTTGATTTTTTTCCCCCTGCATCTGTTTTAGAAGATCTGTAAAACGGAAAATTTTTTTTTAGTATGTTTACTTCTTTGGTCTTTAGAGCATTATTTGTCACCAATCCTGAGACTACAAAGTTGATTTTCCACGCATTTTCACAGTTAAAACTTACCAATCTATTTTGGCAGCTTTCTTGATAATTGGACAATAAACAAACACTATAAGAACTGAAACCTAGTTTACAAACTGCACTGTGAATGGCACATAGGTAGGTGCCTGAAAAGCTTATCAGAACAGGCCTTAATGGAACAGATGGAGCAATGTGACAAAACAGCATCAACTTTCTCACCTGGGTTAACCTGCAGTTGCAAGCAGCAGCGATATTGTGTAGCACAGATCCCCAGAAAGTATTGCCTCTTCTGCCAAACTGCGTAAAATTATACATTCCGCAGGGAAAATGAGAAGTGCTGTTGTTCTGTGATTAACTAGTAAGCTGTAAAGAACCCGTACTGCTTATTTATTAAGTCTCAAACCCATTATGTGAGAGTTTGTCGTGTGCTCAGCAAAACAAAGACAACATCTGTCCCTGATGGGATCCTCATGTGAGGCAATTGTTCAGCAATTAAGAAAAATATAAATATGGAGAGAACAGAGACATCAAAAGCATACTTCCATGTCTTCTTTTCTTTTTTTTTTTTCTTTCATTAAAAAGAGAAAAGAAATTTCCATCTACAGCAGTAGAACCTGGATATTGAGCTGAGTATTTTATTTCTGGCATCAAATGAACATTTCATGGACTTCAAACCACACTGATTGCTTTGGTACTTACTCCTGGATCTTTCATGTACCATGAACCAGGATCAAGAACTCAGAATATGTGCTGAACTAATTGATATATGTTCAAAATATGTGCTAAAGGCCATGTTTACATGATAAAATTTGAGTAAATGAAAGTCTACAAGTCACATTAAAGCCAGGGAGGGGGCTTCTATCCTGGATCCTGGAAGGTCCCAGGGAATGAAGAACAAAGGAAGGAGATTCTTGGTATGGAGGAGGGGAGCTGGAGATTGGGCCAAATATTTTGGTAAAGCGAGAGTTCAGAAAGCAATGAGATGATGAGAGGAGATAGATCTTTAGAGAAAAGCACACACTAAAAAGAAACAAGAACTACTGATCAGAAAGGATGTTGGATTGACTGCACCCAGATGTGGGGTTTTTTTGCTGGATGATTTACTCATCTTTGAAAATTCCATTCTGGTTTCACCACACATCTACATTTTACACCTTTCCACTAGGGAGCCCCTGTGAGGCTTCTGAGAGTGTACAAATTTCTTGGGTGAACAAGAACACTGAGGACAGGGAAAAAGTCTTTTATGGCCATATACAGCTTTGCAGTGCCTGTGGAAGAGCATTCCTACTGAAACATTGTCAGCATTTAGCTCTTCCTGCTGTACCTATATGCTTAACCCTCAGATGGAATTTGCTTACATCATTAATTCTAGTCATTGTTTAGCAGTGCTTAGCTTAGTGTTTAGCAGTGTCCACAGCTTTGTGCAGTGTTTTCCCTTGTGTGATGTAACTTTCAAAAACCCTCCTGGTTTTTACCACCCTGATTTGAACTTAGAGAATACTTAAATGTTTGGTGAAATCAGAGGTTCACATTAATTTAAGCATGCCCTTTTGGTTTATTTTATTCTTGCTTTGCATACAGAACACTGTTTCTTTTTCTTCTTTCACAATTCATTTATACTCTCTATGATTTTTATTACTTTTGGCTCCCATTGTTAAAGAACTTTATGCAATCCACTATTATTTGGCAGTTATGTAGACTTTTGTATTCCTGCCTGCTTCATCTTTTCATTAGTTCTTTCATGAGCTTTTTTGTTCATGCATTCACAAATCTTCATCTACTGTCTGAGAAACTGACACACATGGCCCACAAACAACACTGACCATCCAGATCAAAACCTCCTGTGCAACCTGATATCTCATAGTTGCTTCACTGCAGATCTTTTCTTCAGTTCATTAAACTACACATTTAGTAACTATTCACAAGAAGTCTGTTTTCTTCTCTCTCACAAGGATAGTTAGTAAGTATGCCTTAAGGTCATATTAACATCATATGGCTTAGTATGAAAGTACTGTTTTTCTTTGCAGCCAAACTGAAAAGTCAGGTGACTTTGCAGGTTTACATGATGAATGTTCACCAGTGACGTCTGAGTCTTTCCTGGAGATCTCAAGACTGCTTTATTTTATTGAATCAATTGTAAAGAGATTGTAAGAAAAATGGAATCAAAACAGAGTTTATCTATTTCCTTAGATCTTAAAAGTGAAACAAAGTATTTGGATTTTCTTTTTTTGTTTGTTTTTTTCTGTGTCAAAAGTTAAAGAGCTAAGAAACAGGAAGCAGGTTCCTATCCTGTCTTGTCCTGTTCTATTCTTGCCCTTGCTCTTGCCTTCAATTTCTGAGCCATATTAATGATACATGGTGTGATGTAGTATGGGATGTTAGCAAATGTATCATATTTAGATTTCTTTTCTAGCCATGAAATTCTTGTAGTGTTTCTGACACATCTGAAATGCAGGTGTGTCAGTGATATAGTTACACTATACCTGGAAACAATTTAGGCAAACTGTTTTGAAGTTTAGAGATGAAGACTTCTGTATGACTCACATGAAGTAGGGGCTGATATCTGTCAAAGATATGAAAATATAATTTTATTTAAATTCAGATAATTACATAAAGGTGTATACTTTCAGTGTTCTTAATTTTCCCCATCACTAAGTACTCTGTATGACTCAAAAAACCTGAAAGAAACTGACAGAAGGAACACTACAGGCATGGAAAAGCCTGCACAGCATGGAATGGTGAAAAATGCCATTATAAGTGCAAAAGCCTGAAGCAAATATTTATTTGCTTATTTCCAGGCATCCATAGTTTTAGTCTGTTTCCAACTTCCACATTAAGAGTAAAATGAAATGCATATGATATGCTTTGGGCTATGAGACCTGAGAAAAATTACAAAACTTATAGTTTGAATATTGGAACCAACTTACTGACTATTTAATAGGATTTTAGATTAGGTGCTTTATCCTGCCTTTATCCCAAGCTTGGGCCAGAACCAACTACAGTTTCGTCTCTTGAAGGTGAGGAATTGTATGTCATTGTCCATTCAAGAACTAAAGACGGCAGAGTCCAGCTAAACCTGTTTTGATTTGTGAAAATTGTGTAGGATTGATTCTAGAAATCAGAAGATATGGAAGTCTTTTATTATCTCAAATGTGTCTTTTATATATGGCTGTTTAATTATTACATAATTGTTTTGCTTCTTTCACAGTTTATCCTTTTGGATTTTATTTCTATTGGACTTATACCGACAACTTAATCACTGTCTTCCACAGCACAGCCAATGCTGCTTATTCTCTCTCACAGTTTCAGTTCTTAGAATTACACTACTTTGTAGAAAGAAATTTGCATGGGCTTGGGAACTGGACTAAGATGTCTCACAAGTAATGCAATGGCCTTAACCACTAGACTTATGAGTTCAACCTCTTGACAGTTTCTTACTTTCTTTTCTGTTTGCTTGGCTTTTTTCTCTGTCTGTGAAAAATGTAAAAATCTGTTAGGTTTGTCTAAGAACATTTATTAAAACTCATAAAGTTTTGTGAGTTGGGAAAACACTTTCCAGACAAATCCTTTAGGGGTGTCTAGGCATCCTGTTGTACAAATTAGAAGCACTTTTCAGCAAGAGTTCATTTGCAGGTGTTGCCAACTGCAATTTTTAGCAACACACCTAAGCTTTCCAGGTCAGGAAGTACAAGCTGTTTCAGGGGAATACACAATATGTTGAAGCTGGAAAATCCCAAGGAGTCCTAGAAGTTAAGCTATATGACTGAAACTTTCATTTATGGAAACTGCAACCCTGTATGTGTGTCCATGCTAACCCTGTGCATGTCTCCTCAGTATTGATAGTGCAATAAAGCTGTAGTTCCCATTTTTATTTCTCTGCCCCGTGAACGTGCTGAGTTTTCCTGCCCATGTCCTAGCAGCAAAGCTACAACTGGCTGCAAAAAAGGTCTTTACAATTGCAGGCCTCACTGGGAAAGATAATCATTAGGGAGTAAAAGAGGGTGTGTCTGCACAAATCTATATGGAAAGAAACCTCTTGGTCAAGTAATGAGAGGCAAATATCATCCCTGACATTGATACCACTGTTGATAAAATCTTCATCTGTGGAAAATTACAAGGGGCTGAGAGCAGGATTTTTTTTTCACCCTAAAGTAGATACTGATGGCTTGAATCTGTTGACTAAACCCCTCATTGCAAAACCAGATGTGGTCAAGGATTATTTTCTTTGGAAAGAGGCAACACCAAGATGTGATAGAACCACTCTAATTAGTACTGACACATGGTGCTAATGCAGACACACAAATCCCTCTCAAATGAATAAACAATTTAAAGATTTAGATGGGAAGAAGCTGGGACATAAGTAACCACAACTGAGATTTGTGGTCCTGTCCCTTACTGGGCTACTGGAGCTGCTGGGATTTAGTCACAAGATAAATACGATCATCTACAGGAAGCAGATTAAAGGAAAGGGAGAAAAAAAATAAAAATATGTATGACTGAGGAGAGGAGGACTCACCCAGTTCTGTGAAGTGACTAGTCAAAAGAATTTTGCATTCTAGGACTCCAATGTGTGGATTCCAGAACTGGATTAGAGTTCACTGAATTTGGAAATGAAAGTTTTCTTAATGTGTGCAGGACTATTTTTCCATAAGAATGAAAAATTCCTATATCAGTCTTTCTGTGACAGAGGGAAAAAGATAGATTTTTGTTCAGTTACAAATTGCTGTCAAGCGTCATTCAAAACTTCCTTTATTAAAATGCTTCATCTGAACATGGAAAAGTAGTAAACAACTCAGGAACCATTCAGAAAAGTTGAATTAATACCAATCAAATCCAATCCTAATATATTTTTTCTCAATTAGGCCACCTTGGGAAAGAGTTATATTTCTTTGTTATTGTACCATGTGTGAGTCTCAGATGCTATAACAACATTTAAAATTTAAATGAAACCATTTAATACATATTCCTCTGGTAGATGTTACTAAAACATTTAAATATTTGGTTGGATTTTCACATTAGCAGTTCATTTATACACTGCCTGGTGTTTAGAGGAATGTTTCTTTTCTTTTATATTCATGCCATACGGGCTTCTGAATTAGTAAATTTTTGCTTTGAAAGTAAAATTAATTGCTCTGACCAACAAAATTATTTTTCAAACCTCATGTTATGACTACTCATACTTCTTTGGTAACATATGTGCTCGCTAGAAATTAGATTTGCAGCTGTCAAAGTAAAGTGCATTGTTGAAACTATTTTCTAAAATCTCAGACTCTTTAATGTTGTAATTTGTTTCATTGCTTGCATAACTATTGGAAGGACTTAGGCCCCTATATCAAAATATGTCCCCTTTCTTCTCTAGTCATCACTTGTGTACACAAGAAGTACAAAGCAGTCCTCCATGCTGAAGGAATCAGGAAGGGGAAGGAATCTGTGACTGAATGGGCAGATTAGCCCTCAGTTTGTGAAACCTTTTCTTAGCCTTTGCGACTTAACTCTGCACCAGGACCCTCGTGTACTGGCAGGATTCATTCTCCTATGTTTGCTTCACCTCTGTCATGAGGACAAGAGGGAACAGAAGATGCCACCTTCTCTCTCATAGTGTCTCCCTTGGACCTTATTCATGAGTTGTGAATACGTTTCACCAAGTCTGAGGCTCTGCTCATATAGATAACAACTTCTGATGTAAGGCTTTGCAAGGTAAGGCCCAGCTGGGTATTTTGGTTAAACTAAAGTGATTGCTGGTATACTTTGGGACATTTGTAGAAACTATAAGAATTTATTAAACATATATCTGGTTTTTTTTAAGTCTTAAATAGAAATGGAAACCACCTTTAGGTCATGTAGTCTCCATCTTTGCCAGAGGAGAATTGTTCCCACAGGTATAGTTTTTGGGATTTGGAATAGATTTTCAAGGTTTCCTCCTGGTATCCTCTTTTGAAAGGTAAACCAGGACTGTAGCCATATATATCAGACTGTAAAGTAAAGCTAGATGTTTTTGAGCTATTCAGACTGCTGATCCTTCTGGAAATTTAGTTGTGTTTTGGACTGTATTTCTGTGGTAGCTGGAAGAGATAAATGTTCTTTTATATATATTGAAAATTAGTGTGGGTCTTAAACAAAAAATGCAAACCCTCTACTTTGGCAGCGTTTGTTAATGTTGTGAAATGAATGCTGTTCTGCTCTTTGTTGCCTTTCAATAACCTTTCTGATCTGGGCTGAACAAAGACTATCTGAAGCAGACAAGTGGATCAGAGAAGTGTTACTGTTTAATACAGACTTCTTTAACTTGCTCACCTCCTCTTTTTTTTCTGTCAACCCTCAAAGAAATGAAGGGAGAAGGAAGAGAGTCATCCAAGTAGAAATCTAGTTGAAAAAAAGATTTTTATTTTTAAGCTCAATTTATATTTCCTTACATTTTTTTTTTTGTTTGATGAAACCAAAGTTAAATGAGCTGTTGACTTGCATAGACTTATTTAATGAAAAGCATCAATGGTAGAGTGAAATGTCAATTAACTGTAATATAAAATACTTCATTTTGATACATCCCTTTGTCAGCAAAAACTGGGAAACAAGCTCTCCAACCGACTCGCTAGGTTAGAAAGCTGACATTACTTTCTTAACAGTCCTGGATGCACGAGAATTTCTACACAAAGCATGCATATTCAACAGCCTACCAGATCAGGTTATACTCATGAAACTAATATATATTCATCATGTTTCTATTACATATCCATTATCATCATCATCATGGCTGGGCTTCGCAAACGAAGATTTGGGAAGGGCTCTACCCACGTTTGCTACAAGCACACTGATGGCTAAAAAGGCCAATGCGCGATAGGCAAGTCCGGTCACAAAAGGCACAGGGGAAAGTCTCCACAGGCTGTATTGGCGAGGCACGGTTCTTTCTGTGCTGTCTTTTTTCTTCCAGACTGATCCTGCGTGCGCTCTCAAAGGAAGCAGCAGCGTTATAGATGGTGTGCCTCCATGCCTCCCGATTGGAGGCCAGAGCGGACCATTGATGGTGGTCAATATGGCCAAGGCTGAGGTGTTGTTTGAGGGAGTCCTTGTATCTCCTCTTCGGGGCTCCTCTCTTGCGGCAGCCGGTGGTAAGCTCACCATAGAGCACAATCTTAGGGAGGAGGTATATTTTGTTAATATATGCATATATGCTAATAAATTCTGTGGACAGATTTGGATGTTGTTCCAGATCTTCTAATGAATCTTTTCTCCTTGAGAGCATCTCAAATATGTGGTCAGGTCATAATGTACTTTTCTTATTATTCTTTGCTCTGACACAAAATCCTTATTCTCAAAACTAAGATACCTGCTAGTACATACTAGTCGCTGGTATAGGTAAATAAGGAAGCAATAGCTGGCACAAGACTGGTAGTCACAGATGTAGGGATCAAATAGTATTGTACTGAAGTTAAAAGCATTTTTCAAAATCTCCCCCCACTGCTGCATAGATTCCTTTGAAAAAAAAACAAAAAACCAAAAGCTTGTTTGGTAACACTTTTGTAGTTTCTTTGGTCATTTACAGTGACTCAAATAAAAGCAAGTGTTAAGACCAGAAGAGTATTCACCCATGGAGTGAAGTTGTAGTCATGAAGTTATACAGAGGCTGAAATAAATTAATTTAAACACTGTCATAGCCTCCATTTGTAGTGGTTTTATGTAATTACTTATGAAAATTTACTGCCTTGAGCAACAGCTGCAGGGAAAACTACAGTTCTTTCCATGACAAGAGTAACATACAGTTGTGCAAAGGTTTTAGCTGTGCCTCAGAAAACATTCTGCTGCTGTTAATCACGTTGAACTAGTTGATAAAATGGGAATAGAGGCTGAAAGAAGGGTCCAAGATGTTAGGACATAGCACGAAAAACTGTTTTCTACCTAAGTAAGTGGGAGTACAGATTTATCTGCTTGCGAAATGGTCAGCCTACATTTATTCTGCTCCTACCCTCTTAGCTTTGGGATATTTTTCTTTCAAACTCAGCTCTCTTTATACTCTTCCTTGCATTTTTTTTTTCACATTTGGAAGCTTGGCTGCCTCCACTAATTTATAGAGGATTTATCTAAATGTGCAGGAATGCTTAATGTTCTTTGGGAGTATCTGTATATTCTTCTGAAAACAAAGCTTTCTTTGTACTCTAATTCTTATTGTACATTGACTCTTTTCATTATTTTTATATTACCTGTTTAAAAATAATCTCTTACCTAATAAAGACAAGTTTCCAGTTTATTCTCTAGTATGATTCAATGACAACTGTCCTTATTATCCACTTAGTTTGTGTCACACCAATTTGTCTATAAAATTACCATGGTCTGCAATGAAGACTATGCTAAAATCAAGATATACAACATCCACTGCTGTCTCCACTGTCTATGAAACTAGCCATTGAATCATAGGAAGCAATTAGGTTGGTCAGACATGATTTACTGCATGTACCCAGTGGCCTTCTTAATCATGCATCTGACAATGACTTTGAGGAGGATTTGCCCCATAATCTTCCCAGGACCCTGAGACAATGAAGCCTGTAGTTTTCCAGATTCTTGTCCCCTTCTTCAAGATAGTGTGATATTTTTCTTCTTCCAATCCTGTGAAAACTCCCCTGATCACCACAACTTTTCAGAAACTATAGTGAGTCCTTGTAGTGAATTAGCCAGCTGCTACATTATCCTTGACTGTGTCTTCCTCTCATATTTCTACTACTTCACTCTAACAGATTGTTCTGGTAGTCTTGGGGAACTGGGATGACAGAGATTGAGTCTTACTTGTGAAAACATGCTTTTTCAATGTCTTTTGTCATTATGTCCTGTCCCCAATGACTAGATTTTCCCTAACCTTCCTTTTACTGCCAGTGTATCTACAAAAACACTTCCTTGCCTTTCATGTACCTGTCTAGTTTTAACTCTGAGTTTTTACTTTCCTAATTCCACTCTTGCACACCTAGGCAATGCTTCAGCATTTCTCCTGGGTATGATCCATTTTGTGATCTCTTTTGGGTATGAGCTCCCTCAGGAACTGCCCATTAGTCCATACTGGACTTTTGCCACGCTTGCTCAAGTTCCTCCACTTTGGAATGTGCACTCTGCTGGTAGCTGTCCTCTCTTTCTTGAAGCAAGATGAGTATCAACTGGTCTGTCTGACCTTTGATTATGCTAGTTTTTTAACTTTGTGGGTTACACAAACTTCATAGAAGAAGAAACCACTTTCTATATGGTGAAGCTGTGAACCTTTGGATGTGTTCAAACCATGTGAAAACAAAAGCAAAACGGATTTCAGACAACCGGAGTGAAGTAGCAATTTAAAAAAAAACACCCTTTGATGCAAAAGATATAGAGCAAACAATCTCTATGGTTATTACATTATCTCTTGGCTAGAAATAAATCTGAATCACAGAGTTCAGTATAGGGCAGACTGTGAGCTGACTTTCAGCTATTTTAAAAAGCTTGCCAGCATTAGATTAGTGTTTGTGTGGACAGCATTTGCTGATGTTAAGATGGCTGCCCAAAAACCAAACCACCATGTAAAATATGTCTGTTTTAGATAATTCTTCCAACAATTGTGAGTTCAGATGAAAAAGTAACAGAATGAGAGATTCAGAAGGTTCAGAATTCAGTCATGCTGTATCTATTTCCTTGGCAGTACAATTTTGCCTGCTAGAGTTCTTGCTAGTATCTATTTCAATTCCACATATACAGAAAGTTAAATATAGAACAAATGTTAAGAAATCAAAAGACTGACTTTTTTCTAAATATTATCTGATGACACTTCATCTGGAATTTTAAAAAACCTAGAGTCATGAAGAGAAAGAAAATGGAACAGAGATAAATCTAATGAAATAAATATGCACAGAGGGGAAAAGAGAGAAAATAATTCCAATGAAACAGTCCCAAGTGTTGGACTCTTTTCATGACACATATCTGAAGCTCACATGATTTGGATGAGTCTGATATTTCATTACACTGGGTAGCAGTTGATGGAACCAGATGGTCCCTCAAAGAAAGAGAACCACAAAGAATCCTGCCAAACTGCTGATATATTAAACACTCACTCTGTAAGTAGTGCTGTAAACAGAGAGGCCCTTATTCTCACAGTCACAAAATGGAGAGTGTTCAAAAACAAGTTTTGAATGTTTTCTTTCCTACAATGGCAGTAAGACCTTCATTCTACAGACTCTTCTCTTAGCAGCAAAGCTGATTTAAGCTGTTCTTGTCTACCTCTCCTTCCCCCAAGCTAATTCTTATCTCTGTATCATTTCCTCATTTGTGCCACCACATATTTATGGCCTCATGTGGCAAACATGATTTGCTAATTGATCACACATATATTGGTCAGTTCATCCAGAGCAAAAAATATCCCCTCCACAGTGCTATTTTCACTCTTGAGTCTTTTATTTAGTTCCTTGCTTTGGTTCATCTCACAGTCCCACAAACAGCAGTACAGTACAACTGAAGATGATGGCATGGAAGTGAGCAGGAATACCTCTGGGCAAGGATGGAGAGAAGAGTTTACATCAGAAGAGCTGCCAAGGGAAACATCTGATGAACCAGAGTGTAAGCCACATGGTTTTCCACTAGGACTGGATCTGGCAGTTTGCCATATGCAAAATAAGAAGTAGTTCTTACAGAGAAAAGCTTATAAGGTAAAAAGTCAAGACAGAGAAAACATTTAAATGTCCCACATCACCAGTGAGGGCTGAGAGCCGAATTCCAAATACTACTGTAGTAAAATAGTGCTAATCACAGTCCTGTGTTTTGTAGTTCTAATGAATTGCTGGGTTAGACCTACTCTCTTGGAACATGCAGCTTGTTCAGCACAATTAACTGGAACTAACTAAAATAAGAATCTGTTCTTGGAAGTGTTTAACTAGGCAACCTTATTATTTTAATTAGTTACTTCATTCAACAAGATATTCAGGAAATTCCAGGAGAGGTTCTGCTCTTTGTTGCCCAAAGACCAGTTCAGAGTTACCAGAGGAGACAACACACTCCTGATCATAAAACACGCAGACATGTTTATAGCAAATCAGAAATGCAGTTTATATAAATCCAACCTAGGCTTATGCTTTCTAGTCCTTTATTTGACAGTGTATCTTGGAAAATATATATAGCACTTGCTACCGAGAGTCATGGTTTGTGGGAAGTATTTCCTAGAAGTATCTGTTGCTGTAATGCCAAGGGTGTTTGTAAGAGTTGTCCTTCTTTTTGGCCTTAGCAGAGATTGTGAGATGAGCTCCTTCAAGAAGAAAAGATCATTTGAACCTGTGTAAGACCTGCTTGGACCTGAACTTCTCTAACATAAACATATAAAGATGTATGTAGCTGCAGAAGGAACAGAAACAACCCTCAGACCAACTGCAGGAATACTGAGTAAACCACACAAGCTTCCGAGAACCGAACAGCAAAAATTCTGATATCAAACATGCCATAAAAGATGTTTTAGGGGTTGGGTGTTGAGAGAACATATGACCAGTGTGAGTCAAAATACTCATAGTACAAATGGCAGTAAATTGGAGTGATCAGTGTGGTGGGAAAGTCCATAAAATCAAGCAGAGTTGGTCTGCTTGTTTCCTGAGAAGTGAGACTTGACAGAACTAGAGCTCCTTTCCACTCTTGTGTTCACAGATGTGAGTCTGAAAATGTGAAAAAAGGGTTTCCCTATAGCCTGTAACTTCCTGTGGTCAAGATGGTCATATCCAAGCTTTACAGAGAAGCCATTTTGGCTCTTCTCCTTAGCTTAAGTAAGAGATTTATTTCTCAGTGAAAATTGCATGCTTGCTCTTGACAAGCAGAGTGGACCACAACACAGAGAGGTGTACTGAGGGAGAAATGGAGCCAATTTTTTTACTGTTTGCTTTTACTGTAAAAACTTTTCACAGCTGCAATACTGGAAAATTATTTAAAGGAATTTGATTTGTACTTCTAGAAAACAACAGGAATCATTTTTGGCTCCCTAGAGGCTGTAGGTTTGTTGGATGAACAAAAAAAATAAAAATAGAAGGGAAATTGAAATTCGTTTCAGATCACCTGGAAATGTAACATCCCACCTCACTCCAGAAAAGCATATTTTAAAATTTCCCCTTTTTTATGATTAAAATTTGAGAATGGTTTCACTTAAAAGTATTTTATTTGTTCAATGCCAGATGCTTTATTATGATCTGATTTGGGTTTTCTTCTGGAAAAAAGTATTGGCAATTTTTATAATAAGAATGCCATTGTCAATAAAACAAAGGCAGTGTCCTTTGCTCTAGTGTAGATCATAGCAGACTTGTGGCCCAGAGTGCTACATGACACAATATCTCTTGATCTAGAGACAAACACAGGAGGGTTTATGGTGTCGTTTCAACATGTGGTCAACACAATCTTTAACTTCTGCAATTTTACTGCTATCTTCTGCACAGGCAGTGGTAATATCCACACCATGTATTTTTTACACTTTCTGGAGACATTTTTTCAGACAAGCATATGCTGTTTTTGGGACAGATAATGGTGCCTGACACTTCCTCTTCTTTCTCTGCCCTTTGGTTGCTTAATGGAGCAGATTCTTCAGCTGCCGGTGGAGTAGAGCCAAACCTGATGAGCTGTCCAATAAGCAGAGCGAGTTTGCTGTACAACATGCCCCATGGTTGCCTGCACTGCTGACACCATGGGGTGAAGCTGAAGTAACGAGTTCCTCTGATGTGTTTCATCTTTTACAGTGATTTCTTCATTTTTTTAATATAAAGTCCATGAATACACACGTAGCTCTGGCTTCACAGCCATCAACAGGATGCTCTTACGATCATCGTTAGTGTCTCCGGAGGAGCCTGCCTTGTGAGTTGCTCACCAGCTGAGTGGTGGAGCTCTCTTAACCAGTTCACATCACATACCAATATCAGCCTGGGACACAGGAAAATCTGGAGTCACTGCATGAAACAGCACTGACTTGTAGTTGTGTTTATTTGGTGTGTTTTTTTTTTTTTTTTAATGCCTGCATGTGGGAGAGAGTATGCAAGTCAGTGCTGGCTGATCTCTTAGAGTAACTACACCTGGGAATACTCTCCTTTTTGAGAAACTTCTCCCGGGAACACTATCTCTTCTAAAGGAAAGATTGTAATTTAAGAGGTTATATGAGTCTCATCCTTATCCAGTTTGCTTGAAAATTGTCTTGCCACTGAAAGAAAATATGGAAAATCATGGAACTGAAGAGTTATGGCTTTTAGCAGCTGCTCTGGAATAGATATCATCACTGGTTGTAAGCTTTTTCTTCAAATACAAAATATGCTTGAGCTGCCAAAAGGTGTCTCCAATATCAGTTTTCTGTATGTGCAATTTGATTTACTCAATGTTGTTTAGACTCTTGTCCTTTTGACTATAAACACAGTATTTCTGCAGATTCTGTAAGAAACACAAAATAATAATTTGGAGGTATGCATTTGAAATAACATTTAATACTGGCATTATCAGATGCACCATATTTCACATTAAATAGGCTGTCAAATTCAGCAAGCTCCATAGAAAACTGACTCCCCCAAAAAATAGACCCTGCCCTCTTTTGTTACAATAGTATGCATCTATACATACACATGTATGTGCAAAGATACACACACACACACACGTGCATGTATGCATATCTTAAGAAATCAATCCAAAAATTCTGACTTAGATACTGCAAAATGATTTTCAGATGTAATCTGTTAGACTTGCATTCTCTGGAACCCCTTATAGCCAGACAACTCACATTTATCTTTTCTCCCATAAGAGTCTATTTTCAGAAAGTTTGTAATACCAGTGGAGAGCCTACAAAGTGCAAAAAATAAATCACTCTTTAGTTTCTTTTACAGCGGGCTGAAGACTTGGTGTCTTAGAGGAAGTCAGGAAAAGAAAGTTATGGAAGAAACTGTGATGGGAAAATGAGTAGCACAGTGACAGAGAGGCATACTTGCTTTATTAGCTACAATAGATATTATTAGCAACCCTGAGCTGGTTACTGCCACCTATTCCTTTGGATTCTGTTGAAGTAAAACCAACACACATGAATGCACTTTCCTGTGTCCTTAGAGTAGAGATGTTGACTTTCCTGTGGTCTCTTTCTGCCCAAAGTCTGTCAACATCTCCTGAAAACTGCCTTGGTTATCTCTGAATTTTGTTGTAAGTAGTTTATCATAGAATAATAGAATAGTTTGGGTTGGAAGGGACCTTTAAATGTCAGCTGGTCCAACCCCCCTGCAATAAACAGGGACATCTTTCACTAGATCAGGTTGTTCGGGGCCCCATCTAACCTTACCTGAATGTTTTCAGGGATGGGGCATCTACCATCTCTCTCTGCAACTTCTCCCAGTGTTTCACCATTCTCATTGGG
>VXBX01007335.1:6613-48313 GCA_013400415.1 Scytalopus superciliaris
CACGCCGAAGGCAGGTTTCCTTGCGGGCGCCCCGCTGAGTCAGCCGGGCCGGGGTGGGGCCTTTGCTCCCGCAGCGCCCGGACAGGGATAACGGAGGGAAAAGCGCTTTGCATATTTGATTAAACCCGGCCGGTCGCCACCAGGCCGGTTGCGAAATGTGGGAATGCTGCGGGGCGCCCCGCCGGGAGGGGAGGCGGGGGAGCGCCTGCCGGGGGGCAGGTGAGGGGCACGGGAGTGGGACGGGAGCTTCGGCACTGCCGGAAAACCGGGGGGTCTGCGGGCTGCCGGCTGAGCTGCACCCACACCCGGGAGGGATGGGAACCCACGACTGGATGTCCCTGGGTGCCTGGAACCGGGCTCATCCCTGGAGGATGCTCTGTGCGTCCCCATGGGCCACCACCGCCTTGTGCCGGTCCCCACCGTGACAGTGGCCTCTCTCCCCGCACAGGCGTCGTGCCCTTCATGGCCCTGCTCCTGCTGCAGCGGCGGCCCGTGGCCGGCCGGGCACTGCTGGTCACCGGCTCCAGCTGCCCCAGCCACGGCTTGTGCCGCTCCAACGTCCAGGAGCAGACCCGCAGGCAGGTCGCCCTGCTCAACGCCACCGCCCAGGACCTCTTCAGCCTCTACGTGAGTGGTGCTCGGGGTCAGCCAGGGAGCCCACGGGGTCTGATCCACCAGTGCATGAAGGGCGAGGGCTGGGGACATGCTGGGGATGGCAACAGGAGGCGGCCGGGGGGGACACAGGGGACACGGGGTGACACTGACCTCTCCCCGCAGCTGAAGTGCCAGGGAGAGCCGTTCAGCAGCGAGAGCGACAAGCTCTGCAATCCCACCGGCATCTTCTTCCCTGCTTTCCGTGTCAACCGGACGAGCGAGAGGAAGGAGGTGATGGTGGCCATGTACAAGCTCTTCGCCTTCCTCAATGCCTCGCTGGGGAACATCACGAGAGACCAAGAGGAGCTCAACCCCACGGCCAAGGAGCTCCTCGACCGGCTCCACAACACCACCAAGACCACCCGGGGCCTCATCTCCAACCTCACCTGCCTCCTCTGCAAGAACTACAACATCTTCCAGGTGGACGTCAGGTACGGGGAGAGCTCCAAGGGCAAGAGCACCTTCAAGAAGAAGCAGCAGGGCTGCCAGGTGCTCAGGAAGTACGTGCAGGTCATCGGCCAGGCAGCACGTGTCCTCCTACCTCATCTCAGCCCCTCATGAGCACCCGCCCCGGCTCCGCTGCTTCCCCGCTGCCGGCAGCCCCTGCCACTGCCTCCCCCAACTCCCGCCTTCCTATTTATTATCCCGGACCCTGCGCTGGCCCCATCCGCCCTCTGGTAATTTATTGCCCCTTGAGGGGGTGAACATTGCAGCCCGGGGGAGCAGAGCCGGGGCCGGCATCCAGCGGGACTAGGCAGCGCATCCCCGAGTTGATGCCGGGGCGTGGGCTGGTCCCGGGATGTGCCTCGGCCATCCCTGCGCTCCCTTGGGATGTGGGGAGCTGTGGGGAGCTGTGGGGGCTGGTGGCATGGCCGGACTCTGTCCCCCATGGACCGTCTCCATAGTGGAGAGCAACCTGACAGACATCCCGGAGCACAGTCCAAAAAGCTTCTGCTTCCCTGGGAAATGGATTGTGAGGAAGGACACAGCGATGCAGCGGCTGGCGGGGACATGGGAATGTGGGGACACACTCCCCCTGCACATTTTAAGGCCCCCCAAGGAGCTGAACTGGGGGTACTGGGGTGACTGTGGTGGCTGGGGCTGGGTCCCACCATCTGGGGACAGAGCGGGCGGTCACCCCAGCGTGGAGCATCGTCCCCCCCGCGCGGGCACGGCGGGGCATGGAACGTCCCTGTCCTTTGGGAAAGTGCTTTTCCCATCGGAAGGGCTCTGAATGTACTAAAGGCCAAGGGCTGGGCTTCTCGTGGCTGAATGCAGCCTCGTCACGGGGGAGGTGGGACAAGGGGGTGTGGGACACTGGGACGCAGGGACATGGGACAGGGGGACATGGGGACAGGCCCCAGGCTGGTGGCAGGAGGTGCTGGCTCGCTCCTGGCACCAGAGCAGGCTGTGAGGGTTATTTATTGCCTCAGTGGAAAGCCCAGTGTGTGCCAAGAGCTGTGACCTGACTTAATAATTTTATTGTTAACAATAATTAATAATTATTAAGAAGATTTGTGGTAATATATAAAATGGAATTCTATTTAAATATTTATTTTTTTATACTTCTTTGCCCCCTTTTTTTAAATAAACCAACAGAAACTGACTGTATTTGTCTGCTCTTTGCTGGGTCCCCTTTGTGCTCACCCTCAGGCATCTCTGCTCCCCTGAAATCACCCCAGGCATCCCCGGGGGCCGGGGGTTCACTGTGCCCTGCCACCTTGCTCCTTCCTCCCTTCCCATCTCTTATGGGATGGCTGATTTGGGAGGCATTTTTCCAGGGGCAGTGCTTAAACTGGCATTCACCAGCTGCTCAAAAGCACTGGGAGGGTCTAAAGGAGCGCTGTGGTGTGGGGACAGTCCTGGTGTGGGGACTGTGGCAGTGCAGGGATTGTCATGGCATTGTGGTGTGGGGTCACCATGTCAGCATGGTGCAGGGAGATCATGGCTTGGGGAGCACCTGGAGGGGGTACCATGGCAGTGTGGGGGGCATCATGGCACAGGCACCATCATGATGAGGGGACCATCACGGGGACCAACACGGTGCAGGAAGCCCCACTCTGTCAGTGCTGGCAGTTCCTGGGGGTACAGGGGAACGCTGAAGCCGGCTGGGAAGAGACAGAGAGAGCCGAGAGAGCATGTGCAGGGTGGAAGGGACACACCAGATAAACTCACAGCCGCTTCCCAGGCAGAGCTGGGAGAGGCTCAGCAAAGCTTTGCCGGGGCCAAGACCACCTAAGGCTCCACCAGTGCCCCGGTCCTGGGCGAGCATCTCGCATGGGGCTGTATCGGTTAACAAGAGGCTGATTATACAGGAGACGTTGGAGCAGGATGATGAAATTTTCCTCCTCCTCCGGAGCCCTCGGGCCTCCGGCCAAACCTCCCAGGCATGAGACAGCAAGCGGATGAGCTAAGATCCTGTGTGATCATCTCTTGTGTCTCCGAGGAGCCCCGACCAGAAAATCATTGCAGAAATTCAAAAGTTGCCCCCAAGCCCCCTGTTTCTCTGCCCCAAAGGGTCATGCTGCCCAGTTGTGCCCCCCAGCTCCCATGGGAGGTTTCCTGGCATGGGTTTGACCTCAGAGTGGCACCACCTTGTGCCAATGGCAGCCTCATCCCGCACCAGTGGTGACAGCAGGGTCAGTGGTGCCCATGTCCAGCCTGGCCCTGCTGTGCCTTCATGGCAGGGGTGAGCCCCAAAACAGCACTGGCTCCCCTGTCCCACAGCAAAGGCACCCCAGGATACCCCTGGATGCCACAGTGTGTCCCTAGGCATTAAGTCTTTCTTCCATCACCCCAACCTGTCACTAGAGAAGGGGCCCTGGGTGTCACTGGTGCCCCCACCCTGGAGGGTGCCTGGTTTTGGATCACAGCCTGTTTTGTGGGGCCCATTTCCTGCCTGCACCATGAGATATGATGTCCTCAAAGCACTACAACCTTCCCAAAACACAGGGGTGGGTCAGGGCATGGAGGGGAGAGCACCATCCCTTTGGAATGGGCATTGTGCCCCAGGGCAACGTCCTGCAGGGCTTGCTGGCTCCATGGAGGCTGCCAGGGTCACCTTGTCCCTGCTGCTGGGGACACCCGGGTGTCCCCACGGCTTTTGCTGCCACAGCATTGTATGGCCAGCATCTCATAGGCTGGAAGTCCAGAGATGGAGATCCGGGCTGAGCCTGTTTGTGTGTCAATATGCACCCCTCACCCTGGCCAGGGAGGTGGCAGGTGCCCGGGGATGTCACCAAACCATCCCCGGGGGCTTGGGAGTTGTCAGGGGCCGGGGGCTGGGGTTGGGCTTGGAGGGGCCGGGAGCTGGGCTGGGGACAACGGGAGCGAGGAGCTGTGCACATCTGGATTTCTCACGCTTGTGTTCAACGTCCCTCCTCAACCAGATGGCAAAAATAAATAAATAGAATAAATCACAGCCTCCTGACATAAATCGGGAACTCACGCCCGGGTTCTGCGTTTCATGAGTCTCTCTGGAAGACAGTCAAACACAGGCGAGGACAATGGGTTCACTTCTCCCCTGTGTCGGGTCATTCCCAGTTAAGACTCACTAGCGGCGGGCGGGGGATTAACTCTTCCTTCCCTGGAAACGCGTGGACAAGCCCCGAAAATTCCCCAAATCCCTTCCTTTGCCCTCCCCTGGGGTTTTGGAGCTGGGACTGACGGCGGCCCCCGGCTCGTGCCATCGCCCCAGCGAGCCAGGACGCGCTGCCTTGCTCGTCCCACACCCGGGGGAGATGGAAAGGGCTTCAATGACCTCAGGCAGCGGCTGATCCCACCCAGCCGGCGCCCCGGGGCAGCGGGCCAGCCCCGCCAGCCGCACCGACAGCACCGGCAGCGAACCGGCGCTGTGGCTCCCCCGACGGCACCGGCAGGACCCTGTCAGTGATCCCCTCGTCAGCCCCGCGTCCGGAGCAACATTTCTGCCGGGCCGAGAGCCAGGAGAGGCTCCGGGGAGCCATCCGCGATGGTGATGGGAGCGATGCCCGCGGCCCGATAACGGAGCGGCCTGACCGCCGGCCCCGAGCGGCGGGTCAGCGCTGCCTTCGGGGAGCGGGATACGTGAGGAGCTGCTCCTGCCCGCGGTGAAGTCAGTGCCGCTGCCTGGGTGTGACTGCCTGACCTCAGCCCTTGGCCCCGCGGCGCACATCATGTGCTGCCTGACGCGAACCCGGCCCGACGGGTCCCTGCGCTGCCCCGGGGCCACCGGCCCGACCGGGCTCGCCGTCCGCGGGGGAAGGTGCGGGGGTTGGGGCACCGACAGCCCCCCAGCCCCTCTGCGGGGTGGGCAATGGGGCGCCTGCGCTGCGTCCCCGGGCGCTGAGACAGCAGGAGCATCCCAGCCGGGGGTAACTCCACCGGGATGCCCGTCGGGTCGGTCACTGAGAGATCCCAGCTGGAGCATCCCACCTTCCCTTGTGTGTGCACCGGTGTCCACGACAGAGCCCCTTCCCCATCTGGGAGGTCCCCTCCAGGCCCGGTATTGGGGACAGACGCTCAGCCAGTAACGATGTCCCCAGCAGGTCCCCAAGCCAGGTCCCCGAGGACGGGAACATTGCATCCCAAGGGCTGGCTGGAGGCTGTCCCGCTCCATCCCAGGCTGGCCGCTGGCCCGAGCACGGAAAGCAGAGCCGAGCCCATCTGAAACGCATTCGGGCACTGTTGCTGCAATAGCAGATGCTCCTGCGGGTCCCTGGCCACATCACAGCCCCGCGGCTGCGGGGACCGCACGTTCACATGGGAAGGAACAGCCCTTGTCCCGGACGGCTCGAACTCCTAATTGGGGACCAACCGTGACAAATAAACAAGACAATGGGCTGGAGGCGAGACGAACACAACCTCTGCCGCAGGACCCGGCTCCGAGAGCCGCCCCCGTGCCTGGCAGGGGGCTTGGCACGGGCCTGCCACAGCCAGGGGGAGGGCAGGGGCCGGATCCGGACCCCCCGGCCGGGCCACTCGCTGTGTGACACCGCTGGGGCTCGGGGCTGGCTCGGGAGCAGGATGACACATCCCCAGCAGTCCCCCGAGACCCCTGTCGGCAGCTTTGCTCAGCAAGTGTTTAGTCTCCTGGTGAGCGAGCTTTGGAGCAGGGTCAAACCCAGCTCTGCGGAGCTGCTGCAGAGGCCTCTCCTTGCTGCACCCCAGTTTGGGGCTGGCTGGAGAACCCCCATTCACCTTGCACAGGGTTTAGGGGACCCTCCTCACTCACCTTCCCTCCAGGAGGAGATGTGCTGCCTTGGGGTGATGCCTGGGTGCCTGATGGAGGGGTTATCTCAGCACAGCTATTGCCCTCCACAGAGACAGGGGCACTTCTGCAGCCCTGGGCGTGCTTGGCACCGATGGAAGGGCCTCCATAAAGTGCTCAGCACCCCAACCAGACCCACATGAGGCAGAGCATTCACTCACCGTTGCCCAAAAGGGAGTGAACAACCAGCCCTTCCACCCCCGCTCTGCTCAGGTCTCATGTGGCATTGGATCTCCCTTCCGGGTCCTGAGCCCAAAGCCCAAAATCCAGCAGGACCAGTGGGGTTGAAGCTATTTGAAGCACATCTGCTTAACAAAGGTATTTCAGGTGACCTGAACCTACCTAATTCCTGGCCAGGGGGGGAAATCAGGGCTCAAGGAGAAGATCTTACCCAAGGGAAGGGAGGGAATCTGGGGAGAAGGCAGAGGCTGAAGAGCTGGGAAGCAAATCCTGAGCAGGCTCCCAGAGGCGCAGGCAACACTGGGAGAGACCCACTAGGACCCTGGGGATGGTGGGGAAGGACCACAGCTGAGCTGGCCCCCTGTGCCCCTCCTGCTGCCACAGCTGGTGGTCCCTGGCCCTGTAGAGCAAAGGGACACCTTTGGACTGCACACCAGTGTGGCTCTGGGGAAAAGGATCCCCTGCCATTGCTTTTCTCACCAAGGCAAACTCAGAACATTAGTGAAAGTAGTGGAGAATCCTGGAGAAAGAGAAAAGGAAAGCAGAGATTTCTCTCAGCATTAAGGGGTGATGGAGGAGGGAACAGCCCTGGCCCAGCCTGGTCTGCCTGTCCCTGCAGTGCCCACCTGCCCTTTGCTCTCCCCACACTGTCCAACCCCAGGGACTGCCAGCACCTCCAACCCAAGGGCACTGCAGGGGGAGAGGGGGACACTCCCAGCTAAAACTGGGAATACCCCACCCCATGGAACCCTGCCTGGCACCCTGCCCCAGCAGGACCCCTGCCCTGGGGAGCCCCAGCCCCCAGCCACAGGGATCAAGGTGTGAGCCCTGACGGGCACTTTGGATGTCCCCACCGACCTTGGCCACACCTCCCTCACTGGCATGCTGGGGTTGCCACGAGGATGCCAAGCAACCCCCCAGTTTTTGCTGCATCTGGGGGACACTTTAGGGCCAGGACAGTTGACATGTTAATGAATTGCAGGGAAATGCAGCACAACCCAGTGTGGGTCACGCTCCCCTCTGGTTTCCTAAGAAAACAAGGTGTGCGTGCAATCCCGCCGGGCGAGCGTGTGCGCGCCTGTGGCTGCCAACCAGATTTGACTAAGGGCCCGAGGCTCCAGAGATAGGAAGTTCCTACACGTCTTGTGAAGACAGGAGCTGCAGAGGAGCAAGTTCCAAACAAGCCCCCACGGCGGCAGCGCGAGCCCAGCCACCAGAGACTCCCCTGCTCCGCAGCTGGGCGCCGGGAGGCACGAACCTGCTCCTAGAAAGATGTCTCCTTGTTTTTTTTTCCCAGCCTGGCATTTCCCACACGGGCTCTGTGCGTGGCTGTGGGGCAGGGAGGACAGTGATGGGTGGGTGAAGTCTGTCTCTTCCTGGCAGCCCTGGCGAGACGCCTGCCAGGCTTTGGGATGGGGCTTTCCACGCGGAAGCTGCGGTCACACCACCTCAGTGCTGCCAAGTTCTGCTGCCAAACACCTCACCTTGGTGTTGCTGGGTGTCAGCCTCCTGTGAGGCAGCCGTGGCTCTCCGTGGTGCTCATCACCCTGGCACCACCAGTCCCCATCACCCTGGCACCATTGGCCCCAGCACCACCAGTCCCCATCACACCAGCACCACCGGTCTTCCTCAGTCTGGCACCATTGGACCCCCTCACCCCAGAACTGCTGGACCCCATCACCTTGACGCCATTGGTCCCATCATCCTGACACCACCAGTCCCTCTCACTCCCTGTACCACCAGTCAGCATCACCCCATCACCACCAGTCACCATCACCCGATACTATCAGTCCCTCTCACCTCCTGTACCACCAGTCCCTATCACCCCAGTACCACCAGTCCCCATCACTATAGCACCACCAGTTCCCAGGGCACCAGGAGCTGCAGCACCTTGAGGACCAGGATTTACCATTCCCTAGGGACAAAGTGAAAGGCTCTCTTTTTTCTTAACCCCACTGCAACCATTACTAACCCTTCCTTCTCCCCCTCCAGCCTGACTGGGTGGAGGGGCCCAGCCTGGCTGCTGGTGCCTGCAGGGAGAGCTCCACAGCCCAACCCCGGCTGCATTCTCAGCACATCCTCGCATGCTCCTCTCTCGGCCAAGCCCTGGAGGAAACAAGCCCCAGCTGTGCCTCCTCACAGCTACTGTGACCGGGCTCTCCCCCCAAAAGGTCTGGGACAAGCAGCGGGAGGGACCTGCCCCACGGCCGCGGAGCTGGGGCAGAACGAGCCGCACTGCACGGGCTGGAGGTGCCAAGTGCGGCCAGCAAATCACTCCTTGCTCCATCACCATCCTGCCACACCATGGCCTGTGGGAAGCCGAGACAGCACAGGTCCCATCCCACGTTGCCGGGGCTGGTTCTGCACAGGGCTCTGTTTACAAGTCCCCGTGCCGCCCCACATCTGTGTTTATGTGTGTGTTTCCGTGCGGGTGCGTGTGGCTCCGTGTGTGTGGCGGGGCTCGGGGTGTGTACGGGTGTCTCTCCGCGCCGGGCTCTCAGTTAACCTCTTAGAAAATGAAAACAAGGCTGGAAGCCTGGCAGCTGTTCCCGAGCACCGCTCCAGACAGCCGGCAACCGCAGGCCTGATGACCGAGCACACCCGCGCTCCTCTTTGGCCCTAATTGTGCCGTCAGATACCCTGAAACAAAGGAAATTAAAGACTAAGCTGATAGCAATAAATACGCCGCGGGCAAGCGGCGAGGGTCGGGTGGGCATTGGCAGCGCCGCTGCCCCCGGGAGAGGCCTGGGAGTGCTCCAGCACAGCCGCGGGCTGGCCATGGCCACGCTGGGTTTCTCATGGAAACTTGTGGAGGATCTTGCCAGGTCCCAGGGTGGTTTTTTTTAATTTTCCCTCTCCGCTGCCCAGATTTGCTGTAAGCGGCTCCCCTGATTCCCTCCAGCTGCCCGCACGCGAGCGCTGCCACGGGAGGAGACGCTGGGCACTGTCCCAGTGGGAATGTGGCACCCAGCCCGGGTGGCCGTGGGGCCAGCCACCAGGGAAGGGGCTGAGCTGGATGGACAGCCCCACAATGGTGGTTGAGGATGGGATGGGAGGGTGCTGGGAAGCAGAGCTGGTGCAGGCAGGCTTTGGAGCAGGGATGAGTGGGATCTGGCAGAGCATGGGAACCGCTCATCCCACAGCCACCAGCTCATGGGATGGGTTGATCACTTTGAGAAAGCCCTGACCCAGCACGGGAAACAGCCCAGTGCCTGCTCAGCCTGGAAAAGGTGGGGTGGGAGGTGCATGGGCTGTGGCAGAGCAGGGCAGAGCGATCTGTTATCCATCAGCAGAGGGTGGGACAAGACACTCTGGGCTTTGGCAACAGTGAGAGATGTTCATGGGAGTTGTTCCTATGGCCAGGATGGGATTGCTGCCTGTGGAAGAGCCCCAGGAAGAGGCAGGACAGGGATGCAGAGCAGGCACTGTGGCATCTCCAAGTTTTGCTCCCCAGTTCCACCGACTTTCTCCCAACCTCAACCCCCTGGCCAGTTGAGAGTGGACAGAGGCAAGAGCAGCTCAGACACAGCCAGGAGGAGTGGTTGAATTTGGGCAGCAGAAAGGCTTTGTTGGGCTGAATCCTTTCTGGAGCCAGAAGGTTTTTTGGCATCCTCACAGCAGTGTCCAGCCTACTGTGGGCAAGCCCTGGGCACCGGTGGCTGTGTCACACTGTCACACGGCTCACAGGCAGTACTGCAGAGCCCAGGCAGTTTCGGCTGGAATGCGTCCTTTCAAAACCACAGTGGTGGAGGGAGCCAGCTGGGCACAAAACACAGGCAGGGCAGTTCCCTGGAAATATCCAAACACCTCCAAAAAACAACCCGAGGTGGTAACTCTCCCCAGCCCTGCAGCTGGATCGATCCCATTTACATCTCCCAAACCCCCCTGGCTCTGCTGTCTGGCTTTCACTCTTCTGGGGCATTTCCTGCCAAGTCCCTCGGGCGCGGGTCCAAGTGGCAGGCGGGTGCCCCAGTGGCACCCACAGCCTTTCTGCTGATGGGCGCAGTGCTGGGGCAGCTTCCCCTCCAGGAGCCGCAGGGGAAGGAAGCGCGGCCGGCGGGCTGGCATTGACCGGGGCGCTGCCACGAGTGGCCCCACGTGCTGTGGGAATGGCCTCGGGGCACTGCGGGCAGCTGGCACGGAGGGACAGGGTGGCACAGCCCCGCCTGGCCCGTGCCCACGTTCCCACCAGGATGTGCCCGTGCCACAGGCTCACCCCTGGGGTCAGCTGGTCAGCCCGCAGCCCTCGGGCTATGGGCTGGGGCACAGCCAGAGCTGCCCACCAGCCGGTGCTGGCACAGGGGACCTTCAGGCTCGTCCTGAGCCCAGGATTTTGGTCCAGCATGGGCAGCACAGGGGGAGGCACCGTGTGAAATCCTGCAGTTCCCTGCAGCTTGGGCACCTCTCAGCCTTGAACTGTGGATGCTTTGGGGGTCCATACTGGGACCAGAGTTATTTAATATCTTCACTACTTACCTAGACAAAGGGATTGAGTGCACCCTCAGCAGGTTTGCAAGGACACCAAGCTGAGGGTGCAGTGACACCCTGGAAGGAGGGGCCCATCCAGAGGGAACTGGACGAGCTCGAGCACAGGGTCCATGGGAATCTCATGAGGTTTAACAAGGCCAAGGGCTGGTTCTGCACCTGAGTCAGGGCAGCCCCTGGTACCAACCCAGGCTGGGGATGAGCAGATGGAGCAACCCTGGGGAGAACTCAGGGGTGCTGGAGGGGGAGAGGCTGGACATGACCCAGCCCAGGGCCCCCCGTGCCCTGGGCTGGTCCCACAGCATGGGCAGCAGGGCAGGGGGGGATCCTGCCCCTCTGCCCCCTCAGGTGAGCCCCCCCTGCAGAGCTGCCCCAGCCCTGGGGACCAGCACAGGGAGGACGTGGAGCTGCTGGAGAGTCCAGAGGAGGCCCCGGAGATGATCAAAGGGAGGGAGCAGCTCTTCTGGGAGAAAAGGCTGAAAAAATTGGGATTGTCCAGCCTGGAGAAGGCTCTGGGGAGACCTTTTTTTGTGACCTGAAGGGAGCCAACAAAAAGGATGGAGAGGGACTTTTTACAAGGATGACAGGACACAGGGAATGACTTCCCACTGCCAGAGAGCAGGGAGAGATGGGATATTGGGAAGAAATCCTTCCCTGTGAGGGTGGACAGGCCCTGGCACAGGTTACCCAGAAAGCTGTGGCTGCCCCATCCCTGGGAGTGTCCAAGGCCAGATTGGATGGAGCTTGGAGCCCCCTGGGCTGGTGGGAGGTGTCCCTGCCCATGGCAGGGGGGTTGGAATGGGATGACCTTTAAGCCCTTCCAACTCAAACTATTCAGTGACTTCATGAGAACAACAAAGGCCACTGTTTGGTGCTGCCCCCCGTGGTGCAGGACATGGCTGAGTGCCTGGATCCATGAGGATCCTCCCGGCTGTGCGTTACACTCAGAGGAGGATGGGAGACCAGGACAGCTCCTCTTTGAGTCCACATGGGAGAGCACCAGGAAGCAGAGCAGCCTGGGCAAGGGGAAACCCGAGGTCCTCCCCTGTCTGTGCATTCCTGTCCCCAGGTGAAACTTCCTGACATACCAGGCCAGTCCCCCCAGCGCTCCCCGCCCCACCAGCGGTGCAGGATGCGGCCCCACAGTCCTACGCAGCCCGGCTGTTTCCATACTCCCCTCCTGCTGCCCCAGATGAATCTCCACAGAGGAACTTCCCACCAAGAACAGACTTGCCCTGCTCCCAGCGAAGGGAAGCTGCAGCCTCGCTTGGCTCCAGGGTTGGCTCTTACTCAGAAGGATCCAGGCTCCTCCGTGAGCTCCTGCCTGGCGAGGGGCGGCTGTCGTGGCTGGGCTCCTCTTCCTCCCGGCCCACGCAGGGGTGAGTGCCTGGCACAGCTCCTGTTCAGGCAGTTCCTCAGCACAGGAATGTGCCTTGGCTGCGGGAACAGCAGCAGGAGAGCAGGTGGGCTCCCAAGAATGAAGGATGTTTTTCCCTCTTTTCTTGGCTTGAGTAGGCCAGCGCTGCCCTCGCCGTGTCCTGGAAACAGAGGTTGGAGCCAAGGGGATTTTATCACCCTCCTTCACCTGTTGTCTTCTTCAGAAAATACCAGTAGATAAGGCTCAAAAATCCATCCCCTGAGTGCAGTGTGGCTGCCGAGCACCTCATGGGAGTGACCTCACAAATTCTCCTGAGCCAGTGTTTTCAGCAGAAAACCAAGTTTCAGAGAAATCAGAAACAGCCAGCAAAACCACCTGAACATGACCTAAAACTCAGCCACCTGACTCCCCATATGCTCTCATTTCATCTGCTGTCATACAGCAACCCATCTTGTCTCCCACCTCGCCTCCCATCCAGCCAAGGAGCTCGCCCAAGGCAGGCTGTGCTCACATGGGGAGCCCATACACACCTCCCGGGAATGCTGTATGCACCACAGGATTCATGGGGATCAGTGCTAATCCCCAGACTCACTAAACCCAAAGAAAGTGACTCTTTGTTTCTCAAAAATCTGCAGAAATACCAAAATCAGCAAATTCTTGTCCTTCCTGCACCAGTAAGGGATGGCTAAATGTAATTTTAGATCAAAGGAAGATGGGAATGACCAGCTCAGACCTAAAGCCCATCCAGGCTCTCTCTGCCTCTGGCACTAACTCCCACCAGATGCTCCAGAGGAGGGTGCAAAACCCCCTTGGCCCGTAGACACAAAATAATCTGCCTGAGCAGGACTTCTGATTGTGACCCACAAGGGCACAGGAGCAAGTCCAGTGGCTTTGCTGGTCAAGATGTGGGTGGGATTCACATGAACTTGTTCAAAGACCAAGGTTAGGGAGGAGATGTCCCCTGCAAATAGTGGAGAGAGAGAGATAAAAGACTTCCTTCGGTGATTCAAAAGGAGACTCCATCTCTACTCTGAATCACGCTGGGGAAGAGCTGATCTCTTTTCATCAACCAAATACGGAGTTCAGGGCCGTTGGCCTTCAGCTCAACCTTTTAAACACCTCAAATTAGGGTGGATGCACCATCAGAGAGGGTTTCAGCTTCAGCAACACCTCTCTCCAGGGACATTTCCTTGATGCCGCCCCCAAATATAAACCAGCACCCCTAAGGTGCAGATCACAGGTGAAAGCGAGATGGCATCCAGCAAAGAGCTGAGCTTAGGGGAAAAAAATAATTTCCCAAAGCCCTGTTTTACAAGGCTTTCCAGTAATATTCCAGATTAAAAACGAAATTCTTAGCAGAAGTCTATGCAGTGTCAGAAACTGCAGATAAGCATCTGTTGAGAGGACCTTGAAGAACTGACACCTCTGCCACATCACTCCTGGCAGAGCTGTGTGATCTCCGGAGAGTCCCTTCCAGTTTGAACTGAAGCTTCTCCCTCTTCAGAGTAAAAATAAAGATAATAGAATTGTGGAATGGTTTGCATGGGAAGGGACCTTAAAGCCCATCCCATGGGCAGGGACACCTCCCACCAGCCCAGGTTGCTCCAAGTTTATCCAACCTGGCCTGGGACACTCCCAGGGCTGGGGCAGCCACAGCTTCTCTGCCCACCCTGTGCCAGGGCCTGCCCACCCTCCCAGCCAACAATCCCTTCCCACTATCCCATCCATCCCTGCCCTCTGGCAGTGGGAAGCCATTCCCCCTTGCCCTGTTGCCCCAGGTCCTACATGAGTTGTTCAACCTCCTTTGCAGAAACCTTGTGACCTGTGGATGAAATGAGTCCTGACGGATTAATTTAATTACTAAGGGAAAGCAGAGGAAATGCCAGTTGCAAGACACTGGAAAGCCCAAGGCTGCCCAGGGGCAGCGTTTCCTGCCACGGTGATGCACCAGGGGGGCTGAGGATGACACGAGCAGTGCCCTGGTGACGTAGTGACCCCGAGCTCCCGGCACGTCTGGGCAACAGCCGCGATGCTGGGCCCGGCACGGCTGCAGAAACCGGGGCGTGGAGGGGCCCGTGGAGTGACTTCAAAGGCACCCTGACATCAGCAGAGCCACGGGCAGGTCTGCCGAGTCTCACACACCGCGCTGCAGCCGCAAACATCGCAGCGCTTGAGTCACGAAGCCTCGCTGACCGACGCTGAGCGCTTCCTTTGTCCGGCATGGAAGGGAGCCCAGGCAGGGATATCTGACTCTCACATCTCCCTCTCTTTGCTAACAGAGCTTCTTTTACACAGCGAGCTCTGTTGCTGGGCCACAGGGAATTTTTGTCCCGGGCTCCTTGACGTGATCCTTTTCAGACAGAAAATCCTGACTCATGAAGCCGTGACGTTGAATGTGCTGCTGTGTAAGGCCTGACACAATGAGACACTTGGCACCCGCTCGCTCCGAACACAGCCAAGGGGGATGTATGCATTTTTGAGAACTGAATACTCTGATTTTCTACTTTTAAGGAATAGGGAAGCCTTAGCAAAGCCGTAGCAACAAGGGTCACCCAAATGCAGTCGATGTCTCCCAATGGATAGTTAAATGAGCGAAATGAAAAACTAATGGTTTTCCCTTTTCTTTTGCAATCAGTGGCCAAATATGCTGCTTCTCTTCCGGAATGAGCAGCTGCCAATAACAGAGAGGAAAATCTCTTGTAGCCAAGTAGCTCAGCTCTTATATTCTCTCAAACAGCCTGGGAAAAGGAAAGCCGGCCAGCCAGTCGGCTAAATAATTTTTGGAAACAAGTAGGTAATGGCCCTCTGACACAGCACGGCCATGGCAAGCTTACTCGCAGGCTGACGTCTCTTTTAAAGCAGAAAATTGACACATCCATGTCAAATCCTTGGATCTCCTTCACAGAAACTTTATGAGTTGACTGTGGGTCTGACTTCCAAGTCACCAAAAGCTTTTAAGCACTCAAAGCTTCCCCAAAATTAACACACGCAGTGAAGTATCTTTGGATGAGCCCATCTGGCCTTACCCAAAATGCACAGAAATACTGGGAGTGCTTGGGTTTTTTTGGATGTTCCTGCCCCAAAGCTTCCAGTCAAACTCCCTGCGCAGCACTTTGAAAACAGAAAGAACACAATGTCAGGCAACCGGCCCGATTCTTTTTTTACTCCAGTGTAATTCCAGTGCTTGGGCAGGAAAACCAGGTAACAGCCAACCAACCACCAGCCAAGGGAAACACTTGGTTGTGTACAGGCAACTCGGCTTTGTTGGGGTGTCCTGCCCACCAGCATCTGCCAGGTGATGAATCCTGCACTGGTTGCACTGGGTCACAACCTCCTTGCCATGGAATAACACCAGGTTGTTCTGGGGGAGGTTTTGTGCTGAGCTACAATTCTCCTGCTCCTCCTGAAGTTGGTCAATGTGGAGGCCATTGCCGAAACAAGAGGTCCTTGCCCCTGCCCCATGGCCCATTCCCTTGCACCATCATCAGCTGCTGGCCATGGGATGGGCCAGGTCAGGGACAGGCTCTGGATGGAAACCAACCCATCCCATAGGCAGCCCATCCGAGCCTTCAGCAGAACACGCAGGGAATGCAGGTCATTCCCACCCGTGCTCTCCCTTCCCAGCTCTCTGTGGGAGACACAGAGAGAAACCACCAGAGACCCACTGAGGTGGGATTTTAGGGCCTAAGAGACCAGTGGCATGTAATTGCCTTCACAGAATGAGATCCAGTCTGCAATAAATGGGAGGAGAAATGCTGGGACTGGAAGATGGAAATCCCCAGCCCTGGGGACCAGCACAGGGAGGACGTGGAGCTGCTGGAGAGTCCAGAGGAGGCCCCGGAGATGCTCCCAGGGCTGGAGCCCCCTCTGCTCTGGAGCCAGGCTGGGAGAGCTGGGGGGGCTCCCCTGGANGCTGTGGTCCCTTGCTGGGAGAGCTGTAGCAGAGGACAGATGTAGGTGTGGGAGCAGAGCTCAGCAAAGGCCTCACCTGCCAGGGTGGAACAGTAAAGAGAGAAAATATAACTGCTTTCTGCATGTAAGCAGAGCTCCTTCACCCTGGAATTATTGGCTATTAATGGAACTGCATCCCGTGATGGTTATTAATGCTGAGGAAGCACCTAGAAACATCCAGCAAGACCAAAGCCCTGCAGGAGCAGCTCCTGCAGGGGCTCCTGGGATGGTTCCTGCCCCAGAGGAACTCTCCATGTGGGGAGGAGTGGGAGGGAGGGATCCTTCCCCAGGGCACGCAATCCCCCCAGCAAGGCCTCCCACATCCCCGTGCTGTGCCTCACCCACAGGGACATGCAGCTTCCATGGCCTGGCTGGGCTGAACTTTGCAGGGAGAGGACTCGGGGACAGAAGGCGACTGTGCCCCGCTGTCCTGCCGAGCCCCAGCCCTCCACCACCTGCTCGCGCTGACATTCAGCAAGCTCAGCCTGCCAAGGGCTCGGGCACATTCTCGCCAACTCCAAATGCCACTTTGTTTTCTAGAGACACCATTTTCCTGTGTTTTAGACAGTCTTACCCTCTGTTACAGAAAAAAGGTCTGTGTGTGATTCAAGGCCAATTTTCTGCACAAAGGACTTGGTTTCCTGTTATCAAGCCCAGACTTTCATCAGAGTAAACATCCCCTCACTGCACGTCCTGTAGAGAAACACAAGTAGCATGAACAGAATATATCATGACATGCTTGGAAAAGAAACCAGTACCTTGTATTTGCCAACCACATGCCTCTTCTCCCTCTGGGGTTTGCTCAAAGCCCTCCAGGGGCTCTCCTTGGCAGCCACAGCCTGTGCACCTTCCGGAAGGATGTTAGATCATGGAATCATGGAATGGTTTTGGTTGGAAGGGACCTTAAAGCCCATCTCGTTCCACCCTCTGCCCGTGGGCAGGGACACTTTCCACTAGACCAGGTTGCTCTAAGTTTATCCAACCTGGCCTTGGACACTCCCAGGGACGGGAGCGTTGAACCCACTGATCACAGCCAGAGTATTGCCATTCCTACTTCTCCAGCACAAACCCAACTCCACAGGGAGGTATTCACACAACCAGCCAGTCGATTCTGCATCAGGGCAGCAGGTCACTGACACTCCAGGAAATGCCAAACAGGCACATCTGGCACATGGATACCCAGGGAGGCGTTTCCTACGGAAAACTCCTGTGAGGCTTTGGAACCTCAGCCTCTGCTTAAAGGAAAGATCCGTGTGCCAAGCAGACTGAAATTAGCCTTGGAAAACTGATTATGGAAAATGTGCCAGCTCAGATGCAAATCCCTCTTACTTACCTCGTGATGACAACACAAGCCTGGTGAAATTCTACTCATCCATTAACAGAAGAGACTTTGCCCAGCGACACACGTGGGTGGGATTCCAGGAGGGTGACATTATGCTTTTGGCACGAGGTCCTTGGCCCCTCCAAGCATGGCAACCCTGTGGCATGACAAAGGCAGGCCACAGCCACATACTTTACCTGCTGACTCAAGGGGAAGAATGCAGAACCTACAAAAATTAGAGCTCCAGCCAAAATCCTGAGATGGTAATCTCACGGAGCAGCCCCTCAGGTAAAAGATTTATGATTAGAATGACACTCGGGAAAGCACTGGCTCATTACCAATCACCTCCAGAGCAAGGTATAGCCAAGGCATTTCACTGGTATTGCTTCCAAAATCCACTGGAGGGAAAAAATGACCCCTCAGCTCACTGGGACAGTGTTACAGTAATTTTTGTTTCACCACCATGGATAGAGGCCCCTCCACGCCCCACTGCAATCAATGACAGAACTCTCCTGTTTTGAGCACGAACCCATCTTTGTTTCTGCTGCTCCCGTGTCATGTTTCGTTTCTCCTCTCTGCCGTCCTTCCAAAACTGAAACAGCAGCAGCGATCAGATCAGGCGACTTCCTAAATCACACGCAGCACTGGAAAGCCCAAAAGAATCCTCTGTTTTCAGGTGAAAAACAAAAGTTGACACCTGTCCACCCGCTTCCCGCGCAGCACCAGGGGCTGGGGTTATTTTCTTGCCGAGGACACTGCATTTAAGGATGTGGTTGAGACGATGCATTTTCCGTTTGACTTCAGTTTAACTTTCAGTTTGAAACAGAGAGACCTCTTCTTGTTAAACACCATCCCAGAAACAGGGACGGATTTCCAGAAGCACGGCTGCCCCGCCTGTGGCTCGGCAGGTTGAGGGTATCCACATCAAAGCTGCTAAAGAGCCTGTGGGCACGATAAACGAGAGCGGCTTCCCCTTCTTCACTGATTTTCTGAAAAGCCCCGCGGAGCGTTCACTTTTCCCTTCAAGAATGTTCCCAATATTCTGGGTTTTTAAGCGGTTCCTAATCTTAATTGCTGTTGGGATCTCTGGGCGATCAAAGGGAGGGTGGCTGGGGCTCTTTGTATTACTCACATTAGCGCCAGGATCACATATTCATTTATTTGGGCTGAAGAGGTACCAGTCTCCTTTCACTGCACGCACACAATTACTGTAAGCATGCAGAGGACTTGCCAAACGATGCATGAGGGGAGGAGGAGAATCTTTGAAGAAAATTGTTCAAACGTAATTTAGTTCACTAATTGGCAAGGGACCGTTACTAACGAATTGCTTCTGTTTTATGTCAGTAGTGAATCAGGTTGATGATGTGTAACATACATTAAGTCAGTTAATGAGTGTTAACTAGAAATGCGACTGAAACACAAGAAAAAGGGTTTTTTCACCTTTAGCCAGCCAAGCAGAATCGCTAATAAATAAAAGGCCATGTGTAAGTGGCTTAGATGATTCCAATCTGCAGTGGAAAGACTTTTCTTAGAATCTGGTGGTAACCACAAGTTTGTGGGAGAGAAAAATCAGACGCAGTAAGCGGCAGTTCATCACTACCTACTTTATTCCTAACCAAGCCTGAAATGAAAATGATTACGAGTCATTACCGTAAAATACCTGATTAGAACCCAATGTGAACTGAGACAGTGAGCCCTGGCCGTGGCCACGAGACCAGGGCGTCGTGTGGTCAGCTGAGCCCCGGGCTGACTTTGTGGGGCTGCGTGTGCTCTTGCACAGGACACCTCCCCGGGGTCTCACTGGGAACAGGGCACTTGGCACCTCCCAGCCTGCACCAGCAGGTCCCACTGCCCCTAAGCCTTGGGTACCATGTGTGGGGGAGGAAGACAAGCTTGTTGGAGCAGCTGAAATCACAGCCATGTGTGACTCTCTCTGTGCAGGATGCCATGGCACGACACGGCCTCGGGTGCTGAAGGGATGTGGAACCAGAGGCCGGCAGTGCGGGGGCAGAGCCAGAAGGTGATGGCAGGCCTGGAGCTGTCCCGTGCAGAGCGTGGGTCACTCAGGGGTGTGCAGCCCTGAGAGCAAACACTGTGACAACGCCAGGCACAAGGAAGGCTTCTGGCTTGCTCTGGCATGTGAACAAACTGGCTTATTGGGCCACAGGTGCAAAAACGAGAGCACGGGAGGGAAAGGGAGGATAAAATGGAGAATTCCTACATTCTGCAGGTTTTGTGAAATCAGGCCATCAAAGCTGCCAGGCACTGCTGGGGGCTCAGGGACATGCAGGGCTCTGCCATGGGCCGAGGGGGGACAGCTGTGGTGTTAGGATCACAACCCATCACTTGACCATCTGGATAAGGAGGGCAGAACATCATCTTGGGGGGCTCAGTCTGGGCCTTATCTCTGTTCAGTGAGTCAGGTTCAGCTGGGCTTTCAACTCATTCAGGCCAAGCAGAGCATGAGCAGAAGGGAGACACATCAATCCCAGCTCCTGGGAGCTTCAGGCATGGGAAGATCACTGTTCCAGCAGTGAGGAAGAGCCCTCATGTCTGGAGCCAACCTTGAGAGCTGCCACAGCAGACAATATCACCATGTTAGTGGTGACAGGGCATGTGGTGTGTCAAGTGATGGCCCTGGGTGCCGAGGTGCTTCAGTCAGATGCCCCAAACACTTGTCAGATACCTGCCAGGTGTTGTTCTCCTTACCTGCATTTGCAGCCACAAGGTGCCTTTATTACAGCTGGTTTTAAACAGGCTGTACTGCAACACAATTTATATCACACAACTGCCTGAGCCCTTTGGGCGTGGTGGGCTGCTGGGTCAGAAATAAGCTGATAATACAGTCATGGCAACACTACTTGCAGAGTCAGACAAAACCATCCAACACCAGCAGAAAATGTGTATAGGTTGGTTTATCTCTGTATTCAATCTAGATAGCACCCCTTCTTTGAAAAAAAAAATCTATGCCCTGGAAACAGCAGATAGGGAGAAGTTAAGCACAATCTAGTGTATCATGGGACTTGGTGCCCTGTGGTACTGATAGCTCAGAGTTCATCTTAAAATAGTACCATTAAATACGGGTGACAGAGTGGCACAGCACAGTCCAGCCCCAGAGGTGGGAATTCAGCCAGTGGGGGGTGAGAGGTGTGAGGGAAAGAGGCAGAAAGAAGCACACAGACACCAGTGGCATGGAATTATAAATCCTCAACTTTAGAACATCAAAACAAGGGCTAGTGGTTGAAAACATCATCACACTTTTGGGGCTTGTGGTCTCTTTGCAATCCAGAGTTTTCACAAGCCAAGTAAACACACACAAACACACGTGGGATGTGGAAGGGTTAAACACTGGGAGAGAGGAAAGGTCTGTACCAGTCAGATGACAGTGCAAACTCACACCTTCCAAAATGTATTGTGTGTCAGAATGAACATAATTTCCTGCTGTTCAGAGGCAGCTTCTCTGGTTCACTGACCTTCCTTTTCTTCTCGGGTCCTGTTACCTCTTCCTGGCTAAAGGCAAGGTTCAGGAGGTTTATCTGCAAGAACCATCAGAAACAGGGATCATTCTCACGGAGCAGGCTCCTGCTACATGAGTCAAAAAGTGCAGCTTCCAAAACTGCCATGTGTGTGCCTGGATCCTCTGGACTTGGCTCAGTGTGGTCCTGTTCTCCAGAAAAGCAATTAGGCAAGGAATCAAAACTGGAGTACTGGATGGAACTGGTGCGACTGTAAGAGTTGTGTAAGCAACAGGTTCAGCTTCAGGGACAGAGAATGGGTTTGGTGGCACAGGAGCAGCACCCACTTCCCACTGCCAACAGAAAACAGCAGGAGCAAGAAGATCTTTGAGGAATATAATAGCTGATAGGGCACTGGCTTTTCCACCAACCTCAGGGAATCAGAACACACGGAAAAGAAGGGGACACATCAATTTTGTGGTCACAGCCTGTAAGGAGCAGACACACAGCCCCTCTGCTTGTACATCAGGGAATTCAGCACAAGCTGGTCAATTCTCAGACTTCAGAACTACCTGTGAGCCTGTGAAAAATAACTAAGCCAAGCAAGCTCTTTTCCAAAGGGCTTAACTTCCCTCTAGAAAGACACAAACCTCCCCCAAACCTTCTGAGCCTACAAACCAAGAGGCTAAAAAACACAGATAAATCTATGTGAGAACATGAATGAGTCAATGGAACAGGCACTTCAGACAGACCACAGGGAGATGGACAGCCAGAACGACAGCTGAAGTGTTGGCTGTGCCAGGGGACAGACTCACTTATCCTCCTTATCATGTAACATATTTGCATTTTTACAATAATAATCTGGAGCTGCTGAGAGCAACGTGTGTTGTCGCCCACCCAGAAGGGACGAAGCACAGTCTGGCAATGTGACCTCTCTCACTGGAGCTGAGCTGAAGGGACACACCACAGCTCAGAGCTTCGCCTCCAAAACAAAGTTCATTGGGATGACAGGGAGGTGAGTGGGGAGGGAAAGGAGTGCTAACCAAATTCCTGCTCCAGAACAGCAGTACCTCCCTCCAGTGCCACTGCAAGACACGAGGAACCCTGAAGCTGAAGCAGGGTGAGCACAAGGGGTTAATGCAGATCTATTCCAGGAGGCATCGTGGGCATGAGCACAAGGTCTCCAGATTATAAGATGTGGTCATCGTAGAATTCCCCGCTCACCTCACAGGGCTTGCATTCCCTCTGACCTTGGTCTGAGGCTTTGGCAATCTCTGCATAGCAATGGGCTTTCTAATGTGTGAAACAGCTCTGATTAGGGATTAACAGCAAAACACTTTCAAACAACCTCACTTTGACTCTCTATCCTGCTTTCAGTTTGTTTTTCTTCCCCTCTTCCCTCCACTTCATCGTGAGCAACACAATATTGCTTAATGCAAAACGTAGTTTCCTTTCCCTAAGAACAGAGAAAACAAGAATGTGCCAAAGTGGGCTGGGCAGGTTCTCCCTCACCCTGCATGCTCAGGCTGACAGAGCTCCCAAGGCGTGTTGGCTCCAGGACAGGGTGACAAGTGGGTCTCTGTTGCAGCTCCTGACCTGACATCCAGCTGCTCCAAAGGGCATTTTAGGCAGCTATTTGCTTTCCTCTCCCTGGCATCATTTTAACCTGTCTGCATCTTTTTTTTCTTTTGAAGTAAAGGGCTCAGAGGAGGGAATGCTGCAGTGCTAACACAGCTGCAGGGTTTGTCCCCCTTCCTGTTGGTCACACAGCAAAGCAGGGTGATGATTCCCAGTCACCTGGATGAGGCAGCTTTCCTTCTATTTTAGCCTAAACAGCATCAGCAAGAGCTGGTGCTTTTATTTCCTCTGTTGAGGAACTGATCCTCCCCAGTCCTGACAGCTACTCAGTGAAGATTTCACCCCTTGGCTCTTCCTCCTGAATTTTCTGCAGGGATGGGATACTTCTGAGGTGGAGAAATAGCCACGAGCAGCTGCTCACACTCCAACTCTCTCCAGTTTTCCTGCCCTTTACCACAGGCAGCACAAGCACATCACAGGAACCTGTGAGGAGCAGTGAAAAGTTCCATAGAAGCCATTGAGGGCTCTTCACCAGCACTGTTCATCCCTTGAATGAATCAGATGTCAACAGTGAGAGGTATTTCACCAAAGACAACGTGTCCTGGCCTGTCTCTGCCCAGCTACAAGCTCACGTAGGAACCTGGAGCCAGAAACAGACCCCAGGTCCAACCTCAGCTCCCATTAACCAAACACTTCAGCTTCTTCCCCAGAAATGTCACTCTAAACGGGATTAAGTCAGATCCTATCTATGTTTATTTGACTTGAACCAGAGTGTAAACATCTTCGACGGTGTGGTGAGAAGCAGGAAATCCCTCCCATTGATTAAACATACAATCAAAGCCTCCAGAGGTTGATTAATTCTAATTTTTCCCATGCACTGGGATGTTTGACTTGAGTAAGCGACGGCAAGGCTTGTGCTGTGCAAATGTTGCTTCTCCTCTTACCCAGCCCCAGCTCCAGGGATGAGCCAGGTGCCATCAAAGCAGGTGGGATGAAGTGCAGACCCTCACACCCTGCAAAGGGACCATGCTGAGAGGTGGGACAAGTCCAGATCAAGTAGCAAAGGCAGGGACAGATCCATGACCTCCTGACTCAGTTCAGGGTCTGGGTCATGCCATGAACACAGGGTGAGTGTGAATCTCCTGTTTTACTGTACTGAGCTACGTGTAAAAAAGTAATACTTTGTGGCAGGGCTACAGCTAAGTTGTGAATCACACAAGTGTTACTAATTTCTGGCATAAAACTCACAGGACAGCTGCGCGTTGTCTGGAGCAGATATCAGGCTAAAAATAGATTAGACTTAGATTAAAGCCTTCCCAAGGCAGACTAGTGGACCAAACAGCATGAGCAGACCACAGCCACACTGCTATTCTTAGACAGACACAATCAGGACCCAGTTCTGTGCTCTGCAGTTTGCAATCCCCAGTGTCCCCAAGTATTCCGGCTGAAAATTCCCAGCATAAATTGAGGCAAATTTACAGCTCTCCTGACGTGTTTTTTGCTTCCCAAGGCATCCTTGTGCAGAGCAGCTAAAATTGCACAAGAGCATTCGGCTGTGTCCCTCTTTGTCCCCAGCCTGCCCCATGCTGAGGTTTGGCACTTGGCAAATTTTTTGCCCTCCGAAGAGTTCCTTTTGTCTGGGCCATGGAGGGTTTTGTTTGGTACCTTGTAACTATCCCGACAAGATCCGAAGCACATTCATGTCTAAAGAGGGGCAGTTCCATCGAGCAAGCTGGAAGAATAAGGGCTGAGATACAGGATTTAACTGCGGGAGTAAGGCAGAGCAACCCTCAGGTGTGAGGGCAACCCACAGTCTGTGCAGGGGACTCTCACAGTAATCACACTGACCCAGTGCCTGAGGCATCCTGTGATTGCAGCTGCAGATACCACTGACTCAACAGCACAGCAAACTCCTGCCACTGCCTAAAATCAAGCCAGTGACTCTCTCAGCCAGTCCCCCGAGAGCTGAGGCGTGGGCTGGGGAGGGCAGTAATTCCCACCTGCTCACTGACAGCTGGCTGCTCCACGCTGCCCAGGCACAGGAAAAGTCAAGGCTCACAGGACACATCAGGGTGTCAGTGAAAGGATGAGAGGAGATGGACACAAACTGAATCACGGAATCACAGAGTGCTTTGGGTTGGAAGGGACCTCAAAGCTCAACTCATCCCACTCCCTGCCACGGACAGAGACACCTTCCACTAATCCAGGTTGCTCCAAGCCCTGTCCAACCTTGGGCACTTCCAGGGAAATACAAGAAATTCCATTTAAACATAAGGCCAGGACAACTTGTCCATCCTCAAAGATATTCACCACCTGAGTGGACAAGGTCCTGAGATCTCTGCTCCCCTCCCATGCTGTGAGCAGCTTGGTTGGACACACTGACCTCCAGCTGCCCCTCCCAGCCTCACTGGCTCCACAGAGGCAGCTCCATGGGCTCAGCACTGGGCTCCCATCATTTTCCAGTAGTGTGGTCACACTGACATCAGTGGAATTAATCCTGATTTTCATCTGCACCCGTGGGGGACACTCATGCTGGTTAGCAGGAAAGCTGACTGACGCAGGTGGACCTCACTGTGGTGCTGCTGTGGAAACTTCCCACGTTTCTGTGCCCAGGAAGCCATGACAACACATCACTGACTCTCATCAGTCCTCTTTCTCTTCCTCAGCTCACTGCTAAACCTTTGCCATGGAGCTCCATCTCTTCATCTCACAGCCTGCTCTGCACCTCATGTGTCTTGTAGCTTTTAAAGGACTAATGAACAGATTTTTCCAGAGTAAAAAAGAAAAAAAGCTACAAAAATACCTGTTGAAAAACAAAATTATCAGTCTGTCTCCTGGTGATCTCCTCTAGGGCCCTCAATCACACTGTGCACTCCCATGATGGACATTCTGACTGCTGGATCACAATCCAATCCAGAAGCCTTCCCCTGTATGATTCCAGCAGGAATGATTTCCCACAAGGAAAAAGGCAATGGACACTCCTTCTTGCCTACTAGGCTGCTCCCCAACAGTCCCTCATGGGATATTAGATCTGTCCAGCCTTAATCTATGGGGGTTTCTGCAGAGGGGCTGGTTGCTGCAGGCACAGTATGAATACATGGAATGGCAGCCAGCACGGAAGTGCCACGTCTTCCCATTGATGGCCCTGGGGGAGCTGCCAGGGAATCTGAGGGCACAAGGGTTAAATCTCCCCGGATCTGAGGGCTGATGGGCCTCACCTCTGCACGCAGAGATCACTAGGAAACTGTTTCCTGCACACTAGACAGGGATAACTCATGGAAGGGATGAATGGCCCCAAGACACAGCTAAGGATCTGACGTGAACTGAGAGGAGCCAGGAATTTCCTGACCTCCCTGTCTCACTCCTCCCAGAATGGCCTGAGCTCACAGGAAGCAGAGGCAAGATCATCTCTGAATCTTTGTCTCTTCATTGCTTGGGTCTGTGTAGCTTCAGCTGGTTTGGAGGAGAAAATGTTCTGTGAACTTCTCATCAGATACAGTTCTTGATAGACAGTTAGAGATAAACCTTTCTTTTTTTTTTTCTTTTCTGCAAAAGTTCAAGATAATGACATTGCCACAGAAAAATGCTTTGCTATTGCTCTGCACATGGCAGGTTTCACCCTTCAACTGCCTTCTGTCATGGCACTTTTAGACATGCTTTGCCTGGGAAAAATCAGACAACAAAGGTCTTGATCTCCAAGTAATTGAACCCATTTGTGTTGACCTTCACTTCCAGCCAGAAGCTGTGTAGGACATGGCAGCTCAGCAAAGAATCGTGGAATGGGTTGGGTGGGAAGGGACCTTAAGGATCACCTTGTCCCATTCCCCTGCCATGGGCAGGGACACCTTCCACCAGCCCAGGTTGCTCCAAGCCCTCTCCAACGTGGCCATGGGCACTCCCAGGGATGGGGCAGCCACAGCTTCTCTGCCCAGCCTGTGCCAGGGCCTTTCGATCTCCACAGCCAACAAACCCTTCCCAATATTCCACCTAACCCTGCCCTCTGGCAGTGGGAAGCCATTCCCCCTTGTCCTGTCTCTTCATCCCTTGTCCCAAGTCCCTCTCCAGCTCTCTTGGTGCTCCTTTGGGTGCTGGAAGGGGCTCTCAGGTCTCCATCAGGGTAACCACGGCCCTGGGCACCAACAGGACACTGATTCCTGGCAAACACATCCTGTTTTACTGTGTCATCCATGACAGTCTGTTCCCACACTGGCTCCCATCACTGCCACAGTCCCACGGAGAAAGAGGACGTGGCCAGGTAGCCAAGGAGCAGCAGCTGGAGGCCAGACAGAGTGTCCTCTGAGGGCTAAAGCAGCACTGATTTACAGCCCTTAGGTATGAATGCCTCCCCAGACAGCTCCCTGCAGACAGCTCCCGTTAGCAGAGCCGAGCCACATGGCAGGAGCACGGCCACAGCAGGCAGCGAATCCCGGAGCTATCGCTGAGCCCCACGCCAGGCCTCAGCACCTTCCTCAAGTCTCCCCCAGCAGACTGCAAGCACGGCCAGTGTAGCAGCAGGAGCAGTGTCTGGGGGCAGCTGATGAAGCCAGAAACTTGGGAGGCAGAGCTGCCTTGCTGAGCCAGCCACGCCATCCCCAGCTCCGGCGAGCCAGGGCTCTCTGCAGGGCTGCCTCAGCGTGCACCGAGACTGTGCTCCAAGGACCACCCCAGAACTCCAGCCCACAGCTTCCTGATGGGAGATAAAAGCCTGCAGAGGCGTTCACATGGTCAGATTTTACTCATCTTCTAGTTCTGTTTCATTCCAAACTCATTCCACTGCAACATGTTTGCTTACACGAAGACATAGCTGACCAAAATCAATTTTCAGGACAAGAACATTAAAGGATTCACAGGAGGATAAAGGAGTTTGCTGAAGAACTCAAAGAGTTATCCCAAGTCAGTGCAAGACCTCATTCTCATAAGCAGATTTCTGTAAGTTAAACCAATGGGCAGCAATTCCCTATTTCCCCAACTCTTCCCAACTCCTAGAATTCCAGTGAAAAATAGGAAGATGCACAAAGACAGCACAGGGGGACAAACCCTCGGCTGATGCAATCACTCCTGAAGCCAGCAGAGGTGGGCTAATTTACATGCTGCTGTCTAGCTCTGGATGATTAAGTACAGAGATGCTCTGCTGGAAAAGGGCAATCTCTCATTTGATCCTGAGGATCATCAATCATGAGATTGCAGATAACAAGCCAGTGGAGTACATGGAAATTCCTCCCCAATCTGCAAGGCCCTGTCAGAGACTCTCCATGGCCTTTCCTAAAGTCCAGTTCCAGTTCTCACTGGGCAGGAAGAGCTGCTTCTCTTTTGGCAGTTCTGCATCCTCCGCCTCTCCCATGTCGATTAGATAAAAATAAGCCTTTAATACTCTCATTCCTGGTTTTCCTGAAGAGCTGTAGGTCAAGAAGATAGTGACCAATAAACTCAAATCCAACAGCACAGTTTTTATTTTTGGTAACCAAGGAATCAGAAGGATTCACTCCAGAAGAAGGGCAGAAATGTGCTCACCCACATTTCCGGAAGCAACTTGTGACTGTGGGTAACGGTTTTGAACCCAGAACTGCTGGAATATCAAACCCTTGTGCAGACAGAGATTTTTGGGACACTCCAAATTGTTTTGGTTAGTTCAGAAAATCTTGGCTTTCACACCCCAAGCCAGCAGTTGGAAAGCACTGTTAATAGTGTCTGGATAGCAACAAGGTGTTCACACTCACAGCCCAACAGGTCTGTTCCAACCCATCTTGCCTGTACTTGACCCTGTCAGGTAACACCTAACTCAGACTTCCCATCCACCCAAGCTTCTCCTCATTTTTTAAGACAAACTCCACTCACCAGCCTGGCTCCCTGATTCAAGTGGAATACACAATGGTCATTTGTTTTAACCACTTCCTTCAGGAAAGAAGGGAAAGTCCCTCTCATATGGAAAAGAGTGTCAAATTTTTATTAGCACAGGTTTTACAGCGATGATTCGAACTCCTGCCCTGACTTTGTTTTTCCCTAAACCGAGTGAAATATTAGCCAGCTTCCAAGTAATGAGGGTTTAAAAATAGTATCAAAGAATACATTAAGAAAACCCTCTCCCACGCAGAATCCACTGGGCAGAGGGCTTGGGATTTATTTTTTTTAAAGCTTTTGGAAGCATATGATGGATAAAGTGATTCTTCCATTTTTTTCAGCAAGTAATGCTGTTTCCACCACCTTCAGACACTCTCACTCCTGCTACCGACTTCTAATGAAATTCACATGCTGAGAGAGAGAGAGAGAGAGAGAGAGAGAGTGAAGTCTGGTCCTCTGCTTATCATTGTGACAGCCCCAAAAGAAGGTCAGAGCATGAATCAGTGGGGCAACCATGAGTTACAAACAAAAAGGGCTCCTGTTTTCACACAGACGACAGAATAAACAATGATCAGAAGGAAACCGGAGGATGTGACACGAAAAAAAAAATGTGGTTAAACTTTGAAAAATACCAGCCTAGGCACAGAAGTTCATTTCTAAGATCCAGAGTCAAGGCAAATACCTCGCAGATGCCTTTAGAATGACACGGTGAGCTGCAGTCTGCAGTTGCTGTCTGGGTTAGACACTCCAGGATTCTTTTCAACAGAGGCGGGGAAAATTTTAGTAGCAATTTCCTACTCTCATTAACCTACCCTGTAAAGATGCAGTTTCTGACCATTCAGGCTCACATGATTCTCAGCTAATTTGAATGGGAGGAGTATCAAGTGGCAAGGCTGGTGATATCCAGAGATTTGCCCTGTCACTGAGAAAACCTCTGCACATGCCCATGAATTCAGTCTGATTGTGACTCAGTGTTTGGCCCGGGCAGCCTTCAGGATGGGATTAGCTTTACATCACTTTACTGAGCTAAGATGACATGTCTGGTCTACCTTAGTGCTTTGGGCTGCCCCAACAACCACCATAAGAGAGATCAGTACCTGCAGGGGATAATTCTTCCTACCCCAGAGAGGTTGCCAAAAAGGGATAGGATTCAGTAAGTACCTGTGACTCACATGTAAAGATAGTCTGGAAGCAAGAGAGAAGAGGTGAAGACCATGTTAGGCAACAAACACACTCTTCAGACCTAAAACAGGGTGGTGATTTCAGACCCTTCACCCAACACCACACACAGGTAAGCCAGCATGGCAGGGACAGTGACAGGTTTAGTCTGTGCCTGTAACTCACAGGTGCCAACTCCAGAGAACAGAACCCATCTCTGGTACTGCACGTATGAAATAAAGCTGATTGATCATGGAAAGCTCCTTCCCAGATGCTTCCAGTTCATGCTTATATCCCTCTGCCCCAATACTCTGTAGCCCCTCTACTGTGATCCTGCACAATAAATCCACTAATGTTGGTGAATCTTGTGCCATTCTTGATGACACAACGATCCCTGGCAGTGAATTCCACAGTGCATCTTAGAGCCACTAAAGTTTCCTCACCTGCTGGGATGCCCTTGAGCAAGGCAGCCTGCCTGTCTCCTGTATTTCTGCCTTCTTCTTTCCATCTGCAATCCAAACAGCAAAGCAAAATTAGCTTCAAAGTGTTTAACTGAACAAAACCCAATCCAGAAGCCTGACTAAACCACTGGGGCAAAATCCCATGGAATTGTGTCACCTCTGCTCTCAGGCACTGCAGCACTGCCAGTCTTTTCCTGGAGAGATGTCAGAATTAAGTGTCATCTGAACATGCACCACACTAACTTGCAGCAGCTCTATCAATTGTACTTAAACTCCACTTTAACCTGGTTTCCAAGAAAACAAAGCTTATGTCTGCATATGCTCTAAGGTTGAGGGGTGGGGGAAGGAGGGGAGATTTCCCCTGGGTATTAATTATTAACCTTTTAGACAGTTTCAATAAAACTTGAGGGGTGTCTCCCAAGCACCCTAGTCTCATGAGAACAGGCAGCTGCTCAGAGGAGGAGGAGGATCCTGTTAATATCCCCGGAGAGACAGAGGTGGCAGGATGAGTTGACTCCTTGTCAGTCGTGGAAGAATTTGCAGGATTAAGACCTGCAAAGGTGAGTTCACGGGCAGAGAAGCTGCTCCCTCCTGCTGCCCGGCGATCCCAGGAATGCTATTTACCGTTTTGTCACTAGATGGTATTGTTCCACAGGCTATATCCCAGAGCCTCAAAGGTCAAACAGCGTGGTATAGCAGAGGTTGGGATGCCTGAAGGGAGAGAAAAGGCTTTTCTCTCGTGTATTTCCATGTATGTTTTCCCATGTGGAAGTTATTAAAAAATCAAACTGTAACAGCTAAAGGGAAAGAGCTTTGGTGAACAGGGAGATAATGTAACACAGTTTTGATGATCTGGGCATTTCCTCTGTATCTGAAAGAAACTGCTGAGATAAAGAAGTGGAAAGATACTGATATAAAATTAAATGTTTCTGTTAAGAAACCAAGAATACACAAGACCTTTAGTACAGTTCAGTCTGATCTGACAGAAAATTCAAACAGCTTGGCAAACTGTTTATCCATTTCAACGTGGGGGAGAAAACCTAAATATTATACTGGGACTTGATCAGGAGCAGAAGCTCCTGTAGTCTTGAAACTGGACATTTACCTGTATCTTGAAGGCAAAAAGAAGATGCTTCCGTTTTCCTGCCTGGCTGGGTGTCATTTTGGTTCCCTTCATGCTCACCTGAATCTTTTCTGACAGGGGGAGGGTGATTCTGTAAAGTAAATGATGCTTTGTCTTAATAGCATAACCTAAAAGATACTCCCAGGAGGTAAATCCATGAACCAAAAAAAAATGTTTTTTTAAGGAGGGTTTTGCTAAATAAAATCCATTCCTCCAGTGAGAACTGAACAGAGCTATTTCTATACCTTGGTGCCCTCCTCCTCTTCCTCCTCCTCCTCCTCGCAGTCTAACCCTTGGTGGGAGATCTCAGTAGGGCCATTCTTCTGGATCAGCTTGCTGTGAGCCTTCCTCATCCTTTTCTTTTCAGTTGTCACTCTCACTTTCATGAGGTGGAAATCAGTGGAGACTGACCCCACTCTCAGGCTGACAGGATCCCCACCAAACACGAGGTCACCAGGGCCAGCATCTTCCTTAAAGCCAGGGGGCTGGTAGTCCTTGGGAGTGACTGCACAGGGAGAGGGAACCCGTGGGGGTCAGAGGAACTCAGAAAATCTCCCCTTAATCTCATTCAGAAAGAACAAGTGTGAACCAGCCTCGAGTAACATCAACTACTAAAAATACTCTGGGGCTTTTTTTTCAAGAGTGAGGGAGAGAATGCAAAGGGAAAAATGAGCTCAGCAAACGTTACTGGGGAGCCCAAAGAAAGAATGACTTTAGGACGTTGAGATTAACCATTAAAGTGCTCCATTTCTGGAGCAGAGCCTGACAGTGCCTGTTCCTTAAAAAACAACACCCCAGGGAAGAAGGATGTTTTCCTTTCACACTGCATGGCTGTACTTCTCACATGGACACCTTTCCTAAAAAGCACCTGCCATCCCTGTGCGTCAGAAAAATGGATTGTGTGACACCGTTTCTTTCTCACTGTTAATCAGCCAACAGCTCCTGCCATCTCACCTCTCTATGCTTCAATGACCTCACAGGGCTCATTTATTGCAGGAACCGATGGAAAGGGAATTTCCCCCCACCTACCATCGTTGTAGTAGAGGAGTTTCATGGTGAGGGTGATGTCATTGGGCAGTGGCCCGAGGTTCTGCATGAGCAGGTAGAGCCTACGCAGCAGGAGCCTGCTGGCCTGTTTGATGTCCTCGCTGCACAGCCCCGTCACAAACTCCCTCTCGTTGCTACAATCGGAAGAATAACAGAGTTGTTGTCCTCAGTCATGAATATTCACGATCTAATTACACATACAGAGCACCCACTGACTTGTCTGAAACCACCAGTGACAAAGCTACAATGTCCTTATGTCATTTCCAGATCAACAGGGAAGTGAAACAGGCTCCAGGGATGGGGTGGGATCTCAGAACACCCGCCTGGGACTCAAAGGCTTGGCATTTACATTTGAACGGACTCTGGAGCTTGGGCAACAGACCCCATTATACAAATGCCATGACTCACTTGTTTCAACATGACTAAATTGGATCAAAGGCCCATAAAACAAGTGCCTTTCACCTAAGCAATTTCAGGAATGAGAGGAATGAGCCGAGAATCCCATCCAAAGCCGATTCTTCACAGGGGCTATTTTCAAGTCCATTTTGCAGTTCGAAGAGAAGCGAATTGCATGTTCTCCCAGAAGCACATTTTTCAGCAGTGACGAAGGGGCATTCCTCTCACCTCCTTCACCCTCCAAATGTCAGCTGGCTGGGCTAAGCCAGCAGTCTAGACTGAGACCCACGGGTGACATCCCACGAGTGGGATGAACTGTGCTCCAGAGGAGGTTGTTTCTCCTGACTACAGAGGTAGATGGGATGAGCAACAGGGACCAGGCAGCCAGCTTTAGACGGACAGGATGAATCACTGTGTGACTAAGGGACCTGAACTTCCCTAACTTTCAATGAGAAGGGGCCATAAAAATGATGTGGTTCCTTCATTACGTCCTTGGAAGACCCCTGACATGGGTGGATGGTCACACATGCAGGCTGGATGGTCCCTGGTGCAATCACCCCAAACTGCTTCCAAAGCAGTGAGTGACCCCAGAGGGCAGAGGAGCCCAGGGCTGAGCCTGACTGAACCACTGAAAAGAGCAGCTTCATTAAGGCAGATTCCCCCTTCCAGCTGAAGCTTCTTGGCTCGTCATGAAAATAGAACAGCTTGACTTCCCAGAGTATGGAATCATAGGATCATTTAGGCTGGAACAGACCTGTAAGATCATCAAGTCAGAGTGCTGACAGTTGCAGGTTTGGTAGATTCCAAACTGCCAACAGCAAAACTCTGTGCTATGAGATGTGCATTGTGGTCTTAGATTGAATCCTGTATGTTCAGAAATGTACAGCAAGGGAGAGGAAAACGCTGGCAGTGCCTAAGGTGGAATATCCATCACCTTCACAAGCTGTGGGATTAGCAGATCAAAAGTGGCACGGGGAAAGATCACCAGAAAAAAAGAAATAAGACTTTCATAGGAATTAACAGGTCAAGGATTGATTCAATATGGGAATAACACTGTGAATTTGATGTAGGAGTGTGTCAAAAAGCAGAGGATAAGGAACTGAACCTCAGGACTGGGGTCCATGGCAAGGGATTCCTCCAAAATCCATCTAAAATAAGGCAAAGACCATTTAGGAGAACATTTCCCCTTATCCCTGGGATGTGATGATGCAAACCCACAAAACGTCTCTCCCGTAATGAATAACTCCAAATTTGCACATGACAACAACCACTGCAGGTGTAAAAAGGAGCATTATCAGCTGAGGGAGCTGATAGCAAAGATGACACAATTCCCTGGTCCGTGCCAGCACGCTGGGTTGGGACTGCTGGGACGTGCAGGAGCCTGCCAGAGCACTGCCAGTGCCTGAGGAAACAGCAGAGCCCAGGAATCCAGTGCACACACAAACACAACACCAACATTGCCCGGCCTCTCCCTGGCCAGCACCACGGACTCAGGGGATGCCAAGCTCCATTTGGGGCCTGTCCTTATCTCTAGGAACTAATGAGTAAGGCTGATTAAAACCCCTAAGTACTCAAGGGCCATCTATTATCTTTCAAATCCTTCATCTCAGTGTAGTGAGGACAACAGGCAGCAGCTTCAGGGCAAAAACAGAGGGCAGAGCCAACAGGACACTCCAGACTCAGACAATTCAGATTCTGCCAACAGAAGATCATTTTGCCTTAGACTGGAAATTATTTGGATGTGTTTTGAGACAAGAGCAGCTAAAGGCACACTCCAGGAGTGCTGTGGAGGAGCTTCCTGAGGAGCACACAAGACTGTAGAGCCCTGCTGCTGTACAGGCAGGTTCCAAGGCCCAAGGATTTCACCAATGGCAACTGCAGAACAAATTGAAAACAGGTTAATTACCTTTTTTTTTGCTTTGGTTGCAGCCAACGGCCTTTGATAGTATTTGTTTGAAACTCCACAGGATTATGGCCTACTAAACACAGCTTTAAATACTAACAGAGAGTGCCAAAAAGAGGCAAAGAGCTGCTGCTTCCTGCCACACGTTTTGCACCATCAACTCAGGCATCATAAGCGAAAGTTCTCTCAGGTCACCCACGCAGGGCTGCTCAAGTAGAACACACATATGCAAATGCCCGAGGGAAAAAAACCTGGGTGCAGGATCATGGTGAAAGGGATCAAACCTGACCAAGCTTCATTTGAAAGCACGAGGCTGTGTGGTGAAAGTGAAAGACTCAGTTGAGACAGCAGCAAGCTCGACAACTGTGCTGGCTTCTGGATCATCCCCCTGATGAGGGGACAGCTTTACCAACTGTCCTCAGCTCAGCTCACTTGCCCTTTGAGGGCCTCAGGATGTTACATAACATCACTGCAACTCACCCTCCCAGCACTGCATGTCCTGGGAGGTGAACACCCTCAGCTCTGATGTATTTACAGCTGCTCAGACCACAGAATCACAGGATGGTTTGGGTTGGAAGGGACCTCAAAGCTCATCTCATTGCACCCCCTGCTATGGGACACCTCCCACCAGCCCAGGTTGCTCCAAGCCCTGTCCAACCTGGCCTTGGACACTCCCAGGATGGGAGGTCCACAACGTCTCTGGGCAACCAAAAAGTGAAGCTTCTTAATGCTCCAAGAACAGTTTTCAGCGTAACCCTGAGAAACCAACCCAAACCTTTACCTGCTGATGTCCATCTGTGGCACCTTCTTTTTGTACTTGAATTTGAATTGATACAGTTCAGTCACCACCTAGAGAGGTAACAAGAGAGGGGAAAAGCAAAAATGGGTCACTTTGAGTAACAAGTGTAATGATGTGTCCTGAGCTTGGCAGAGCTCTCTGCCAGAGCACAGCATTAACTTAATGACATGGTGACAACTTTATTAGTGCTTGCACAGGCTTTGGCAAATTTTCTTAACAGCCACATCTTACCTAGCACTGAAAGAATCACAGCAAAATTACAAACTGCCTGCTTCCTCCTTCCACTTCCTCTGTGGGCCTGACTCCCCAGCCTCAGTGAGGCTCCAGGGCTGGCCAAGCCCCCCTTGCTGCAGGAAAACTGGGAGCCTGCACGGGTGGTCAGTGCCACAAGGAAGCCTGGCCCAGTGCTCTGTATGGAGACAAAGGTCTGGAGGACTCTTCCCACAAGGAAATCCAAACAATATTGCATGGGAAAAAAGTCACTGAATTTCATTCACCGGTCTCAGAGTTTTCACAAGGAGATAAAAGAACAAGATGATTTTCCATTTAAAAGGATTAAAGAATAAAACAATTAGGAAGAACAGACAGCTTCCCCCCCAAGAGAAAGGATCTATTGTAGACCATTTCCATGCCTATAATTCACTTTTTCCGGACACAATGAGGTTGATTAGTAGGAACTCAGTTGTGCCCTTAAGTCTGAGCCTTCCTTACAAATCCCAGCCTTGGCACAACTAAACTCTTGCTCTGTCCCCAGATGCTGAGATGCTACACAGCAGAACTGCAACCAGGTTCAGGTGCAAAGAGTCTGCAGCTGTTCTGTGACCTCCAGCATGGATGCAGACCCTCCTTATGGATCACACCCCCAAGAGAGATGTAACAAAGCAGAAACACAACAGGGAACACCAAAAGGACAAGGACAGGCACTACACAACACATCCATCCGGGTCTGAAGGGACTCCTGACTTCTGTCCTACAGCTCTCTGCATGACAACACAGCTCTTTTTATCAGGGCTGTTAAAAAGGTGGTTCGAAAATGAGTTACTTTGAACTTCCCATTTTTCCTCTTTGGGAAACTAAACCAAAAGTGCAAGCATGGCCATTAGTTGCCTGCTGACATCCCTGCCTGAGGCCCTGGTGGGCCCACAGCCTGGTGCCTGGTGTTTGATCCCAATCCAGCTCACTGAGCTGGCACTCTGGAGTGAAGGCACAAGGACAGAAATGGGGTCACTGAGCAGCTACATCAGGGCAGAACTTCAGCCTACGACTCCACTCTGAATACAAATGTACTCACCCATGTCTTCAGTTGCCTCAGAAATTAATTAAGACTCTTTCTTACCTCCGGTTCCTTGGGATTGGTGTAAATCTGTTACAAGAAAGCACAGTGAGGGCATTCTCCCCAGGACAACTTGAACCAGTGACTAACAATGATATTTTCAGTTTACAGCAGAGACTGGACTATCTTTAGCATGGGATCAGAGAAAGGAATGGCTGAGAAACAGCTTTCCTCTATCAGCAGGCAATACTTACAACTTCAAAGACAGGTGGAAGACACTCATGTGTGCAGCTGTGGAGGAATGAGGCTAATTCCCATTCCAACCCTCCCAGGCAACTGCTGGTGCCTGAGATTTAGTTGCTCAGGTGGTGCACAGAGTAGATGCAGAGCAAAGCTCCTGGTGCTTTACAGAGGGCCAGGGCCAAGAGCTGCCTATAGAACCACCAATGTGTGGTTCTTCCAGGATCACATTAGTAAGGGCACCTCTGCAGGGGGAAGCAGAGAGGACACAGCAGCTTCCATGATGGGAATCACATGGAAGTGCTTCTCAGGGTCTAAGTCAGGAATGTGACATGCTGAGAAAAACATTCCCATGCAGCCTTGAACTTCACATTTACTGTATTTGAGAAAAGTCATAGTTCTATTAAAAATCACACACATTTTGGCTTCTCCTTAAAAAAGGCACAAATGGTTTGACACAGCCTTGACTCCATATCTCTTTCAAGCAGGGGAGGAGAAAGAAAACCACTTTGTATTCATTTACTTACTGCAAGGACAGCGATGTGTAGCTGAGGAGGGAAAATCAAAACAAAACACATAATCAAAATCTAACTTTAGTGGGCAGGGAAAAGCAAGTCCTATCGAAACCTAACTGCCTACACGGGGTGAAGGAATAGATACACTCAACAAACAAGGAGCTAAAACCCGGTTTGCAGATTCTTCCCAGCACAGCATCAGCAACACCTAGTGGCCAGTTCGTCCGGCTTTACTTGCAGTTTCCCAAAACAACTCCATGCTGTCTCCTCCCGTGGGACTCCTTTTAAACAAATCCCCAAAGGCTGTGCTGATTTCAAATTCTTTTTTACAAGAGAACTCATCCCTACTGAAGACTAATATTTGCTCTCTGCTATGAAACTCCCCAAAGGTATTTATGCTTTAGCAACGAAATGTAGATGGGGCTGCTCTTGAAAACAATCTTAAAACACACATTGAACACCTCAGTTTCCCCCTTAATCCTTGTCAAATAACAATTACTTTATGTCTCTCATAAGTAGAAAAGGACCTCCTAGAGCTGTCAGCAAGCACTAAACTGTGTTCACAACATTGTGAATTATCTTGTGCACACTGACAGTTGTGCTGACGTCTGAGAGCCCATCAGATCATCAGTGCCACAGCCACCAGCACTCCATCTGATCTACAGGAGCTGGGCTGATCAACAGTGCTCACAGAGATGACAGCAGCTGGTGCTTTTTCCTGTGCAGAGCAGTTTTTATGTGAGAATCACCAAGGAATGTGATTATTTGCTGGTTCTTTTTGTCCTGGAACCAGTTACACATCTTACTCGAGGAATTACTTTCCCCAAAAGAAGTAATAAATTCTGAGCCCAAGAGAAAAGCCGGGAGGGTTAGAGGAGATGAGAAGAAGGGGAAAGGAGATGAAGGAAAGCAGAAGCAGAGAACCTCTCTCAGGAAAACAGGCAGGAGATCAAGACATCAGCTCTGCCTGGCAGTGCCTCTATCAGACATTAGAGAACACAAATGCAGAGCACAGAACTAAGGGAAATCCACTGCAGGCTGAAAATGAGTTCCCACACCATGGACAGCCGAGCCTAGAGAGCATCAGAGGTCCATGTTTGGGCTCAAGGCATAAAATCCCAAACCTCATAGTCAGGGCAGGGTCTCCCCCCTGTCCCATGGCCATAAAAGTGTGTTGTGTGCATGACAGACTGTGACAGAAATACAGCAGGAATGGAAAGAGAGTTTTGTCCATACTTCATGAAGAAACAGGAAACTCCAGCAAAAAATGTGAATGAAAACTTACATACTGCTTCTCCAAAGCATCAAAACAACCTTGAATCCTGCCAGGGAAAAAAACATGTTAATACTAACCAGCACTATTTATCTCCTGATCTGTAAACACACGCTCATTAGATACAGGTTAAAGGGTATTTTTTCTGGAATTAGGACAACACAACTAACAACATTTGGGGCTTGTACAGTCCTTTTTAGGTCAGTCCTGAAGGCACCGTCCTCCCTTCTGCATCTGTGCATTGTTTATACTTCTGGGGCATCATCCTGTCAGCCCAGAGCCCACTTGAATCCCGACAAAGACAAGGATTGGAGGCCAAAGGCTGCCTCTGAGTGGTTCCCTGCTCAGTGCTCTGTTCCAACTCCCCAGCCAGAGCTCTGATGGCTCTTTTCCCATCAGCCTTGTGCAGAGCTCGGCTGAATCTGAACATGTCTGGTCTTGTAAATCTTTGTTATCTGATGCATAGTTTACAGTAATGGATTTTCTCAAAGCAGTAAATATTATTTGAAGTAGCAATGGCCAGATATTTACTCTTAGAGCCAAAGGATGTGCAGTGAGGTATCTCCATAGCACATCAAAGTCAGTTTTTCTGCTTGTTGGGAATGTGCCAACTCTGAAATGCATCCTGAAGAGAAGCTGTGGGGTACTTAGGGAGATAAAATACACATTCTGAAAAACAAGTGCAAGAGTCCCTATCAAAGTGAAACCAGGAAAGACTAAACAACAACAGAATCGATCTCATGACTCTTTTACCTTCACTGCTGCGTGTGCTCTGGGGCCTGACCATGACCTCACTGCAGCCAACACTTCCACAGGCCTTGAACTCACATGATCTGGCTCAGCTAATTCTGTCCTGCTTACTCAGGGCCAAGCACCCCCCGGAGCAGTGGGAGCTCCCCTGGCACCGGCACCGCTACCGGGCACGATGTTTCCCGGCTCAGGAAGAAGAAGAATGCAGGGGCAGATGTCTCCCTGCTCAGCACAGCCTTGTCTTGGTTTCACTGTTACTCACTTACCACTTGACTATCTGTAATGATCCCAGACAGCTTTTATCTTCTCGGAGAATTTTTAGACATAGGTCTGCAAAACCAGATTTAGCACATAGTTACAATCCTTATCACGGTTCTCGGGCAAACACTGAAACTAAGCCAGCCACCCTCCCTTTTTTGGATAAAATGCTTTATCTGGAGGTCCTTCCTGAGCGGAAATGTTGGGTTTCCACTGAGTCCCAGGTGGGCTGACACCAGCTTATTGCTGCGTTTGCAAATGTCACAGCTTTCCTCAGCTCTGAGGGCTCCCCCGGAAGAAGAGCTGGAGTTGCAGCTTCACTTCAAAACACCAGCAGCTTCACCCTCTCCCCCATCCCATCCCATCCCACCATTTCCTAACAACGCCTTCCCTTCTGCATTCAGACTTCACCAACATCCATATGAAGTCAATGACTGTGCTCAGAATAAACTACTTCTGTTAAGCTTTTCCACACAGCTCCTTCTACCTATGTTTCCAGGCATTCAAGATGGAAAATTTACTTTCAGCTTCACAAGTAAACCTCAATGTGAACCTCAAGGGCTCAAAAATCCAAAGGAAAAATAAACCACACCAATCAGTATCAATTTTTTTTAAAATTCTGATTTTGAAGTCACTATCCCAAGACCTGACTCACAGGGCTGGCAATGCCAAGGAATGACTCTAAACTGATGGAAACACTGACAGAAAAGCCAGGAGCTCTAGTTTGCCTTCCATGCTCTCTATCAGAAGCATTGTCTCCACCCACCCTTGGGAAGCCCCAACAAACTGAACTTCCACAGCCAGAAGCCAGCACATAAAGCAGATTATGGCTACAACAGGGTGAGTGAAACCCAGAATTCAGCACAGAGAGTGGTACCATCCAGATAGCGGGTTCCGTAGGAGCTCTCTGGGAACAGCCCCCTCATGTAGGTGATGCAGGACACGGAGATGGCCAGGAGCCTCTTCACCAGCACCACAGACTGCTGCTCCGTAGTGATGGCATCAGGGAACAGCACTGCTTCCTGAAGGAGGGGGGCAAGGCCAAAATGCCACCAGTTCAGAGCAACACAGGGACTCTGTGTTGAAACAGCTCCCAGCAGGTGGAAAGAGAGTAACTTAGAAATGTAATTTAAACATTTCTCTGGCCTTTAAGCTACACAGGGAAGAACTGTGTCTAAGATGGGTGGGATTCAAATGTTTTTATGGTAGTGGGCAACAGATCTGACATCATTACTCAGGTGCAGACTGCACTGGTTGGACATTCCCTCCCCTTTATCACATTCCCACCCCCTCCACTGCACCAAAGCCTGGCACTTACCAGACAACCCCCCCTAAAAAAAGTGTACAGTTGTAACTGTGGAGTCACCGCCGTGCCAGGCCCGGTGTGGCACTCACTGCTGCCCCAAAGGCTGCTGCCCCAAAGGCTGCTGCCCCAGCTGTGTGGGAGCTCTGACAGCAGCCTGGGGTGCCAGTGCTGCACACCCCCAGGTTTCAGAGGCATTTTAACTCCAAGCTGTAAACAGCAGATGGCCGCACCTGGAGCTGCTGTAAATACACACTGGGTGATGTCAACATGAACAATGCAGCGGACACTACACTAAATTTAGTTCTTTTATTAGTTTATGGCTGTTCTTCCTGCTAGCAAAGCTCAGTGCACACCACCTAATGAGCCTACATTCACTGAGTCAAACCATGGCAGAGCCCCACAGTTTCTCACTAAACTGGAAATAATCCAGCTAAGAACAGTGCAGACAGCAGGAAGTGTTCCCACCTCCCCAGGCACAGGCATGCCAGGTCCCAAACTGAGGGCTAAGATTGTCAGTACTATCATAATTTAAATTCTACCTTAGAGGACTTTTTCTTTTGCCTGAACAGCTGCTGAGTAGCCATCCTGTATTTCAAAGACCTGCCTTCCACTTGTAACTAAACCCTGAAAAATGAAGAAGACATCAGACACCTGGGGAACACAGTTGTTGCTATTTCTCATATTTCTTAAACTAAGAATAAGATTGCTGAGATTTTGAGCTCTGAAAGTTAATTGCCAGCCAGGACAGGTAGGGCAAAGCAAGCCAAGGAACCTCCATGGCACTGAGTCTGCAGAGCAGGGAGACTGCCTGTTCACTGGTACACGATCAATAGTATTTGAAATTCAGGGCCACAACTGCACTTGGTGTCAGTCGGTGCCACTTCAAAATGCATTTCTCATATTCCAAACCACAAATGTTAATTCCTACAACCATTAAAAACTGTGAAGGGGGAATGTGAAAGAACTGGAGGTCTGCCAACAGTAGGTAATATTTTAGCAAGGGTAAGCAGGAAACGCACTAGCATCAGTGTTGGCCAGAATAAAGGAGTGATTCTTCTGGGACACCTTGAAAGGACAAAAAAAAGGGGAAAAAAAAAAAAAAAAAACCAC
>VXBX01007335.1:51056-73435 GCA_013400415.1 Scytalopus superciliaris
CCCTATCCCTGTCTCTCTCCCTATCCCTATCCCTGTCCCTATCCCTGTCTCTCTCCCTATCCCTATCCCTGTCCCTATCCCTGTCTCTCTCCCTATCCCTATCCCTGCCCCTATCCCTGTCTCTCTCCCTATCCCCATCCCTGCTGTGCACCTGCCTCCATTCCTGCCCCTGCCCCTGCCTTTGCTCTGCCCCTATCCCTGTATCTCCCCCTGTCCCTGTCCCCATCCCTATCCCTGCCCTTGCTCTGCCCCTGTCATTGCATCTGCCCCTATCCCTGTCCTTCCACCCTGCCCCAGGAATTTGGGCAGGACAAGGTGACCCCAGGGAATAAATAGCAGCAGGGCCATGGCAGGGGCAGTGGTGTGGCACCATACCTGTTTAAAATTCCCTTATGGTAAAATACTGGATTTATTAGCAGCATATCACCCCAAAGGATGTGCAGGGTTTAAATCACACATTCTTAGAATATTCTGGTACTTCTTTAGGGAATGGGAGACTTAATATCATCCCAGCTCAACTCAAAGGCATCACGGACTCCATACAAAGCAGATTATTTCACAACCCAGGCAAGGAGGATGAGTTCTCCATTTCCACACTATCTTACTTACAGAATAACTTGCCTAAACCAGTTCTTCCCATTTCCAGGCATTTTGCTATCCTTCAGATAAGGAAACGCATTTTCTCATTCTCATCTCTACCCCATTATCATCCCAAGCAATTCAGGTGAGAACACTCTCCCCACCCCCTCTTCCCAGTTCCCCCAGCCCTGGAAATGTCAGCCTGCCCGGTTATGATGCTTTGCCCAGCTGGTAGGGGAGAACACTGTGTTTCCTGAGTATTTGTGTTTTCCTAGGCCATTTTCTGATCTCTTTCCAAAGACCTTTTCCCTAGTTCGGTTGACAACAGCTGCTGGAAAGCTCCTCCCCGAGGGAGGAGGGAAGACGGGATTGATTTTTCAAGAACAACTTCACAACACCCAAACGAGCCAGGATTGGTGCTGCTGTCAGGCGAGGAAGGGTCTGCAGGTGAGAGCTGTTGGTGTGACACGCTCAGGGCTCTGCTGGATCATGTTTGCCTGTCGCCTGCCCTGGTGGAGACCCAGTGCCACCATCCAGCCCTGGCAGGCGGGTCACTTTGTGCCTCGCACCTGGGACAGGTGCCAGACGCCGAGTGTTAGAGGAATCAACACGACCACGGGGCAGGAGCAACAGGTCAGCACGCAGGAGAAACAGGGCTCAGAAGATCTGGAGATGTCCCTTGCAAGGAGACAAACAGAGACCCTCTTCCAAGAGCAGCCCGAGACTGGGAACCAGTACTTGGAAGACACTTTGCTTCGGAGTTACTTGAAAACACACCTTCCTCCCAAGGTCTGGCATGCATGTTTGTGTTTCTGTGTGTACCCACCACATCCCTGCCTGTGAATTGAACATTTCTCTGAGCCCTTTAGTGTGGTTGAGCATTTAACTGGAGGGACTTTATCAGCTTTCTTTAAAACTTTTTGTGTTTGGGGACAGGGGTGATAAACGCTGCCAGGAAATAAACAGAAAGTGGCTCAGTGGCTCCTGGGACTGGGCTAGGTGTTGCAGTGTTGTTTTGGGGGTATTTGTTGTCTGGTCATCTGGAGAAAGGAACTTCTGAGCAAGGGAAAAAACTAAGATGTTTCCAACCTCTGCTGTGCTTTCCCACCTCTCTTCTCTAGGGAAGAGGTGCTTTTAAGGAATGGGGCTGTTCTCAGCAGAGTGCTCAAGCGGGTACAAAGGCCTCTTGGGGTTGGACTGTTCTCTGCACTGGTTGGTGGCATTTCTGGGTTGATTTTCAGCCAGGGAAGGTCCTGGAGAGATTTCAGGGGTGAGACCTCGAGCTGTGGGTCTCTGTGCTGTGAGCTCCAGTCCTTCAGGAACCCCTGGGAGGAGGCAGCTCCTCCTGGCTGTCCTCTGCCATCACCCCAAGGACCAGAATGGTCTCCCACTTTTCAGGGACCTGTTCTCATGGAGCAGAGTGTGACATCTCTCCATGGTTTACTGCATTAGAAGGAATACAATGACCTCTAAAGCCTTGGGGTGAGCAGAGGGGCAGAACCTGTTTTTCAGCGAGGCTCTTCCTTCCCTGCTCTCCAGGTCTGCATGGCCTGGCAGACACGGGGTGGGAAGAATGTGGTGGAAGCAATCAGAGCTTGCTCTTGTCACAACACAGGAATGAGGCCTCCCTGAGTACCACTGTGGCCTTCTTGCCAGAAGGGAAGACAGGAAAGGAGAATGTCTTTGAGCAATTGTGAAGATCCTGCATCTGACATGCACCTTTGGAAGAATCACGATCCAGGTCTCTCAAAGAGTGAAAACATCCCTGCTGTGTTTCAGCGAGGCTGAGAGCTGCTTCCACTCCCTCCCCACGGAGAGAACACTGTGAGATCTCCCAGAGCAGCATCTCCCTTTCACTTCTGCTCGCGGTCCCAGCGGGGCAGTGTTGCCTCGCACTGGAAGGCAGAGCCCCGGCTGCTGCCTGCAGGACTGGGAGCCCTCTCTCCATGGGAACACCTTCCTGGCCAGGGGAGCAGCCACTCCCGACGCTTTGGGTGTCCCACCCAAGCAGACACGGCGCTGGAGATGATTCTTGTTCTTCTGTTCAGTGGCAAACACAGAAATTTTCCTGGAGCGGCACAGAAGATTTCTCACCTTCTCTGAAGGTGATTTCAGAAGGACACAATTAAGCACCTGCTTTTTTCTGAGCATTGTTGTGCAGAAGGATATATCTGGCATTGATTGACCTGAAAATACGTCCTTTAATGTAAAGGATCATCTGTTTGTACTACAAATGTGCAATAACTTCCACATTTCCAATCTATTCATGCCTGGAACATCAAGGGGGAGGTTAAGGTGAATGAGACCACCCAGCAGCCCCAGTCCTGACAAAGATGGTTTACAGGTGTCCTCTCCATATCCCAGATCTGTTCTTTGGAGCACCGAGGTCTGTGTGACCTTCAGCAGTCACAAACACAGGAGGTTTGAGTTTGTTCTTTCCCCTTGAAAATCAACACTTTTCTTTGGGCTAGTCAGTGGTTTGTCAGGCTCTGGGTGGTCAGGGCATGAGCTCCCAGCGAGGCAGTTGGGTTTTTTAGGAAACATGGATGAGGTGAAAGGATTGTTGTATGAGTTCCTCATAGTGTGAATTCAGACCAAGAGATCTATCTGGTAGGCTGATGTTCTTCTGTCCACAAAACACCACCAGGTAAACAGTTCAAAGGTTCTTGTTCAGGGATCAGCAAAGTCCATGAACTTTGGTTTTCTGGGTTATGCCTTGTAAACAACCTTCAAACTGTTGTCAGTCTGATGTGATCAGTGCTGGATGTGCACACCCAGCCCAGCTGGGCTCTGATGGCAAACAGGGGTGCAGCTGACAGGCTCTTGTGCATGGTTTGGCTTGTTCTGGGATTTTTAACACTATTTCACCATTCCCCTGAAGGAAAACTGGCTGGTGTGAGGATGGAGACTTCCAGAGCAGCACCTGGGCAGTGTGTGTTGGATCCTCATCACACATGCAGCACGGCAGAGCGATGAAGGAATCAATCACAGCTTAGTGGAAAGTCAATGCAAGGGGAGGCAGGAAAGGAAGAAGCTGTGTTTGTATTTCATCAACAGCAAATTAATGGGGTTTATAACTGCACTGCTTTGGGTGCAGAAACTGCGGCATTCACCTCCTTGATTGTTTTATTGATGAGGGAACGAGCATCTCCAGAGAGACAGAGAACAGCAAACAATATTCCTCTGATGGAAGCAAATCAGGTGCTTCTCTGACCTCCAGTACAGTCTTGGATATGTAAATGCTAATGGAGGTTGGGTCCTCCTGGCCTGATTTTAACCTCTAACTCAGGTTCTGTAAGTCTGGGCAACTTCACTCATGTTTCCAACAGAGAGGGAAGAGCATTTGCGGAAGGCAATTCCTGTCTCCTTCAAACAGGGATCTGAGGGGGTTGGGATGAATCACTGCTCTGTGGGTGTTGGTTTCTCTCCATTAAGTGTGGGCAGACTGCTCTGTCCTGATTAGCCAAGCCTGGGGGAAACAAGGGCACAGGCATCCTTCTCCAGGACCATGAAAGAAGCTGGATGCAGGGTGGAAATCTGAATCCAGACACGTTGCATGCCAGGCTGAAGCTGGAATGATTCTGCCATCCCTCCTTCCCTCACATGACAGTCAGGTAACTGCTAAGCCCAGTGTAAGTTTTTCTGTAGAGATGAAGGCATTCCATTCTTGGCAGCTATTCCCCTGGCATTACTCTCCAGCAGTAAATCACGGAGTGGCTGAGGAACCTCTGGAGACTGTCCTGTCCAACCCCCACGCTCATGTGCATCTCTGTCATTCTCAGCCCTGATACTGAAGCGCTTCTGTCTTTTGTGAACTCCAGACATGCTGCCAAAAGTAACTTGAAAAAAATGATTTTGAGGGAAAAAAGGGAAAAAGTGACAGTGGAGCACAGCTGTGCCAGCAGAGGCTGAGGGGAGAAGCTGTTGTGCTGTGTTACAGAATGCAGGGAAGGGCCAAGTGGCAAGAGACCACTGGCACTGCAGGAAAACAGGGTCGGTCTCTGCCTTTCCAGCTGGGACTGAGGCTCCTGCCTTCCAGGGGTGTGCTGAAGGGCTCCTCTTGTTGCTCCACAGGTACTGGAGGAGGTTCATCAGGACCTGGAGAGGTTTGGGAAGCGCCTGCTGACGGAGATCCAGCCTCTGGGGTGGGAATGCGAGGTGAACCCCCCCGTGTTTCGGCAGTACAACGCCTGGGGGCAGCGCGTGGATCGCATCGACACCTGCTCGGCGTGGAGGAGGATGAAGGAGATCTCAGCAGAGGAGGGGCTGATTGCTGAGGCCTATGAGAGAAGATACTCCAACTGGAGGTAACTGGGGGAGAATGGGAGGAACCCAGAGCCTTCCTGGTTGTTCCTGGCAAGGTTTATTCAGCGTCTTGCAGGACTGAGCTGGTTGTGTAATGGGGAACAGATGCTGCCTGGACACCAGCACAGCTCCTGCTGTCCCCAGCAGCACTGTGTGCCCACTGCAATGTTCCACCTCACCAAAGACAGGCTGTAACTAATGGCCCACACCTGATCATAATGTTCTTTGGTGCCACCTTCCTGATTGTGGGGCCTGGCAGTTCCCTGCACTGCTCCAGCTTTATGTGTGTTCATTGTAATGCAGCTAAAGATCTGGGAGTTCACTTGCAGTCTCGTTGTATTCCAGTCCCTCGAGACAGACCCACATTTCTTACTGTTAAAAACTGCACCAGCTGGCCTGGCACTGACAGTCCCACTGAGACTGAGAAACTCTGCTGCTCCTCTTCTCTCCCAGCTGGAACAGTTTTTTACCCTCTCAGAAATGAGTGGTCTGATCCTCCCCTGCTCTGGCTGTATTTTCCCCTCTCTTTCTAGCTGAGAGGTTTTATCCTCCCGCTGTTGCACTGCTGTGTAACCCGTCTGTTCCCTCTCTCTCCCAGCCGCCTGTACCAGGCTGTCAAGCTGTACTTGTTCTCAAGCTCCTCTGGAGGTTTCAGCTGTCCACTGGCCATGACTGATGGGGCAGCCAAAGTCATTGAGGTATGAGCTCCCTGGGGGCACACCCACGTGCTGACAGCACTGCTGGGAGACGGGAGCACCGGGCACGGGTGGAGGAGCACTGCTCTGCCACCTGGCACAGCCCTTCCCTGCTCTGTGACTCAGCTCCACCTCCCACTGCCTTTGTCTGTCAGTGACCAGTGACCAAGTCTTTGTGCCCAGGCCAGCTTTTATGTTTACTTACAGCACTGTGTACAGTCAGGCCTTTCCTGCACGTGACACCTGTGGCTCTGCAGGTAGTTGGAAAGGTGTCCCAAGTGGAAGTGTCCAAGGCCAGATTGGATGGGGCTTGGAGCAACCTGGTCTGGTGGAAGGTGTCCCTGCCCATGGCAGGGGGTAGAACAAGATGGGCTTTAAAGTCCCTCTAACCCAAACCATTCCACGGTCCTATGATACTGCAAGATAATTTGTTTTCCTATTCCTTGTGTGGAGTGGCAGTTTGATACACAGGGCCAGATTTACCTGGTGTAAATTCACCAAGCCACCAAGACTTTCCCAGTTAGAATATTTGGCTCTGCATCTTAGTGACACCCTTTGCATTGCCTCAGTGGCTATGTAGGATTCAGAGAAACATATCCCTTAAGTATCTAACTCTGGGCATTTTAATCCAACAAAAATCAAACCAGCACAAGGCAGTTACCTGCTGGTGACATCCAGTGTACATGAACATATGCTCATACCTGGCACGTGGGCTGTGTTGGGAGCTCTCTGTCCAGATGTCCAGCAGTGCTGAAACCTGAGGAGGGTAGGGATGCTTTGTAAGAGAGGGAACACCTTCTGGTGCACAGTGCTGTGGCAGCTGGGCAGGAGCTGGGCTGGCTCACAGGCTCTCTGCAGTGCTGGGCCCCCACCTGCTCCCAGGACACACCAGAGTCAGTTAAGGCATCTGTCTCATTTCATCCCCTGTGTTATGATCAGCTCAGTTTCTTTTCCCTCCCCCCCAACAGTCACTGGGTATTCCTGGATCTCTGAAAAACGCTTTTGACCGCCTGACATCCCGTGACCCCGGCAAGTTCTGGACCTCTGGCCAGTGGATGACGGAGCGCAGGGGCGGCTCGGATGTTGGTACGTGCTCTGAGGGGGAGACAGGTGTGGCAGTGAGAGCTGGGGAAAGGAAGGGTGTGGGGAACTTACAAAGCCAGGCAGCTGCTTTAGGAAACTTCGGCAGAAATCATCGGAATCTTCTGCACAACTCAGCTTTTTAGCCATCAACTTCTGTCCACTGGTGCAGGCAGAACACACAGGCAGCCACAGGCCTGTGCCCCTTGCACAGATAGCACAGGGATGTCTAGCTCTGTAATCTGGGCCTTGAGCAAGTCAGACAAGCCCATCCCAGCGACCAAGAAAGCATCCCTGGCCTTCAACATTTACTCCTTGGCTAATGTTAGTAACAGCATGATGGGCCAGGGAACCTCAGAACTGCACTGTGGAGGCAGAACTGTGGAAGGGGAGTCCCTGACACCTGATGAAGGTGCAGTTGGTTTCCTGGTGGAAACAGTGAAAGGATCAGCTGGGAAGTGAAAGATGTGCATCACTGCAGAACTCCCAAATCCACAGAGCTTGTAGTAGCAACCCCTAAAGAACTGGAGGCACCGGATTATACACGCTGCATTTTTCATCAAGGGTCAGTGAACAATTAAAAGCTCACCAAAGCTCCATCTTCATAGCAAGAAATGGCTTAAAAGAGCTGCTGCTTAAACTGAAAAATCAGCATTGATTGATGCAGGAGGTGTATAAGGCCAAGAAATGTCCTCCTCTGTTTCAGCTAATGGCACAGAGACCGTGGCCACGAGGCAGCCCGATGGTACCTACTGTCTGTACGGGTTTAAGTGGTTTACATCAGCAGCTGACTCTGATGTGACATTGACCCTTGCCAGGATAGCAGATGCTGAAGGACAGGTAAACCGCTTCTGCTGGATGGCAGAACCAGGACACTCTTCTTCTGCTTTGTTTCACTGTAATTAAATCCTCACCGTGTGCTTTCCAGTGTCCCCAGGGCTCCAGGGGACTGTCCCTGTTCTTCCTGAGGGTTCGAGATGAGGAGGGGAAGCTGAACAACATCGAGGTGCAACGGCTCAAAGACAAGCTGGGCACAAGACAAATGGCAACGGCAGAGCTGTGGCTGCAGGGGGCGAGGGCAGAGCTGGTGGGTAAGGCTTCAGCCTCCCTGGGGGCTGGGCTGGCTCGGCACAGCAGGCACTCCTGGGGGGTTTCACCACTCATCCCAAATGGAAGAGTTCCTCCCTTCCATCTGGGTATCTGGCTGTTGATGTCACAGAACATTTCACCAGTGGGGCAGAGCTGAGAAGAGCTCAGGAAAAGGTGGGAGGGGTGAAAATAAAACAAGTCATGTTAGGCTGGTTGTTTCCCTAATGCAGATGCACTGAGCCAGCTGAGGTACAGTCTGTGTAATGTGCAGGGACAACAAGCAACAGGGACCAGAACTGATCATGCTGACGTGGTCTCCAAAGCCACCTCTCTGGTCAGAGAATCACTGACTCACAGGATGGTTTGGGTGGGAAGGGACCTTAAATCTCATCTTGTTCCACCCCCCTTCCATGGGCAGGAACACCTTCCACTAGACCAGGTTGCTCCAAGCCCATCCAACCTGGCCTTGGACATTTCCAGGGATGAACATCCACACCATGTCACAGACTTGGTTAACATGAGACAGCCATATTTTAAAGCAAGGAGATCTCTGAGGTGCCCGAGGCCAGACAGGGTTGGAGTGGACAGCCCATGTCCATCTGTGTGTTGGCACCACTTTCCCTTTGATATCCACCCCCATCCAAGGTGGTGGGAAAGGCTCACATCAGCCTGTTCCTTGTGTTGCAGATCTCTGCAGAGGGTCGTGGCGTGGCCTCCATCTCCAACATGCTGAACATCACTCGGATCCACAATGTCATTGGTGCAGTGGCTTCCATGAGAAGGTGAAGGCAGAATGGATCCCCCCACAGCTGAAGGAGCAGCTTGTCAGGATGAGGGGGCTTTGCAATGCTTGGCATTGCAGCTGAGTGGCATCCAGAGCCTTTGTGGGACAGGCCTGGAAGTCAGCAGTGCTGGAAGAGGTTGGGGGTGAGCCAGGCTGGGGGCACAGCTGAGCAGGGCTCTTCTGGTGGGGGTGGCTGGAAGGGATGGCTCAGAAGTGGAAGGTGTGACGTGTTCCCTGTCTGTGCTGTCCAGGATGATCAGCCTGAGCAGGGAGTATGCCCGCAGGAGGGTTGCCTTCGGGAAGCTCCTCAAGGACCATCCCCTACACATGCAGACAATAGCCCGGATGGAGGTGAGGCTGCTGGGAGCTGAGCTGAACCTGTTGGGAGGGGAAGAGGGCAGGGATCCTCTGCTGGTGTAGAGCACAGCCTGTGTGCAGCACTTGGATGGAGGAGGCTATTCCTGCTGCAACAAAGTGTGTGCAGCAAGGGAATACCCACATTAGAGTGGGATTTGGTCTGGTGACAGACCTGCCTTCTCTGCTGGACTTCAGGTTATCCTAAACAGTTACCTGGGAGCTCTCCTGAGTGAAGGGCCCAAAGCTCATGAGTGCCCCTGCTACAATAAGCCATGACCTCTGAAACTGGGTGTCAGCATCAGAGTCCAGGCCTGACACCACAGTCACCTGAAATGCAGTTACCAGACTCCTGTCCACAACTAATACACACTCATCCAGCCTCCCTGGTAGCTCATGCACTAGGAGATGGGCTGTAAGCAGTACTTAAAAATTCCCTTGCAAGGTGGGGGAGAGGGGAAGGGATCAACATTTGTCAAACATATCTTCAAGCTCCATCTTCTCCTAGCCTGTGGCCAGAACTCCACCTCTGAAAGAAAGGGCAGATCCTCTAAAGTCCCACAGCACATCTTTATGCAGAGGAACTACAGAGCTCCATATCCTGGTGCTTCCCAAATCACAGCTTGCCAGGGCAATAAGTTGCTCAGCAAGAAACCTGTCACAGACCTTGCAGTTCCTGGTGCTCAGAGGTTGACCATCATATGGGTCTCACATCCCTTACCCTTGGAAAGGAGGTGGATTTGTGGCCTGGATGCCTGATAGGAGCTTTGCTGAGGCTCAGGCAGTCCTGATGAAGTGGCACTGCCCCTTTCCTCATACCAGATGGCAGCATCCAAGATCACCTTTAATATCCCATGCTTTGTTCCTTGTGTGGCTGGAGGTCTCTGCCTCTGAAGCTCTGTGCTGGCAGGGGTGTCATTGTCCCCCCCAGGCAGTCCCATGGCACCTCAGCATGGAATTATGGAGAGTCACCCTGACTCCCAGACCCCTTCCAGTGAGGTTCCCCCCTCTCTGCCCACAGGTTGAGGCGCGAGGGGCGTTTCTGCTGCTTATGGAGATCGTTCGCCTGCTCGGCCTGGCAGAAACCAACCTGGCCAGTGAGCAGGACCAGCTGCTCCTGAGGCTGCTCATCCCTGTGGCCAAACTGTACACGGGCAAGCAGGTATGGAGCAGGAGCCTGGGAAGGGACTGCCTGGCACACTGACAGCCACAGGGCTGGGAAGGGGAGTGAGTAACACAGCCAGTGGGAAGGGCAGCGAGAGGAGGCAACACCAGCAGGACCCGCAGCAGCTGCTGCTCTGGGGGCTGGGCTTTGTGGGTGGGAGGCTTGTCCCTTTGCTCTCCCATAAGGCATCTGATGGGCACAGAGCCCTAGCTCTGCTGTGCCGTGCTCCACATGCCACAGGAGTGGTGCTGGGGCTGCCCCAGGGTGCTGAGCCACAGAGAATATCCTTCACTGTGAATAAACAGAAGAGCAGATGTTAAGAGCTTAACATTAGCCTTGACTTCAGGGGTCTGTCCTCTTCTCATGGCCCTCTGCTGACATACACAGAAGCTGACACAGCATAGGGAAGCTGTTAAGACTCTCCTGGACTAGAGACACATGCTCCCATGTACCAAGCACACCACAGGTGTCCTCCCTTGCCTAGGGAGGAATGTGTTGAGTCAGACTCTCCTGGGATCCTCTCCCAGGGTCCCACTGCCCCTGCAGGTCCTCTCTTAGTGTCACTCAGCCTTCATTCCCCAGCTGCTCCCCCTGCTTGTAATGAGCAGCCTGCCCCAGGAATTCAGCAGGACCCGGTCAGCCCATCCCAGCAGGAACTGCTGTGTGAGGTCTGTGTTTCCCCCTGGTGTTTCTCCCCTGGTGGCTCATTGCAGCTCTCTGCATTTTACAGGCTTCTGCCGTGGCTGTTGAGGCGATGGAGAGTTTTGGGGGCCAGGGTTACATGGAGGACACAGGCCTGCCAGTCATACTGCGAGATACTCTGGTGAGAGCAGCAGGAACAGCTCCTGGGTCCCCTGCACAGGGCTCTGGCTCCCTGCCCCAGGGAGAACAGTCTTCCCAGGCTCACCCCAGGTGTGGCAGCTCTTCCCTCCCTGCCTTCCTGCTGAGCCCAGCCATTCCCAGGGAGGGGATGGGATGTGTTCCTGGTGCTGTTCCCTGGCACAGTAATGGAGTTGAGCTCCCTCCTTTCCCCTCACGGTAAGGCAAGGCATTGTTGGAGATTTCCTTGATATCCTTAGCCCTGCTGCACATCTTTGCTTCCTCACACTCCCCTGTCTTTGCTGCAGTCACTTCAAAGGCTCCTTCATGCCCTTCCACAGCCTCCTCTTCCCCACAGGTTCTGTCCATATGGGAGGGAACAACCAATATCCTGTCCCTGGATGTCCTGCGGTCCCTTGCCAAGAGCCAAGGCCGGGTCATGGCTGTGTTCCTGTCCACAGTGCAGGTGAGCCCACACCAACAGCCCTGCTCAGCCTGATTTGCCCACCTTGGCAGGGCCTTGCTTGGGGATTATGCTCCTGACTCAGACTGGCAGGGAATGTGTCCAGACTGCAAGCTTTAGCCAAGTATTCCAAAGGTGTCTCACAATTCTGCTCCTTAAATAACTCTTACAAAAGCAGGGTGCAGGTAGTGCTTGTCCTGGGATCCTTGAGTGCAGCTCAGCAGTCAGGAGTTTGGCATTGTCAGGGTCCCTCCTGACAGGTACCAAAATAAGTATATTTTTAACTTGAGTCACCCTCCTGAATCCAAAATAATTTTGTGGCTTTGTTCCTTAGCTGGAAAATCACCACAGGACTGCTAAATATCAAACCTCACTAGAGCTACCTACTGCATTATGACTTTCTATTTTTATTCCCACTGAAAAGATGGGAAGAGCCAGAGGGATCCCACTGCTGTCTCTCTAGATTTGCCATTCTCTGGCCTTACTTTTAAAGCTGTTCAGGTGGCAGGGTCGAAGCAGCTCAGAGTTTTCATGAAGATGAGCGAGCATCATCTGGTTTGATGTGTCTCTAGAAGGGAGACAGGAACCATTCTGAGCCCAGACACAGCAATCCAGATGTACAGCCAGGGAACCCTGCACATCTGGAGTGCTGGATTTGGCTGTGTGTAACCTTCCCTTTCCCATCCAGACCCCATGAGAAGGGGTGGGATGCTGCACCCCTTCAGCACTGGGTAGGGCTTCCCAAACCAAGAGCAGCACGAGCCTGAGCAGCTCTCACAGAGGCTGCAGCTGGCAACTTCTGTCCCATTTGAGACCCCCAGCTCGGCTGTGCTCTGTGCACAGCACCTCTCTGGCCTCCAGGGGTGAGGGTCTCCTTGCCAGCCTCTCAGACAACCTCACTGTGATGACTCAAACAGGAAGACAAATCTGCTCATGAGTGGGACTGAGCACACCTGCTCGTGGCAAATCCAGCAGGTCCAGGTGCTGGCAAACAGCAGCTTAGGCTGTTACAATGGAGTGGAGAGGGGAAGGACCCAGCTCTAAAAATAATCTGGACAGAAACAGCTTCCACAGTCTTAGATTTACCTCAAATTTAACCAAACCCCCCACAAAGGTGCCGTGCTGCACCCCAGAGCACCTCCCTGGTGCAGCTGGGAGGGCCCCTCCAGCTGCTGAACAACTGGGTAACCAGGAAAGCCTTTAGGGAGGGCTGTGATGCAGAGCAGGGACCTGCACAGCAGTAACCAAGCACTCAGACTGGTTAATTAACAAGCTCTTGTCGAGCTACTGCTCTAGTGCTGCCCCAATCACCCTGTGTGTGAGGCTGGAGGGCACTGAGAGACACTTCAGGGTCTCCAAATGCCAGTGCATTTGCTGTCCACATCACTCTGAGGCTGCTGCATTCCCACAGAGGGTGGCTGGGTGGGCTCAGCTGGGACAGAGCTGTGGATGCTCCAGTTCTGGATGGAACAGACCAGACTTGGCCAGTTTAAGCTTTTCCCTGTGCCTTGGGCACTGGAACCACAGCCTAGGAGGGGTTTCTGGCTGCAGGAACATGCTCAGTTTCTACCCCAAGATCACTCACAGGTGATAAACAGCCTCTTTTTGAGCTCCAAGTGTCCAGATTTCTTCAGTCTCTGGGAATCTGGCTCGTTTTGAAACATCCCTCCCATTCCTGGCTAGGGAGGAAATAGTTTAGCCCATCATGAAGGGATTTTTACTGCTCCAGTCCATTTCCTTTTTATTGATGCACACAAACCGAGTACAATGTATTTTATGTTTGTCCATCAGGGTTCTCAGTGTGCAGGATTTGTGCCCAGTGCCAGCCTGCTTTGCAGAAAGCAGCGTTACTGCTCAGCACAGCACTTGGGTCTCTGAAGGTTGGATCAAGGTTAATGTCCCTCCCAGCCCCTCTGCCACCTGTTTTTGCTTTTATCTTCTCACGGTGGGATGCCCAGTGCTGCTGGTGGTGTGACCAGGAGCAGGAACCCAGTGTTGCAGTTATCCTCAGGAAAACAGAAATACAGAGAACTTCCTCACCCTTGCACAATGGGATTGTGAAAAGCTGAGTTTTCAGGGCTCTTGATACACAGGTGACAAGTCACTTTATCCAGAGGTGAAAGTCTGAGGGGAACACAAGGCACGAAGAGTGATGGTGAGAGACAGGGACAGAACTGTGGAATGGTTTGGGTTAGAAAGGACCTTAAAACCCACCTTGTCCCCCCCCCTGCCATGGGCAGGGACACCTCCCACCAGCCCAGGGGGCTCCAAGCCCCGTCCAACCTGGCCTTGGACACTCCCAGGGCTGGGGCAGCTCTGCAGGGGGGGCTCACCTGAGGGGGCACAGGGGCAGGATCCCCCCTGCCCTGCTGCCCACGCTGTGGGACCAGCCCAGGGCAGGGCTGGATTCCAGCTCCACTGAGATGGGAGTTGCAGGTGGATGCTGCACAGGGCCAGTCATTTCATGTTGTACTAAAATTTTATTAGCTGGAATTTTGAGCCAGATCCTTGAGTGTACTTTAGAATTCAATTATAATCTGAAAAGTGCCTCTAAAATAGCCCTGGGCAGTTGGCTGATTGTTGCATTTGAGTCACTTCGGGTGATATTTGGGCACATCCCAGGACAGTGTCTGAGCTCCAGCCCTCTGTGCATCGTGCAGGGCTCAGCACCAACTCCTGCCCCCTGAGTGTCTGTGTAGGGCTGGAACTGAGGCTGCAAATCAGCCACACAGTCTGAGACATGTGATAGAGTTTTCAGGTCCTTTTCAGACCACAACCCCAATTTTCAGGCAGCAGGAAACCAAAGGAGGTTACTGATGGGGCTGTGTGTTTGTCTGAAGCATTAACTGTGCTCTCAGCCCTCTTTGGGATGTTCTTCCTGTTGCTGTATTTTTAGATTCATGATTAATCTTGTAAGTAAAAACCATTCTGACCACGTTGCCTGATGGAGAACAAACAAATGAGCAGCATTTTAAAATTCCTCAGTGAAAACAGAAGGAATGAGAAATACTGGAGCTCTGAAGCCCTTTTGCTGATGGTTTCAGACAGACACAGCAGTGCAGGCAGGGCAGCAATGCCGTGTGGGGGTGTCTGTGCCTCCCCCCGGACACACCCTGGAGCTGGAGCAGAGCAACCTGCAGGAGAGAGAACAGGAACTGCTCCTGCCTCGAGCATCACCCCTGGAGCAGCTCCCAGCCTCTCACTCCCAAATGCAGGGAGGAGATGGAAAAACCCAACATGATCTTCCAGGAGGAGCTTTTGGTTAGGAAAGAAATAAGTTCAATCTCAAACAAAACAAAAAAAAACAGAATTGTAAATTATTGGAGGGCAAAGACAATACAAGGTCTTTTTGTTCCCCTAAGGGTATAATGATGCTTTTGCTTTCCTGGTCTGTGTTTCCAGGTGTTCAAACTTCCCAGCTGTGGGCTGGTGTGTTTGTGCCCCAGCCACGAGCAGGAGGTGCTGAGAGCAGCATGTGTTGTCTCTGTTCTGGCTCCCCCCAACCTGCTGGGAACGTGCTGGTGCCTTTGGGGTCTTTGATCCTCATCAGCAACAAGCCCTGAGCTCCTTTAAAACACCTCCTGGGGCTCGGAGGTTCTTTGGGCTTCCTCTCAGCACTAGAGCAGTGTTTGTGTCTGCCCAGCATGTGCTGGGGGGCTCTGCCCCTGCAGCCCAGACCACACTGTGTAGCTGGTACTCACTGCCTTTAGTCTCGTTTGCAGGTTACTGATGAAGGTCATTAATGAGCAGCACCACCCACGGTGCTCCCAGATGCCCTTCTGGGGGTGCTCTGAGCTGACCCTTCAGTCCTGCTGTGGGGAGATGGGTTTGAGCACAGTCAGGGTGGGATCAGAGCCCACGAGGCAGGGCCAGCCCTGGACCAGGCCGTGTCCCATCCCTGCTGACAGGGAATAACACCAGAGGCCCCTGTGAGAGCCACGGGAATGCCGTGTCCAAGGGACAGCTCTTCCAGTCTCTCCCAGCAGGGTGTCACTTGGGCTTTCACAAAGTGTTTGGGATGTTGCAGAGCACTGACTTGGCTCAGCCAGGCACAGTTAAATGCCTGGTGACCATCAGGATCATGGAATTCTTCAGGATGGAAAAGCCCTCTGAGATATTGGAGTCCAACCATCCCCCAGCCCTGCCAAGGCCACCACTGACCATGGCCCCAAAATGCCACATCCACATGGCTTTTGAATCCCTCCAGGGATGGGCACTCCCCCCCTGCCCTGGGCAGCTGTGCCAGGGATGGACAGCCCTTTCTGGGAAGGAATTTTCCCTGATATCCAACCTGAACGTCCTCTGGTCCAACTTGAAGCCATTTCCTCTCATCCCGGGGCCTTTCCCACTGACACAGTTGCAGAGGAAAGCTCCTTTAAGTGTGAATTTTCCTGCCTGGACACAGCTCTAGCACCTTTGTGGAAGCAGAAATATAAATCCAGGAGAGTTAGACCCTGGTAACAGGTTTGCAGGTGGAGAGAGCTGGGGATGAGAGCTGGTCCCATGTGCAGCTGGGAATCCAGCATGGAAAGAGCAGCTCCCTGGGGCTGGTCACAGCAATTCCCCATTCCCAGGTCAGGGCTGGGACCTTCCTTTGGACACATCCCCTTCCCTGCTGGGCAGTGCCAGTGGGATCTGAGCTCACCAGTGCTGGGCATGCACAGGGTCCCTGCCCCACCTCTCTCCCACAAGGCAAAGGCCCTGCAGTGTTCCCTGCCGTTTCTGTTTGCAGGAGAGGCTGGATGTGGCCGCGGGCAGGGCAGAGCTGGCCCCGGCCGTGCGGCGGGCACGGGAGGCCCTGGGCAGCCTCACCCAGTTCCTGGGCACAGCAGGGGCAGAGCCCACCCTGACCATGGAGCTGGCAGCGAGAGACTTCTCCTACAGCCTGGCACGGGTCTACACAGGTGGGGCAGAGACAGGAACCATGGAATCATGGAAAGGTTTGGGAGGGAAGGGAACTACAAACTCACCCAGTGCCACCCCCTGCCATGGGCAGGGACACCTCCCACCAGCCCAGGGGGCTCCAAGCCCCATCCAACCTNATGCATTTCAGACCAGGACAGGGCTGGGAGTCAGTCCTACCTGCCTGGCTCACAGAGTGGAGCTTCAAAGCTCAGTCCTCACCATTCCCACTGAAACAGCCTCCAAGCACTGCTGAGAAATAACCACCAGTTGCTTCCCCGAGCCCTGGGCTGTCCTGGCAGGATGCTGGGAATGCTGACATGTCCTGCTCTTCCACAGGAGCCCTTTTAATCGAACATGCAGCTCGGCCTGATGCCTCCTCCTCAGACACCTGTGCTGCCCTCAGGTAGGCACAGCCCTGCCCACCCCGACTGTTCTGGATGGTTCCATGTTCAACTTTGCTCTGCCCCCGGGTCATCCAACCCCGGCCATGGCCAGACCCCCCTTCCCACGTGGAGACAAACAGAGCTCTGGGCTGGCCACTCCCTGCCCCGGGGCCTTTCCCTGCCCTGGGACTCTCCATTGTCCCAGTGATGGGCAGGATCTGACCTGGGCACGGCTCAGGGTGACACCAGCCCTGTGACTGTTCAGGGTGACACCAACCCTGTCACTCTTCCCTGTCTCCAGGGTAAGACCAGCCCTGTGACTGTCCCCTGTCTCCAGGGTGACACCAATCCTGTGACTGTTCAGGGTGACACCAACCCTGTCACTGTCCCCTGTCTCCAGGGTGACACCAACCCTGTGACTGTTCAGGGTGACACCAGCCCTGTCACTGTCCCCTCTCTCCAGGTGACACCAGCCCTGTGACTGTCCCCTCTCTCCATCCAGGTGGTGCAATCAGGAGCTGTGCCCGGTGGCCGCGGGCTCGGGGTCCGGCAGTTACGGGGCAGGGGCAGCTCTGCAGGACAGTGCCCTGGTGTACGGGGCCAGCCGGCTCTGAGCCCCCCAGAGCCCTCCCACACACACACACAAGGTGGGCTGCAGTCCAATAAAACACCCCAAAATCCTCAGGGAGCTGCAGATTCCAGGGGTGGTGGGGACGTTCCACCAAGGGCCACACCAAATCCTTCAGGAGTGACCCCCTCCTGCCCCCGGCTGAATCCACAGCTTTGGGCTGTTCCCTGGCTCAGACACAGCCCTGGGAGCCACTCCAAGATGCTGGGATGTTCTCACCAGGATTTAAATCCAGACAACGACTGGAAGCAGCAGCAGCAGCTCCTTGAGTGGCAGTGCTGCTCTTTTGGAAGAAAACCAGCCAAAACCAAAGTGAAAATTATCTGATTAAACACAGAAAAACACCATTTTCCCTGCTCACCTTCTTGCTTTCCAGGCTTCCACCCCAGCACATGCCTGGGATGGGGTTTGCTCCCAGGACAGCCCCTGCCACCCACCGTGGGCTGTGGGGCCCTTCCTGCCTTGACCTCCTCAGGAACTGCAGCTTTCTGGGGAAAAGAGAGACTTTGACTCTCCACAGCCCCCAGAGAGCTGATTAATTCCCTGTGCACGTGCCCTAATGATGCTGCAATCCATCCTGACATAAATTCCACATAAGTCTTGGATTGAAATGCAGTAACTCTCCTAAATTCTGACTGTGTGCTTCTCCTGCTTGGTATTGCCCTGCTGACTACAAGTTTTTAATTAAAAAGTTGCTCATAACAGAAGAAAAGCATTAGTAGGCCAAAGACAGCTGGAATCTATAGCTGGGGAGTGCCACAGCAGCCAGGATCCTGAGTGGGAAGAGGGGGAAGGAGGAGCTGTTTGCTGAGCATGGAGCTGTCCAGCATTTCCCTGAGCCCAAACGGGAGACCCAGGAGGACTCAAGTGACCAATCTCTGCCTGCAGGGAGGAGCAGAGCGGAGCAATTCCCGTGGGCTGCAGCCAGGGAGGCTCCCTGGGCTCGCTGGGGCCTGGCATGGGGATCCCAGACTGAGCCAGGCAGAGCCTCCCCGAAATCACACAAATCCCATCGACCAGCCCCAGCACCAAAGGGCTTCCTGTTGTATGTGCATTGAAGGGAAATTGGGTTTGAAATACCCCCTACATCACAGAACCATGGAATGGTTCGGATTCCAACCCCCTGCCATGGGCAGGGACACCTCCCACCAGCCCAGGGGGCTCCAAGCCCCGTCCAGCCTGGCCTTGGGCACTCCCAGGGCTGGGGCAGCCACAGCTTCTCTGCCCAACCTGTGCCAGGGCCTGCCCACCCTCACAGCCAACAATCCCTTCCCAATATCCCATCCAACCCTCTGGCAGTGGGGAGCCATTCCCCTTTATCCTGGCACCAGGACTCTCCCTGCAGTTGGTTTCACAGGAGCTGCTGTGCCCTGTGAGACTCAGGAGAGCAGGAAAGGGAGGGAACACCACGTGGCTCCAGTTCCATCACGGATGTGCCCGTGGTTGGGGCAGAGGGTCCAACAGCAGGGAAAGTCACCCTTGGAAGTGTTTGCAGAGTTGATGAGCCCCCAAATCCTCTGCCTCCCTGTAAGTCTCATCTCCAAAGCCCAGGGCTTTGGCAATCCCTGCCTGTCCAGGCTTTCTCTCTTCCCAACCCATTTTACATTTCTCAACACCAGGATTACTTTTTCCTCATACATGAGCTGTAATTTGCCTAAAAATAAGCCACATAAACCGGGAGCTTTGCAGATACACCAACACAGACAACGAGGGAGTGTAAAATCATCACTGTAGGAAAATGACAAATTTATGAAGATCTAAATATTCACTCTGGGGCTGCAGCAGAAGAAACGCTGCTACAGATGAGCACGAGGGTCTGACACCTCCCACTGCTGCTCAACAGCTCTGCCCTTGGAGCTGAGCGTGGTTTCAAACATTTCATGGGCTTCAAGTAATTAATTGAGACCAGATGTCATTTTAATACAAATCCCACNAAAAGAAGAAAAAAAGAAGAAAAAAGTACAATGAGACTCGTCCCCACTGAGGTGTAGAAATCATTTTGTGACAGAACAGGGGGAAATCAGTTTAAAACTCAAGTTGTTAAATAATGTGGTCAAACTTGGGCACATTGTCACAGTCCAAAAAATATGGTGACCTGAAATCCTGAAATGCAACAACTGGAGCTCCGACCCCTGCACTGACCAAGCCATCAAACTGTCTTTGAGTGCCCTGAGCTGTCCCCGAGGGCCCTGAGCTGTCCCCAAGGGCACTGAGCTCCCCCAGGAATCACCAACCTGTCCTTTCTCACCACTCACAAAAGAGCCTCAATCGCTGCTTTGGCTTTTTAACCACCAAAGTTAATTTCGAGGAGCTCAGGAGCCAGTTGGGAGCGATGCCAGTGATGGGCAGCTCCAGGGACTGTGCCACCTGGTCCAACCTGTGCCTGGCAGGACTGGCCTTCCCTCAGTGCTGGCTGAGCCCCCCCTGCCAGCACAGCCCAGCAAAACGTGTCCTCTGACTCCAAACCTCACCCTGGGTGATTCCAGGTCCATCAGAGGGGCAGTTACAGACAGACACCCCCCTGTTCAACACCCTCTGAGCCTGCTCATCTTCCTGCACATGTCTCCTGCCCTTCGCAGCCTCCCAACCCCTCAAAGCCTCTCCCAGGGTGGGCTCAGTCCCACCCTGGGCTCTGACCCATCCCAACAGCCCTCCCAGCGTGGGAAAGCCATTCCCAGCACCCTGTCTGCCCCTTCCCCACCAAAGAGCAGCTGGTTTTTCACCCTGCAGCCCCCAGAGTCACCAGCACGGCTCAGGTGTGGTCACTGGGCTCTGCCAGGTGTGAGGGCACTGCCCGTGAGTGACTCTGGTGCCTCCTCCCATCAGGGAGGGGGGCCCTGCCCTGTCCCACCTGTCCCCCTTCAGCTCCCAGAGATTTCCATTCCGCAGCCGCCGTTTGTGACTCCCCAGGTGGGCTCAGGAAAAGCACTGCCAGGTCACTCCAGTGAGAAAGGAGCTCCAGGAAACCAAGGTGTGAGCTGTACCTGGAATGCTGCTGCTCTCCGTGTGTTCCTGAAGGTGCCAGGCACGATCCCTGTGCCTCCTTCCCACCCCTGCAGCTGCCAAGGAGCTCTGCCCTGACCCCGCTGCTTTGGTCAAATAAACACCATCAGGTCACAGAACAGCTGTACGTGAGACCTTGTGGTTAGACAGGTCTGGCCCCACATCACTCACAGCTGCTCCGACCCCTGGGAATTCAGGACAGAGCCTCAAATATCCAAGGAATATCCGATGGTGGGGGAGCTGATGGGATGGGTGCAGAGCCACAGGAAATCAGGAATAATTGGGCTTTAGTGCAGGACAAACAGCTGCTGAGTTTTCCACCTTCAGGGGAAAAAGACACTAAACCTGAGTGGGTTTGGTTTGTTCCTGAAGAGCTGCAGCTCCGGCATCGGGATAGGCAGGGAGTGTGACGTGGGAAGGGAGCTCCGACCTCCCCTCCAGGGGAAGGAGACCTGGAGGCTCCCAAAGCAGGGCAGCTCCTGGAGACCTGGGCTGCTCCTCCCCGGGGTAACAGCATCGGGTGGAAACACCACGGTGGGAAAGGGGGGAAAGAAAAACGTGGGATGGAGGGAGCTGAGACTCCAACACCAACAACCTCCATCTGTCCGTCCTGACTGTGCCAAGGGAACCCGGTGGGGTGTGCGGGCTGTGTCCTGCCCCTTCCCTGGGATTTCTGCACCAGGAAAACCCAGGGAAGATTTTATTCTTTCCCTCCGGGTGTAGGAGCAGCCCTTTGCTGTCCTTGTGAAGGCACAGTGTGGAACACAAACCAGGGGGCTGCAGCCTCCCCTCCCGAGGCCTCGGTGCTCCCACTGAGCCTCCAAAGCGTCCCCACCGAGGGACAGGGAAGCAAAACAAAAAATTAGAAAGTGTGTTAGCAAATGCTCCCATGCAAAAGTCTAAACTTTATTCACTTTTATTTATATATTTAACAATTCTAAAGTATTTACTTCTCGCTTTTGACAAAAAATGAAAAATATAGGAGCACTTTTACTCTCTTGTGGAGAGAAGGGTTATTTCTGTACAGCTACGGAGAGAGGCGCTTCCTCCTTTACATACAAAGAAAAAATAATATTAATAAAAAAAGTGCTTCATGGATCCAAAAAAGCCTAAAGAGCCGCCAAGCGTTTATTCACACTGTACATCCCTGCCCTGCGGGCACGGGAGCTGCGGAGGCTCCGGCTCCTCCCGCACCCGGGCTGGGAACCCCCGCCCGGCCCATCCCGGGCACGGCCGGCTCAGGAGCGGCCCCCGGACCCCCCTCGGGTGCAGGATCCGCCCCCACCTCGCTTCTCCCTCCTTGCAGCTTTTCCTAGACCCGCGCCAGGGAGATCCCAAGATGCTCCGTCCGTTCCCAGAGCCCCTTCCCGAAAGGACGCAGCCTCCTCCTTCCTGGACATTCATTCCTGCCGGATCCTCGTGGGGTGGGGAGGGCACAGTCAAACCACCCGGGCCTTTCCCCTCAGGCCCACCGAGCTCTGCCATCCCTGTGACCCTCCCTTTGGATGATGATTGTGACATTCCAGGGAAGGGAAACGCTCCTTTCCCAAGGTTTCTCAGATTTTTGAGCTGTTGTATTTAGAACTCTCAAATCCTCCTGCAGGATTCCTGGGAATATCACAGAGCAGTTGGGGCTTTGCCTAAGGAATACACTGTGAGCAGGATCTATGCTTCCTCCTTGCCAGATTGCACTAAGCAGGATTTATGGGATATGGGAAGGGGATGAGCACCTACTGCTGAGTTACAAACAGATTCTCACTTCAATGAGGTGACCTGGATTGGGGCAGAAGGAAGGAGGGGAATCCGGGATCTATTTCGGATTGTTGTAAGATCCTCAGGCAGGTTTTTCCTATCTGGAGTACACTGAGCACAGCCTGGAGAAGGAGAAACATCCCAGGAGGATGCCAAGCCCCAGTGCACTCCCCATGGACCGAGCCCAGGGACTCCAGTGGGGCTCAGTAAAGTGCGAGTCTGACCAGGCAGGGCCTGGGCCTGACCTTGGCAATGCTCTGCTCCCAGAGGGAACCTCCCGTGGGTGGGGCAGGGACAAGGCTCGTGTTGCACTGGGATTTGAATCGTGGATTGCATGGACAGGCCTCTGGAGAGGCCTCGTGTGACGCCCAGCTC
>VXBX01007335.1:74123-137425 GCA_013400415.1 Scytalopus superciliaris
GGCACTGCGGCGGCTCCGGCTCCTCCCGCACCCGGGCTGGGAACCCCCGCCCGGCCCATCCCGGGCACGGCCGGCTCAGGAGCGGCCCCCGGACCCCCCTCGGGTGCAGGATCCGCCCCCACCTCGCTTCTCCCTCCTTGCAGCTTTTCCTAGACCCGCGCCAGGGAGATCCCAAGATGCTCCGTCCGTTCCCAGAGCCCCTTCCCGAAAGGACGCAGCCTCCTCCTTCCTGGACATTCATTCCTGCCGGATCCTCGTGGGGTGGGGAGGGCACAGTCAAACCACCCGGGCCTTTCCCCTCAGGCCCACCGAGCTCTGCCATCCCTGTGACCCTCCCTTTGGATGATGATTGTGACATTCCAGGGAAGGGAAACGCTCCTTTCCCAAGGTTTCTCAGATTTTTGAGCTGTTGTATTTAGAACTCTCAAATCCTCCTGCAGGATTCCTGGGAATATCACAGAGCAGTTGGGGCTTTGCCTAAGGAATACACTGTGAGCAGGATCTATGCTTCCTCCTTGCCAGATTGCACTAAGCAGGATTTATGGGATATGGGAAGGGGATGAGCACCTACTGCTGAGTTACAAACAGATTCTCACTTCAATGAGGTGACCTGGATTGGGGCAGAAGGAAGGAGGGGAATCCGGGATCTATTTCGGATTGTTGTAAGATCCTCAGGCAGGTTTTTCCTATCTGGAGTACACTGAGCACAGCCTGGAGAAGGAGAAACATCCCAGGAGGATGCCAAGCCCCAGTGCACTCCCCATGGACCGAGCCCAGGGACTCCAGTGGGGCTCAGTAAAGTGCGAGTCTGACCAGGCAGGGCCTGGGCCTGACCTTGGCAATGCTCTGCTCCCAGAGGGAACCTCCCGTGGGTGGGGCAGGGACAAGGCTCGTGTTGCACTGGGATTTGAATCGTGGATTGCATGGACAGGCCTCTGGAGAGGCCTCGTGTGACGCCCAGCTCTGCAGCCTGTCAGTCCCCACCTCGCCTCTCCCCAACATTCCTGGTGTTCCCTCTCCAATGGCTCAAACCTCATGGATTGTGTGTGCAGGGAATCTGAGTGACCCCCCGGGGCAGCCACTGTGGGAACAGAGCGGGAGAGGGCTCTCTTGGGAAGGAGATTCCCACCTCTTGTAGCAGCAACAGGTTCCCAAACAGCAGTTTCTGGTTTGGAGTGACTGAAAGCACTGGAGCCTGCCCTGCTGAGGCCCTGCTGGCCCCGACCCCTCTGCTCCCTCCTTCCCAAACCCTGGGCTGTGGGACACCGACACCCAAGGGATCCCTTCCCACCTCCACGACCCCCCGCACACAAACAAACATATATATATATTATATGTACACACACGCACGCGGAGACACGGACACACGGACAGGAGAGGCAGGGAGGGGGAAGAGCTGGGAAAGGAGACNGCAGTTCCTTGTGTCAGGAGCAGGGGAGAAACGGGAAAGGAAGGATTAGAAGCAGTTTGAGGAAGCTGTCCAAGGGGATGTTCCCAGTGCTGTGATGGGGCTGGCCCTGGAGACACTGGTATCTCCCTGCAGACCAGGGCAGGGACAGCTCCAGCATCTGCCCCTGTGCTGATCCCGCCTCCAGCCAGAGCAGAGACCCAGGAATGGACACAGAAGGAGCTCCGAGGCAGGGACAGTGTGGGATTGCAGCCCATTAAACTGCTCTGCAGTGATGGGTGAGCTCTCTCCCATGTCATTGTGGAAGGGTTGGGGTGGGAAGGACCTTAAAGCCCATCTCATCCCACCCTCTGCCATGAGCAGGGACACCTCCCACCAGCCCCCAGGGTGCTCCAAGCCCTGTCCAACCTGGCCTTGGACACTCCCAGGCTGGATGTGCTGCAGAGGAACTCAGGGATGGTGCCACCACACCCTGGGGCACATGGCTGAGAGGGGCTGAGCCAGAGCCACCACGGCCATTCCTGGGGAATGAGGGGCTCTGCCCTGCTTATCCAGCCCTGGGACACAGCAGGATGGATGTGGCAGTGCTGGGAGGAGCCAGGACTCTGCTCCCAGCTGGAAAGGTTTAAGCCCGGGACACACGGCAATGCCAAACCCAGTCTCAGTCAATGCAAGCCTCCCCCTGCCCCCACAGCAACTGCAGCAGAGCCACTCCTGCATCCAGGACACTGAGCCAACCATGCAGAGCCCGGGGTGGGCAGGCAGGTGTTCCATGCGAGGGCAGGGGGCACTCACAGCATTCCCGGGAGCTGGCAGAGCACATGCACCTCACTGGGGCTGGTCACAGCCCAAAGCAATCCCCCTCCCCTGCACACCCTCAGAACGGGAGCCCTGTCCTCCAAACCCAGCAATTCCTACAAGGAGCTGGGAGCAGCACTCCAAGGACATGGATTACACAGCTGCCCTCCCCAGTAACTCTCTGGCATCAGGAGTCGGTGCCCTCCTTGTTCTGTGCTGGAGATTTGCCACTGCCAAGGGCAAATTGTGCCAGGGAATTCTGCTGACACCCAGCAGCTCTGACTAATCCCTCCTTGCCAAGAGAGGAGATTTCCAGCTGCTGGTCACTGATGGGGAGAGAGGGAGCAGAGGAATCCCATTTCCCACTCGAGTGGGCTCATCTCCTCAGTTCCGCACAGCGGCTCCGGAGCTCCGGCACAGGGACCTGGCCCTGCAATCTCGAGGATCCCTGTCAGGAACACCCCTGGCAGTGGGAACAGCCCCTGAGCTGTCACACAGCAACACCCTGCAGAGAAGCAGCTCCCACAGTCTCACTGCCCAGGCAATGGTGATCCCATGGCAGCTCTGCTGATGGATGAGGGAAAAGAGAACCAGGGGGACTAAAACACATGGCTCTGTGTTGGAGCTCAGCAGCTCCCTAACACATGCTTGGGGTTTTGCTGTTTTATCCCAGATAATGGTGCTCTGGAACTGCTCTCCTGAGCTTTGGAAAGCTCTGGACAGCTCATCCTTCCATCCTGGTGGTCTTCTGCTTCACTTCAGGGATTAGAAAGAGATGTTAAAAAACAGGGTGGAAAAGGGATCTTGCTCATTAAAGGAAAGGGGACTGAAAAACACACCCCTCAAAATCCCAAACGACAGATGTTCATCCAGTTTTGGTGATCCCGACCCTCAAACCAGCTCTGTACCTGCTCCTGCCACAGGATTTTCAGCCCTTCCAAAACAAGTGGCAGGTTTTCATCAATGCCCTCAGAGCAGTGGTAGACCTGTTTGGGTAACACACAAACCTCTCCCAAAAATATGGCAAAAAAGGGAAGGATCAAAACTAAATGGGTAAGACTTGCAGGGCAGTGTCCTCCCCGTGAGCAGTGCAGGACCCTCTGTCACACACACGGGTTGCCAGTGGGTGTTAGTGTGAGACAGCCCCCAAAAGCCAAGCCCTAAAAGCCTTTCTGTGAGGAGAGAGGCCTGTTCACAGGGATCCAAACACCCAAGAGCTCGTGCTGGCCACCCCCACCTTAGTCCTGGTGATCTGTAGGCAAGTGAGAAACAAAGAGGGGGAACAGCCTGAGTTAGTTGGGAGAAGTCCCCCAGGAAAGGCAGACGGACAACGGGCAGAGGCTGCTGGAAATGCTCACCAGAGCTGATCACCTCGGTCAGTGCCCCTGCAGGAGGGAGAGAGAGCTCAGGGAACAGGCAGAGGGAGCAAACAGTGGCAACCAAAGAAGCTGGAAGGATTTGTCCTGCTCAAGGCCTTACACTGGGTGGCTCAACTCATCTCCAGTGCCAGGGAAGGGGCTGCAAATGTTTACTCAGTGGTGTTGGTCTGTCACTGGACAGGGGAAAGCTGAACAAAGAGACACTCCAGGGGGATTTGCAGCCATATGAATCCCTGAGTTCATTCCAACTCCTCCTGGTGCTGGGCTGCCCTGTGTGCATCCAGGCTCTGGGAATTCTCCCGAGCCCAGGCCTAGGGAACAACCTCGGGATATAAATTTGCACAAAGAGAATGGACGTGGAAAAAAGAAATCATTCAGATTCTACTCATTCTTCCCTGGGTTTGATCAGCTTTACAAGAATAATTGGAGGAAAATAAAAATCAGACACCAACCAAAATGTATGTTCAAAACTTTTCCAACTTCAAAAAGCAGCAGAATGTGGTAACTGCCATTTATTTAACTGCTGGTTCCTGTAATAGTTTTTACATGCCCAGAAACCAGGAACAGGAATTTATTTGAAATAGAACTTAGAAACTGGAGATTCTCTGGCTTTAAGCACGTGGCCTCTGCCTCCTGCTCCTCATTAAGGCCCTGCTGCTGCCTGAGCTGCTGCAGCCTCTGTGGCAATACATCTGGCAAAGAATAATCCAGAAAGCTTTGTCCTCACATAGGTGTTCATTTCAGATTCCACAGGAGCAAGTTAATGAAGAGGGAAGAATGGTAAGAGCAGGAAAGGAGCAGGTGTAAAACCAGCAATGGGAAGAAGATGCTATTCCTGTATTCCATGTAATTCATACATTGAATTACTGAAGCGAAGATGACAAAGCTGTATTTTTCACAAAACTAAACAGCCAGCTGCCTCCAAATCCAGTCTGAAGGAAAAAGGTGGGACCTGCTTTGGCTGAGGTGGAGCAGATACCAAGTGTGGCTTTTAAACATCTCCTGTGCATGAACTGGAGCTGAGCAGGAGAAACTGTTCTGTCCCCCCAGGCGCTCGGCTCCGGCAGCAGCGCAGTCCTGCTCTGACACTGGCTGTGCCACTCATCCTTGGAGGGGAACAGTGTGCAGGGAGAGCCCTGTGCGGTGTGGGGGGCACTGTGCTGCCCCTGCAGCCCTTACCTGCAGTGGTGTTTCCTGCTGGCCAGCCAGAAGGCGCTGTCGCAGCCGTAGCAGTGCGCGGCCAGGTGGTCCGGCAGCCACCGCGTCACCTGGGGAGAACACACAGCACGGGCTCAGGGGCAGGCACTGCAGCACACACAGCCCCCTGTGCTGCCTAAAGCAAAGCCAAGCACCCCGGGGGAGGTGCTTGTTCTGCTCTAAGAGCACAGAGTCAGGGCTGGCGACAGCAGCAGACACACAGACCTGTGAGAACAGACACTGCATTCCCCTCAGACAGGCAGAAATTAAGCCAGAGAGTCCAACTCCCTTCAGCTGGAGGTGGATATTGCCCACCTGAGGCTCCTTTCCTGCTCCCCCTTCCCCAGCTCCCAGGCTGTGAAGCAGAGGGCTCATAGGCACAGGTACTGGTATGTCAGGTGAGACAAGCGGAACGCAAGGAAGAGAGTTCCCAAGACGACCAAAGGCCAGAGGATAATTTGAATATCAATATCCCAGAAGGAGTGATTTACAGGGATTTAGTCTGTACCTCTGTGTCCTGTTTATCCACCTGTTCCCAGCTGGCTTCAGAGAAAATCTCTGTGCTGCAGCGAGACAAGCAGTTCTGATCCAGATTGCTTTCCGAGTCGGGGATAGACGTCTGTTGGCAAACAAACAGAGCTGAACAGAACCTTCCCAAATCCCTGCCTCCACCAAAGCAAACCCGGACACCCCGACAGGACAGGTTCTGACCCTCTGCTCACAGGGTGGTGTGAGGCAGAGTGGATTTCAAATCCAGGTTCTGCTGCATTAGTGCAAAGTTCTGGCAAAGCTTTGGGTCATTAACCAAAACCTGCTCTCTGTGGCTCCAATTCCAGGGTCCTGTTTCCTTTCCAAGGTTGTTTCACTTTCAGAAGTAAAATTAGTAATACATATATCCTTTTGTTGGCAAGGATTCTGGAAAATACAAGCCAAATTGCATATGGGAAACTCAGAATCTGAGCTATATATATCCTGTATAGAGGTTTGAGGGAATAATGCTTCCTTAATATAGTCTCTCCAGGTAGAGGTGGATTTTAACTGACTTAAAACTCAGCCAGCCCCTAAAATACATCAAAATAGCAAGAAATCTTGAGTTAATGTCTTTTGTGCCCGAGGAATGAATTCCTGGAGCTCCAGAGGAAAACCTGCAGCTCCCGAGCTGAGGCACAAACAGAAGGTAGAGATCAGGTTCTTAAAAACAGGGAATTTTCTGGAGGCACTGCCAGCCCTTCGCTGCAGCTTCTGAAGGCCCTTAACAAATGGGAGCAGAATCAATGAAGCCAGAGCACCCAGTTTCTCCAGGGAATCCAGGCTTTTTGCAGGGACACCGAGCCCAGCAGAGCAGCATCTCCGGTGGGAAGAGCCAAGAGGGCTCCGAGGATTTTGCACAACAAGCGTACCTGGGACTATCCAGCACCTCTGCCACTTCTGAACAGCAATGAATTTGACAAACCTCCCATAAATAGTTACTGTTTGCTACTTTGCAGGCATGTAAACCACGTGGGAAAAGGGAATTTCTGACGGGTGTTGTGGCAGCCTCAGGAATTCCAGGCAAGTGCTCGAACCCACAGGAAGGTACAAGTCTCTGAGAAAGTCTATTTTTACAACTTTCAACACTTCCAAGTAAAAGCTCACTTTAAAAGCCCCCTTAAAATTCTTAATTTGTGGAGGAAAAAAACCCTTGTTGACATAAGGCTGTCACAAAAGCCCAGTTAATTTATCCCAGTTAGTTTAGAATTCCAGAAACTTATTGCAGTTACTGAGCCTAGAACAGCCTGGCCACCTGAAGGGGACAGTGTGAACCTGATGGGTTTGAGCTCACAGAGCACCACCTGAACCTGCAAAGCACCAAGGGGCCATCCCATGCTACTGTCCCAAAAATGGCAGTCACAGCCTTAGGGAAGTATCTTTTTCCTAGATGGAAGCACCAGGAAAAGAGGTGTTTGTCTTTTCAACAAGGGTGTTTAGGGATGTCCAGGTATGCATGAGCTGCTGCCGAACACCCATCTTGAAATAAACCTCTGGCCCACTCATGGTCAGGCCGAAACTGGGGAAAATACTAGTCACGAGCTGCTGTTTATCACACCCTCAGGCAGTGTCTGCCCTCTGCAGAACGACCCGGGCAGCTCTACAAGAGCCTGCATGGCCCAACAGCCCCACGCTGAGCTCACTCACCACTTCGTCTCCGTAGTCCCCGTTGAGCCTCAGGGAGCTGTTGAGGAACTGACTCTCCAGGCGGCTCTTCAGCTCCTGCACCTGCTTCTTCAGGGTCTCCACCTCCTGCTGGTGGCCCGTCTCGATCTGGCGCAGGCGCTGCTGGATGACGTCGCTGTAGACGGGCATGCCGTCGTCGTCCAGGTGGCTGCGGGCGGGCTGCTCGGGGCTGCCGGCCGGGCCCTGCTTGCCCAGCGGGCCGAACGTCCACCGGTGCTGCGGGTTCCTCAGGTGCAGCTGAGGGGGCACCGGCCTGCCGAGCGAGCCCTTGAGCCGCCCGCCCTCGCCGTTCATCACGCAGTGCCCGTTGGCCGCGGGCGGTTTCGGGGGGCAGAGCCCCGCGGGCCCCTCCGCCAGCCGGTTCTCGGGCTCCGGCTCCCCGTTACACACCACCTCGTCTTTCCGCTCCGCGAAGGGCAAGGCACAAGGGGAAGGCATCGGGAGGTGTGTGGTGCTGCTGCTACCAGAAGTCCTGTGCGCGGGGGTTCCCAGTTTGTGCAGCTCTATCATGCTCTCCCCCTCCGGCCTGTTCTCCGCAGTTCGGGACGGCTCGTCAGCGCTGTTGTCGAAGGGGTGGGGTCTGTGGCACAGACCCCTAGGCATGAACTCGGGCTTTGCCTCAGCCTCCGTTAAGGTTTCCGTGGAGCTCTCGATGTTGGATGTCCTCGCCTCGGGCGGGGCTGGCAGGGGGAAGGGCAGCCCAGCCTGGGCCGTGCCGTACGGGCTCTCAGCGTCTTCATCTTTCCCAAGGCCTTCTTCCTCCGTGTCGCTGTGAGCGGAGCCCTCCGGAGGAGCAGCCTGCAGCCCCCTCCCCTGAGGTACCTTCTGCAGAGCACTGTCAGCATCGCTGGGCTCGTCCTGCTGCCCTCCCAGCTCAGAAGCACCTTGTGAAAGCGGGGTGGGTGTGGGATTGTTCCTCGCGGTACCCGTGTCCGCCTCGGCCCTGTCGCTGAGGTCGCTGACATACCCCTGCAGATTGTCCGCTCTCTTCTCCTTATCCGGGGCAACCTCTGCCCCCTTCCCTGCCGCCTCGGGGCCGCCCCTTGAGTGCTCCTCCAGCCCGACGTCCTCCTTAGTGGCCTCCTGCAGGATGTTCTCCATCTGCCCCTCGGCCACGCCGGCAGCCACGGAGAGCTCCGCGCCCAGGGGGGCCCTGCCCTGGCGGGCCAGGCCGTCGCCCTCGAAGGGCTCGTCGGCGGGGGGCGCGAGGCCGCTGAGCTCCAGGGAGCGGCGGTGCTCCTGCCACTTCTCGTTGAGGCTGGGGTCGCTGCTGCGCCGCGCCGCCGCCGCCACGCTGCTGTCACACGCCGTCGGCAGGTTGTCGAAGGACCTGGTCTTTGGTAACCTGCAAAGGCACAGGGAAACCCACGCCACGCTCAGGGGCTGCTTTAGTGACCGTCGGGCTGCTTCGGTTTAACCCTCCCCCCTCCCCCCGGTTAGGGCGGTAACGGTCTGTTAACTGAGGGATTTGTGGGAAGCATTATCCAGGAGCACCGTCTGCCCATCTGTAGTGCAGAGCTGCTTCAGGACTTCCTTCCTTTGCCAGCAGGAAAATATGTTGAACCAGACTTCAAACATTGCCAGAATAATCCCTTTACCACCGAGCCCAAATGCTTCCAGTCTGGTCACACCTCCTAATTAACATGTGCTCGGAGTCATTGTACAGAAAAGCAAAGAAATAGTTATGCAATGCCAAAAAAGAACTCAAATTCAAGATAACGAAAGGAAAGCTTATATTCCACAAGGATATAAGGAATTCTGTGTGGCTGTGTGACACCCAAAGCTTATTTTCCAAGCTTTTCTTTGTCACACTATCACCCCTGAAATGTGACAGCTTCCAAACCCAAAGCACCGACAGACTGTGCTTGGGAAGGTCAGTCCCACAAATCCACCTAAAGAAATCCTGCCCTCCCACCACCACCATTCTCCGTTTATATCCCACAATATTCTCTGTTGATCTTACTTTACAGGACAGGATTTCTGGGCTCTAGGCTCACCTGCCCAGAGGCTGCTCTTCAGGGCTAGAGCCTGGCACAGGGTATGGGGCACAGGAATCATCGGTGGGCGTGGAGGGGGATGAGCAGGGCAGGTAAACAGCACTCCAGAGCATCAGGTTCCTCACATGGCACACGGGGTACAGCACCTGGCAGGGACAGCACAGAACAGGCTCAGACTGCTGCTTCCCAGCAGGCACAGCTCATCAGCCACACTTGGGTCTAGAATGATCTTTTCCGTCAGGGGCAGAACACTGGTGGCCTTCAGCTCCCCCTGAATGTGTCCTCTGTGAATGTGCCCCTCCACAAGGCTCCTGAGCAACTTCAGCTGCTGTGGAGTTCAGTGGCCCACTGTCAGTGCTGAGGCTTCCCTGTGTGTGGTGTCCCACTGTGCCAGAGGCAGCTGGACTCACTTCACAGGCCCCAGCCCAGCCTGGCTCTCATGGAGGCACTCACATGCACAAATTCAGCACATGCAGGAATACCTGGAAGAGGCAGCTTGGGATTCCTTGACTGTGGAGTACACTTTCTGTTTACTTTGAAACAGAATCACAGAATGTTTTGATGTGGAGGGCCCCCCCAAGGACCCTCAAGTCCAGCTCTTGAGTGAATGGCCCATACAGGGATTGAGCCCCCAACCCTGGCATTGTCAGCACGAGGCTCTAACCAACTGAGCTCATCTCAGGGTCCCCTGGGCTCACTCTGTTTTCCAAGCAGCTTCCTTATGGAAAAGCAGGCAACGGCAGAGGAACAGTCTGCCCCACCAGAGGGTGGTGGGCACTGCCCAGGCTCCCCAGGGCAGTGGGCACAGCCCCGAGGCTGCCAGAGCTCCGGAGGTGTTTGGACAATGCTCTGAGGGACAGGGTGGGATTGTTGGGGTGTCTGTGCAGGGCCAGGGGTTGGACTTGATGATCCCTGTGGGTCCCCTCTCACTCAGGAGATCCTGTGATTCCTGGAACAGTCAGGTTTCCTGGGCTCTGAGCCGGGGAAGGGCTGGGGGGTGGCTGCTGCTCTTGACCGACTCTGGCTTTGTAACAGATGTGTGGCTGCACCTTTTAAAGCCCAAAGTAAAACCACAAAAAGATGAACCCAAGACAGGAAAACACCAAGTCTCCCCCACACAGCAAGAGTGTCCTTGTTAGCACAGAGTGTTGTATTTCCTGAGAGCAGGGGCCAAGTCCCTGAGCCTGTGTCTGTTCTGGGGCACAGAGCAGGGAAGGGCAGCCCAAGGACAGCCCTGTCCACTCAGTCTGCTGGAGGAGCCCTCTCTACCCTCCTCCTCTGCAGACCTGGTGGCATTTTCAGGGAAATTCAGATGCATCCACAGCTTTAAACACCCCCCAGGCTGTGTTTGCCTGCTCTGCCCCAGCACTCCTCATGTGAGGTGGGAAGGCAGTGACAGCCCAGAGCTCTGCAGGGCCACAGCCAGGCACACACGGGTCAGGGGAATGGAAAACTCATCTTTATAGAGCCAATGCAAGCATAAAACTCTTTCCTACTTAGCCAGGGTTTCATTTTACTCTAAGGAACAAATAAAAGCCACATCTATCATATGGAAACGCTCTGCACAGTCCTTACAGCTCCGTTTATGGCATATGATACTTTCATAAATAAAAAGGGCTTAAACATTTATACAAGTCCTTGCAGTACTACCCATGATGTCATTTGGTGACTGTGTGTTCACCTGTCCATGCTCTGCACCCCACCAATGCCTCACATGACCTTGTATCAAGGAAAAAACGAGGTGAGCCCCTTCCCAGAACGTTCAGTGAGCTCTTACCATGGAGCAGCCAAACTGGAAACATGAAGGTATTAAGAGAAACAAAGATACACCAAATAATCTGAGCTACTTCTTCTGTTTAGCTTTAAGATGAATTTAGACACAGTGTCTAGGTTTGCAGGCAATTTTCTGTCACTCCTCTGACACAGCTTAGTTCTCTAGAGAGGTCTATTTATCAAGCACTGAAATGTTTTCTGCTACAAAAAATAAAGTAAAATATTTAGTCACAGAAAACACATTTCCAGCATGGAGAAATTTCGGAGGTGGCATTTGACATCCCTCAAATTCCAGCAAAATGAACACAGGATGTCAGCCTGAGGTGAATGCCAGTGAGGAGAGCTGAGCTCACTGGTCTGGAAACACCTCTCTGCTCATGGTGACAGTTCAGAGAATCCCAGAAGGGTTTGGGTGGGAAGAGAACTTAAAGATCATCCAATTCCATGCCCTGCCATGAGCAGGGACACCTTCCACTAAATGAGGTTGCTCCAATCCCCATCCTGGCTTTGCACCCTTCCAGGGATGGGGCAGCCACCACCTCAGCTGTGGCTGGACCCCAGCTCCCCGTGTGCCACTGTCTGGGTGTTTTCTCAGGGACCCCCCCACTTCTGGGGACTCCAGCTGGGGGGCTCTCCCGGGGCAGGGGGTGTGGGATACATACAGATTCCGACTGGGAGGAGTAGAGCAGGTTTTTGAAGGCTTTGTTTGCTGCCCGCAGCAAAGACCAGACGGAGCAGGTCCGTTCCTGAGTGTGTTTCTCCCCTCTCTCTTTCGCGTTGTTGCACAGGAATGTTCCAAAGAGGCAGGAGTAGGTGTGCTGCACCAGTTTCACCTGCACACAGCAAGTCACACGTGTCAGGTGGCACAAGGGAGCAGCTTCACCCTCCCGCTGCAGGGCCAAACCCCCCTCCCAGGGCTGCCACACGATACACAGCATTTTTTGCATACCTCCTTACGAAGCAATTGCAAAAGAATGCAAAATCATAACTAAAAAAATTCGGGAAGAAATATAACCTGGAAGGACAAAATATTTGTTCATAATCAAGCATAAAAGTCATATTGATTCACACTCAGTGCCCTGCAGGACAGGCAAAGCAGAGAGCCACGACTTCTGTGCTACAAAACATTAATGCAGCACAGAAATGCTGACCATTAATCACCCTGTGCTGTGGGCCCAGCCTAACAAAACGGCTTAGTGTGAGCTTAACTTCAGGCATATAAACGACTTCCTTGGGATTATTCAGATGTTTAAATGAAGACAAGTAGTTCAATACTCTGATAAATGAGGGGGCTGCTCTACAAAGGCCAGAACACCACGGGTATGTTCTCTCACGGCCCCTGGAGAGCAGCAGAGTGAAGTGGAGCCAGTTACTACCTGTTGTATCTCATTTCACAACCGAGTTACGCCGGCACCGTACACGGACTCGGTTACGTGGCTGAGCTGGCAAGTGGTAATTCAAGTCAGCCACAATCACAGGAATGTGCCTGAAATCTCTCAGTGGACCAGACACTTCATAAAAACTTGTACTCCTCAGATTACTGGCCCTGCAGTCCGTGACTGCCACTTCCCCAGACAGCTGGGAACTGAGTCTGACCATCCCAGGTGAATTCCTAATGGGAGCACTGTCTGCTTCCAGGGAAGATAACACAGCTCCTACATCCTTTCAGCAAAGACACTGAAAAATGAATGGAGCAGGTTGTTTTTAGTGGAGGAGGTTTCAAGTCCAAACATGACCAAAGCAGGGGGAGATTTGTATTGCCACTAAGGATGATCTGGTTCAGGCTGTGTGGATGTTTTATAGCTCTTAGGTGAGAACATTTAATTAATATAATTTACTTCTTTCAAGTCTAAAAGAAGTCCTTAAAGATCCTGCTTCTGTTTTAAGAGTGAACAGACCCCATGGGGTACACACATGATTCTGTGTGGTGTATCTGGGCAGCTTTCCCACTACCTTTATCATGCTCAGGGAATGGCCTGGGTTGGAAGGGGCCTTAAAGCCCATTTCAGCCCACCCCCTGCCATGGGCAGGGACACCTCCCACTATCCCAGCTTGCTCCAAGCCCCGTCCAACCTGCCCTTGGACACCTCCAGAATGTCACAGGGAGGTTAGTATATCAGCCCCCCCAGGCTCTGTGGATGGTTCAGAAGTGCCTATACAGCAGCAATCTCTCAACTCACAAGGAATGCTTCGTTAAACTCAAAAGAGCAAGGGAACTGCCTCTGGAGCTGATGGACACAGTCGAGCCACTGCAGGAACACGGGGCAGCGCTCGTTCAGGTCATCCGAGTTCTCGCCGTGGCCACAGCGGTCTGCAAACTTGTGGCCAAAATCCAGCCACTCCGTCTCCACCAGCACCTGGAAACCCTACAGGGACAAAGGGACACATGAAGAATTCCTATTTCCCTTTGGGTCAGTTTTCCAAGACGGACTGAGACTCGTGGGAATTGCTTCACTGCTGTGCCCTCACTCTCCTGATTCCCCCTCCAGCTCTGGGCTCGTTACTTCTCTTTGCTGCTTTAATGCTCTGTGCTCTGGAATGACACTGGGGCAGATATGGATTCCCAAACTACATGAACAGCAAAGGCAATAAGGCAGGTTAAGTCCTCAGTGACTGGCAGGAAGGATCCTGATATGAGCCCTATCTCTTGGCAGGGGTGAGTAGGAACTTTATCTTGATAAAATCCATCTGATACTCAACATTTGGATGGGACATTTGAAAGCTTTCCCTTGAAAATGATGGGCAGACCCATCTGTCAGGAAAGAAAACAATCCACAGCAGACAATAAAGCTCAGGGAGAGCAGGTGCTTGTCTGGGTGTACACCAGTCACAAGGCTGATTAAAGGTTCACCTGAGAGATATCTCATGAAAATGAAAAGGGCAAAGACATTCCCAAGCAGTGCCTGGGTGAGCAGCTGAATGTGACACCTTGTCTTACAGGACCCAAAATCCATCACAGGGCAGGAAGGTTTTGGTTCTTAGGGGGAAGAAAAATTGCAGAGAGCATTTAGTGAGTCAAAGGCTGTGATCAGAGCCAAAATAATGGCTGTGATTAGAGCCAAAATAATGGCTGACAGCTGAGAAATGTGAAATAGGACAATGCCGAGGACTCATTTCCCTCAACATTTCTGATCCTGGTATAGAAAGCTGCAATTTATGGTTTTCCCTGGATGACAGAGAAGGCACAGGGTGTGCACAGCAGGACTCTGCACTCTGAACAGGAAGGACAGCACTCCTTGGAGCACAAGGAGGAGGTTCTGTGCCCAGGCCAGAACAGCATGTTTTGCCCTGGTGGATGCCAACTTCTAGAACCACATGAAAAAGGATCCAAGAAGTTTCCATACTTCCATCCAAAAGGCTTTGCTGCAGCTCAAGCCTCTGGCTCTCCTGTGAGTGAGGCTTTAAGCTGCAGCTCACAGCAGTGTTCAGACACAGAGTTCTGTTCTGGACAACAAAGGCATCTTGCCCGTGGGCTGGCAGATGGAACCCAGCCAGCACATGTCCCACAGTGCTGCAGAGTGATGGGGGAAAATTCAGGCTGACAAAACAGGAGAAATATAACTGGCAGAGGACGAGGAAAATGGAAAACTGGAAAACCATGCACTTGGGAAATCCAGCAAAGAGAAAAGCTCTGTATGAGTGCTTGGCTGGGAAGCTGCAGTGGGGCAGTGGAAACTGCAATTGCAGCACTTTGTACTCCACATTCCTAAGGTAAGCAGGGGGAAGGCCAGACCATGACTGTGCAAAGGGAATACATCCTGCTCCTGAGTTCCACACTGTGCCCCCACCCGTGTGCAGACCATGGCTGCCTAACTCCTGCCGGCCTCAGTGCCTTTGGCAGCGGAGAGAACGGAAACCATTTAGGGACAGGCTCGCTCAGACGAGCCCCTGGGCTGCCCAGGGCACTGCCAGGGGGGTGACCCACCTCTGTGGTCCTGTAGTAGGGGTCCAGCAGCAGCTTGGCCAGCGCCACGATCTGGGGCGTGCGGTCCCAGCCGTCGGAGCAGTGCACCAGCACCGGCCGCTGGTCGCGGTCCACGGCGTGAACCACCAGCAGGGCTGACTTCAGCAGCACAGACAAGTGCTGCAGCCACTTGGTGCTCTCCAGAGCTGACAGCCAACTAGAGGGAAACAAGGCAAGACAGTTTTTGCTCTTTTAAAATGCTTGCAGGTCTGGATGTCTGACTTTATCACGGCAGAGCTGCTGTTTTAATAAGCTGCGAGTGCCACCCCTGAGTAGTTTTTGGTTACGTCTCGTTAATGCTTTCCCAGAGGTGGAAGCAACAAAGACACACAGTCCCCCCCAGGGAACTGCCAATGTCTGGGAGGAGCTGAAGATCTGAATCGACTTGGAAGCCATGGAAGGCTTTAGCAGCAATTTCCAAACAGAGAAGTGGGAGGGAAACAGGACTGTGGCAACTACAGCGTCCTAGTGAAGACCCAACTCAGAAGGTCCTGAGATGAGGGGCCATTACAGGGCAGTTCCCCCACAGCACCAGAGGGCTAGGAAATATCCTCCTGAAATGACATTACAAATAAGGGAAGCATGGAACACAGCCAGAATTTTCCACAGGAGAGACAAGACATGGAGACTAAAGAGCTGGGAGTAGCAGGTCAGCCCAAGTGTGAGTGCTTACAAGCCCACCAGAAGCAGCAACACTCTGGGAACAACACTCAGGGTTATACTGTAACTTCACAACTAATTTTCTAGGTTCTCCTCAACCACAGTGAATGAATCACCCCCATGAAAATCAGAAAATACAGCTTAGCATTATCACACAGGAAAGTCACCAGGGGAAAATCCACTGAATCTGTTTCCAGCCCAGCAGAGAAGGAATGTGGAGGCACAAGCACATAACCAGAGGCCCAGAGAGCCACTTACTTTCCTGGATCTGGCATTTGTGTGCAGAGCAGGCGCAGGGACTGGAAGCTCTTGCGGATGGAATGGATGTTTGCCATCCCCATGAACACCACTTCACAGTTTGGGTAATACTCTGCAGGGAAGGGGAAAGAAAGAGGGAAGAACCTAAAAAGCTGCCTTTCTGAAAGCAGCTTTTCTCTTGAAAACAAAGCACTGTTGGTGTGGACAGGGGAAATAATCTGTTCACAACTGTTCCATAAGGAGACACGGTGGGTATTCCAGGCAGGACACACAGCCCAGCAAAACAGGAGGCATTTACCAAGGTCCTGGTGGATGTACTTGCAATGATTCCCTCCAGGTTACAAAAGGCAGAGTGCAAACCTATGGGAATAGGGATTTTCCTGTGCTCCAGGATCCAGAGTGGTTGTAAAGACTGAGAAACATCATAAGGTGTGAAGCATAAATAATATTTAACTGGTAATTTATGGATGGAAGTTATGCAAGGTATAAATTCCTTTTTCTAAGCACTCAGAAAGGCTGAAAGGTTATTTATCCACTGCTCTCTTCTGAAGGGGATTTTATGAGGAAGCATCACATGTGTGAGAAATACTGGAAGCTCAGGAAAACAGAAGATACATGAAATTCCTTTGGATGTTGCTATGGGATGTGCTGATGGTACAGACAGGGCCACAGCTCGGGGGGGGCACCCAAGGAGAGCCAGAAAAACACCAATTCAACAGTTTTTCCCAGACTTAGCTTTCACTCTGCTGTGATGCTTCTGTCTGCACAAAAATGGTGACACAACAGCTAAAATGGCCATTTCTACCAGAGGAGAACATTCAGGATGCAGAGTCTGGGATGCTGAGGGCTGGCACGAGGAAATGCAGGACTCTGAGCATGTTGCCTCTAACTTGATTTCCCAATTCTCCATCAGCCCAACAGCTGCTGAGCCAAACAGAACACCCTGTTAGCAACGGGCTGTGCAACTCCAGCCACAGAGTGCACCAGACAATTTCAGCCTTTGCTTGTCGTTTTACTGACTTATGTTATATCTAAAATAAAGCACAGCATAAATGAGCTATTTTTATACAGAGAATGAAGCAAACTTGGCAATACCTCCAGAAAACTTAGAAGCAAAAAGGAATACAAGTATTTCTTGAAGGTAACAAGCTGTTTGACAATCTCCTACACAGGATTCAGGAACCAATATACAAAAAAATCAAACTTCCTGTACACTCTGCTTTTCCGGCTTGAAATTCCACTCTCTGATGAAGAATTGTTTAGCAATTTTGAGGAGTTAAACAGAAACTTCATCTTTCCTTACTGGTGTCTGCATAAAGTGCAGCTATTGCAGCAGAGACCAAAACGAGAATACATGGTCAAAAGAGATTTTGTTATCTTATCTCTGGTTTTTCTGTCTGGGATTTTTTTCCAGACTCTCCACCCATGGAATTTTAACAGGCTGCATTCATACCCAGTATGACCATAAATAATATCTTGTTTATAAAACCACCAATGCACAAGTGCCAAGGAACACAAAGTGGTGTTGCAAATGTGTTACACATGCAAGGGGAAGCAGGATTGAGTTGGTGATGACATAAATGCTGAAAAATGCTCCAGCTTTAGAAAAATTGCTGAAAAGCTGCATTTTGCACAGCCATTCTAGAATACTGTCACTCTCTGCAATCAGTGGGTTTTACAAGTTCAGGGTTTTTAGACATGAGCACACTGGACACCTTTGTCTCTCTCTAGTTTACAGATTTGACTCAGCAAGGGAAAGCTCATCAGCACGTTCCACACAGTTCAGCATTTACTGAGCTGGGTTTCTGCTCCGGGAACAGCCTTAATGAACAGCTGAACTATGAAGTGGTGGCTGCTACAATCCAGAACTTCCAGAGAGAAGAACAGCCCTCCACCCCCAGGGTGAGTTACACAGGCAGCACTGAAGGGGATCAGTGGAACCACATTTGGGCAAACCCTCCAGAGTGATTTCCTGGAGAGCAGAGTTGATGCTGCTCACCTGGGCACTCGCAGCCACCCCCCTTGGCTCTGTTGGCCACGGCTGCTGCGTAGGACCGCGCGTCCAGGATCAACAGCTTCTGGGGCTGGATGGCCAAACTCTCTGCTCCTGAGGCATTGGAGATGGAGGAGTCTGCGGAGGAGGAGATGCAACTGGTGAGGAGCTCAAAGGGCACTTCTGACACTGGTTACAGCATGAAGCACTCAGTCCCACAGTGCACGTGCACGCAGGAAGCGGAGAACGCCTGAACACAACAGAAGCTTTCACAGAACACAGCAGGCTGTGACTCACCAAACTCCACATCAGAGAGGTCCCCTCCGTTGGAGAAATCTCTGGAACAATTGCCATTCATTAACTTGTTGCTGCTGGACCTGGAGTCTGAGGCACAGGCTTTGGCCACGGACTGTACGAGGTGCTCGTCGTCGGCGTTGCGCCAGCCCCACCAGCTGACCTCGGGCTGGCCGCAGCGGGAGATCACTGCCCCATTGCTCTGGTGCCTGCCAGGGGAGGGGGAACGAAAACAACAGTGCAGAAGGTCAAGAATCGGGATGAAAAAGATCCAGAGGGCATGAAAAATTCAATGCTGTGCCCCAGTGACTTAATTCCCACCGAGAACCTCTCCATTATTATCCCCAACCTGGGATTCGGAGGCAGCGTATCCCACGTGCTTCCCTCCCAAATGCTGGCTGTGGCCACAGCCACTGAGAGGGCAAAGTCAAAGCAAGGTCAGGAAGAGAAAACAAAGCATCTCCTTGCTCAGTGTTGTGGCCCATTGGCCAGTGAAAGCTGCGGAGGGTTTTGGAACAGCAGGTGAGGCATTCCAGAAGGATTCAACACCTGCTGGATGGGAGATAACTGAGAACAGCCCAGCCTGGGTATGGCTCTCATGTCCTGGGGAGTGACATTAAAAAAAATTCCATTTTTCACATGTCTGAAGAGTTATTAGTTATTTCCTTAAATGTGACCTGGCTTCTTGTACTACACATAAAGAACAGATCTGAAATAATTCAAACTTACTGGACCATTGCAAACATGCCCTGAAAAAGATTTAAAAACTCTTCCCTATAATCTATTATAAAAAGAGCACTGAAACATATGATCACAGTAATTCCCCTTGCTGCCTCTGTGCTGCCACATCCCACTGCTGCCACCAGCTCCGAGATTCCCCATTCACCGAAGCGTTTCCAGCTGGGAATAACAACCTTCTCCCTGACCTTCCCCAGCAGCAGCTGCACTCAGGGAGCTGTGGGTGTGGAGCTGCAGGGGGAGCAGCAGGAGCAGCAGAGGCACAACTTCCCTGAGGCCACACAGTGAGGCAACAGTGCTGAGGACACCAGAGTTTGCTCCCTGCCTCCTGGCCCAGCTGAAACATCCCACCCCTCACCCACACACTCTGCTTCTCTATATGAACTCCCTGTGGATCACAGAGCCATGGAATGGTTTGGGGTGGAAGGGACCTCAAAGTCCATCCTGTCCCATGCCCTGTCACCTCCCAACCAGCCCAGGGGGCTCCAAGTTTATCCAGCCTGGCCTGGGACACTCCCAGGGATGGGGCAGCCACAGCTTCTCTGCCCAACCTGTGCCANCAGGGCTGGATTTCTGGGAACACTCCATGCAGAGGTGCCTCCGGGCAATGCTGTTCTTGCTCAGGAGTCCCACCACAACCCCAGACTTCCAAAGCACTCCCGTGCCAATTACAGTTCCTACATGTTACGATGCAGCCAAGGATTTCTGAGCCTTCCTGCAGACAAACTGCAGGATGCAGAATCCGGGATGCTGAGGGCTGGCACGAGGAAATGCAGGACTCTGAGCATGTTGCCTCTAACTTGATTTCCCAATTCTCCATCAGCCCAAAAGCTGCTGACCCAAACAGGGTCAGGGCCCCCAGGAGTTGTTTGATTCCCCCTAATCAAGGGACACCAGAGCAGCGAAGGCTCCGCTCAGCCTCGAAACCAACCCGACTGTGCCAGCCCTGCCCAGGAAGACAACCCCCCCCCGAGCCTGGTGGCAGTGAGCCCTGGCAGGGCTGTGTGGAGGTGTGACAGGCTGCTGTGACAGGCTGTCAGAGCTGTCCCCCCCCGGGGGGCTGTGCGGCACCTCCTCCGCACCGTCCCCGCGTGGGCATCGCCGCTCCCGCTCCTCACCCAGGGACACGCTCCGGGGGGCAGAGCCACCCATGGAAAACGGGCTCTGAGGCGGCCTTTGGAGTGTTTTCCCCAGCTCTGGTGTAATTGTTTCACAGAAAAGCCCTGTGGAGAGAGGCGGGAGCCGCCACGCCGCGTTACCCGAGGCGAAGGCACGGCGCTTGCAGCAGGTGCCAGCCGACTGCAGGCACAGGGAAATGGATTTCTGCTGGAATTAATGGCCTTCCAGAAACAGCTCTACCCACAGCAAATTAGTTCAGCAGAAAATACGTGCCAATCGCTGAAAGGCCACCCAGTTCCCCGCTACGCTTGCACAAATAATAAAGGAAAATAAAACATCATTATACGGGTAAGAAATCTATTTTGAACAGAGCAGCTCATTTATTTTTCCATATGTTCTCCCAGATTTCATTACTACCTGCTGCAGATTCATTTTCACAGGTTCATAAACAGTTATATTTTCATCGCCAGGTTCTTGCCTCGCATTACACCCCAAATAATAAAGAATCATTAGGCCAGAAGTCGAGCTTGTTGATGGCTGTGAAGCCCAAACACTCCTATCCCCCCACAAATCTGCCACATTCAGATGTACCAGCAGAAATCAGCACACAATTCTATTTAGGGGCATGCTGGAGGTCTGAGGAATCACACTCATTCCAACTGGACCGGGATAGAAGACAGCCAGTGATTCCAAGGGGGATAAGGTGGTGTCACTCCATGCTCAGGAACCAAGAAACCAGATTTAAAGCCCTCAAAGCCAAACCTCCAGTGCAGATTTTCCCTCACTAGAGACAGAACAGCACGCAGCCCCCTGCAGAAACCAGGCAGTGAATCACCCCTGGGTAACCCTTCCAAGCTGTACACACCCCTCTGCACAGGCTGGATCCTCCCCGTGCTCAAACCTCTGAGTACAATAAATCCCCCCAGCCCCTGTAATTAATGGGCAGGAGGGCTAAGGGAGGCTGAACTGCTCCCCTCACTGCACTCCTGAACCCCCAGCCCCTGTAGTGGAAGAACCCACAGCTGTAATTCAGGGATACAACTCAGCAGGGAGGGAACAGGGCAGCTTTCCATGGGCCTGTGGAGCTCCTGTGTGGGTGCTGCCCCTCAGCAGTGGGCAAGGCAAAAGGACACCCTGCACACAGCCAGCTTCCAGGGAGCTTCTCCGAGCTCAGGATGCTCTTTCCAAAAGGCAGGAATTCCTCTCCACGGTCTTTCTACAAAATCCTGAGAGCCTTCTCCCTAACATTGATTGCCTGGGGCCAGATTTAGCTACACAAACTACTGTTGCTCAGAGAGGTTGAGACGGTGACTGTCCCATCCCTGAGGTGTCCAAGGCCAGGTTGGACAGGGCTTGGAGCAACCTGGGATAGTGGGAGGTGTCCCTGCCCATGGCAGGGGGTGGCACTGGGTGGGCTTTAAGGTGCCTCCCAACCCAAACCAGTCCGGGATTCTGTGACCTTGTGGAATGTGTGAATAGGTTTAAATAACTGTCAATACAGAGCAAAACTGCAGAGACTGGGGGTGAGATTTCTCTAGAGATCTGATCAGAGAAAGAAGCAACTCTCCTGACAGCCCCATCTCCATGAGTATTCCTGGAGTTTGTCTCCAAATCCAGTCTGTTCCGCTTTTCAGCCCCGACTGCTTTACAAGGACAAGGGATTTGTTGCCAGTGTCTGTCTCTGGTCTCTCTCTGTCCCACTGCTCAGCATCTGAGACAGCTGACTGGACTCGGTTTTTTTAAAAAATCATTATTACTCTTTTTCCCCTGAAGTAAAGCAAAAAGAGATGTGTTAATGTCATGAGTAATAAAACTAAAATCATTAATTTCCCACATAATCTTTAATGGATAAAAAATGCAGCATAAGGTTTTGTTCCTTACTCCTCCAAAGTAAGGAAAAGCTTTTTTTATGGCCACATATATATATAAAACTATACATGAAACTCCAATTCCAGAATGGTTTGGGTTGGAAGAGACCCCACAGATCACCTCATCCCACCCCCTGCCATGGGCAGGGACATCTTCCACCATCCCAGGTTGCTCCAAGCCCTCTCCAACACGGCCTTGAAATCCTATGGATCATTATCCACTCCCTGCTCTGAGCTCAATTAGAACCCGGAAAGATGAACTGGATGTCTTGAAAAATCTATTACTAAGTGTCAAGATAAGGGAAAAAAAAAAAAGAAATCAAAAAAGAGAAGCAGTTTTCTCTCCTTGATTTGAGGGCTGGCAATGCAAACCCAGGTGTGATTTACCCCACAGGGCACCAGCAGAACTGCAGAGAGCTGAACCCAGGGATGGTGCAATTTCAGTCTCTGTGGTCTCCTGACTTCTAAATTGCTCTCCCATAAATGCCTGGGATGCAGGCAGCTCCCAGGAATGAGAACCAAGTGCTTTCCCTGTGTGGCAGGAGGGGGGAAGCTCCCCTAATTATGTGACAGCTGCAGAAAATGCACCTGCAAAGCTGAGCCCAAGCCCATACAACAACCACACTGTTCTTATCCAGATACAATACACATATTTATAAACACAAACAGCACCATAAGAATAAAACATCTACGGCGTATGGGGAAAGGCAATTTTCCCCCTCCATGAGCTGAGCAGAGGATGGAGCAACCCCTCACCATTCCAAAGGAGACCAACCCAAACCCCTTTGCTGTTTGGAAGGAAAAGGAGGGGAGACAGGAGGATTTAAAGAGAATGCCTTGTTGCCCTGAGCCAGTTTGCTCTCCTCTGGCAGAAGAAGAACCCCTGAGCTGGGTGAGCAGTGTGCTGTGCCCGGGAGCTCTCGTGCCCTCGCTCCTCCCACCCAGGGTTCTGGATGTGCCAACCTTCCTGCTCTCCACGGGCAGCCTGCTCTTCTTCCCAAGGAATGGGTGGCAAGGCAAGCAGAGGGAATCATCAGGATTCATTATCTTTTTAATCCCTCTGTAAGCTGGTTTTTTAAAGAGATTTTAAAGATTTATAGGGGGATAACCACACCAGGGAAGGGGCCAAGGTGTTAAATGACAGGTTTATACAACCACAGCATGGTTTGGGTGGGAAGGGACCTGAAAGCCCATCCCATTCCACCCCTGCCCTGGGCAGGGACACCTTCCACTATCCCAGGTTGTTCCAAGCCATATCCAACCAGGCCTTGGACACTCCCAGGGATGGAGCAGCCACAGAACATCCACAGAATCTGGAATATTTGACAGAACAGATGCTGAAATATTTTTCTTACTAAACCAGCTGCCAAAACCAGTATCCCAGAAAAGCAATTGAGTGTGCTTGACTCCATCTAAGGAAGAGACTGTCTAATGAAAACTATCTTAAATATGCAGATTGAGCTAAACCATACAATGATTTTTGAGTTTTGTATCTCCTTCAAGTAATGTTGGTATTTGTCCTTGCAGTCTGGGAACTAGCCAGGTAAGAGGCTGAGAAAAGCCAAGACAGGGAGGCCATTTATCACGGAGATCTTAATTCTGACATCTTTTCATTTTCATATTAAAAAAATCTAACCATCAATCTTAACTGGGGTGACTGCCCCAGGAGTGATTTGCAGGAGATGCCAGTGGGTTTGGAATTCAGAGCACAGACCACCATCCCCTCTCAGAGGGAATGCACAGTAAGGTCTGCCTTGCCCAGAGGAGTGGGAATGTCTTTCATTACCAGCCAAAATTCCCAACTTACTGGCCAGGACACCCCCTGTACACGGAGGTGCTGCAGCTGCAAGGGGCTCACCTGTACACCACGGCAGGGATGCGCTTCCAGGACCGAAAGCTCGCCACGCTCTCCAGCTCCTTATCCGTGATCCAGGCGGGAACGATGATCTCCTGGGGGTAACTGCCACAGAGCCTGGGGAAAGGGTGCACAGGGTTGGCTATCAGGGACACAGAGCAGCTACACCCTGGGCAGGGTAAGAACTGGCACTGCTCACCCCAGCAGACACCCCTGCCTCACTGCCTGTTCATAAATTCCACCTTTTCCAGCATTAAACATGGAGGGAAAGGCTGTTTTTCCTTCCCAAGGCACAGCAAGTACCAGCTGCAAAGCCAGGCAAGGCAAGGTGTGCCATCAGCCTGTTCCTGCTCTGAGCAGGGTCAGGGAGCAGCCAGGGCACCCTGTCCCACCAGCTGAGAATCCAGGAGCACCTTCCCCTGCTGCACAGCCTAAGGAGGACTTTGGTCTGGGCTTTCAGGACCTCAAAGTGTTTTCTCTTATTTTCAGCATCTGCAAACTTAACTCTTCCAAACCTGTTTGTTTTTTTTTAAATACGTGTCTTTGTAAACAAGTCAGAGAATAAGACACAATAAAAAATTGTTCATAAAAGTTCAAACTCCTTCTTTGTTCACTCCTTTTCTTCCCTTAGAATTTGAGTCTCTAAGTCCCCCAGCAAGCTCACAAAAACCTGATATTTCTAAGCTTTAAAGATTATATCAGCTAATAAAATATCAAATAATTAAAAGCATTTTTTCCTATAAAACAACAAAAAAATCACAATTCTGATTGTCCCCTATCAGGAACTGTAGAACCTGAAAGAAGTTGCAGTGACCTGCTGTAAGAAGGGGATGTTTTGAGGTGCCCTTTGGCTGTGAGTCAGCCAAGTACTCACTTGTACTTCTCATTGATGTTGGAAATCCTCCAGGCATTGTTCATGTCAAAGCCCATCCGCTCCACTTCGTTCTTAAACCGGGAAGTTACGTGTTCTCCTGGGGGTCAGGAGCAGAGGGAGAAAACAAACGGGAGATGAGAAATGAAGATTCCTGCTTTGCAAAACAGAGAACAACAGCACAGCCCTCAGCCCAGAGCCAGCTACAATTCACAGCCCAGTGTGGGTAATGGCACTGGTGGCTCTCCGTGGCCAACTCTCCACAGATGCCAAAGTCCAACAAGGAGCTTTTCCCTGAAATTAGCAACTTCTGGAAATCCATATAAAACAGTAACACTGCAAACCAGAACCAAGCCCAGCACCAAAATGAATTTAAATACATCAGGATTTCCAGTAGCAAAAACTTCAGTAGCTTTTATTTTGTGAAGTTCAGAAGAATTTTGTATCAATGAGAAGAATGTGCAGCTCTGGTGACGGGCTGGGGTCTGGAATGTGCTCTGGAACGTGGGCAATCTCCACTGAATGAGCAAGTCCAGCCCCAGGTTTCCCCTGTGGCTGGAGGCAAGGCCTGTCACTTATCCTGCAGTTTTCCAGGGGTAAATTGGACATTATTCCTCTGTGAGTCATGTGGAGATAGGAAGGCAAAATGCATAAATATCAGTCACAAGATCCTCATAAATTCCTGGATTAATACATTAAAGGAAGTGCAGTGAACCCCATTTATTTCCTAGGGACTTTTAAAAAAAGTATTGAAATACAACTGAAAAATACACAATGGCAATGAAGAATAACTACTCTGATATTTATTAAATTCTAAAGAATGAGTCAAAACTTCCAGGTTCCCAAAGCTAAGAATGTGCTAAACTTAATGAGCATGAGAGCAACACTAAATCAAGTGAATCTGAAAGTCCATCCATTGCTTGTCTCTTTAAATTCCAGTGTCATTAAATCCTGAGGCAGAGCAGCACCAACAGGGGACAGAAACCTGCTGAAAAATTCATGCTTTAAGTGTTACATCTTGCCATTAAATAGTTCAGAAACCCCTTAAAGTCTTTCAATCCCCCAGACATGTGTAGATGCACATTTAGCTCAAAGATGTAAATGTCTGAAACAATTATTTCATGTGACATTACAGAACAATTAGGAAAATACAGAGAATAATACTGGGAAGGAAATCCTTCCCTGTGAGGGTGGGCAGGCCCTGGCACAGGTTGGGCAGAGAAGCTGTGGCTGCCCCAGCCCTGGGAGTGTCCCAGGCCAGGCTGGATAAACTCGGAGCCCCCTGGGATAGTGGGAGGTGTCCTTAGAGACTCTTTTTATTTCAAAATCCCTTTTTCTGGAGCAGCAGATGCTCCTGCAGCACTGAGGATGGGCCTCACCATCAGCTGCTTTGAAAATGGTCTTTAAAACTTGTGATCCATCCTTAAGGAGGTTTTTTGGATAGCAAATGAGAATACTGGAATTATCCCAAATCAGTGCTGCATAGCCCTGGTGGGTTTTAAGAGAAACACATACAACTCCATGAAAATGAAATATTCTGTTTGATTTCTCCCTCTTCCTTTGCAGCTACTGGGAAAACCACAGGTTTTCCTCTGAGGAATGAAACCCCAGCCACCCCACAAACATTTTGTCCTGAAATGCTGGGATTTTAAGAGGCACTTTGAACCAAGATGGATAATATTTACAAGCATCCCAAAGCACTCTCAAAATCACGGGAAAAACAAGCTGGATGTTTTATGGGCTTGTGCCTCCTGCCTATAAAGCTGATCCTGAGCCACAGCCTGTACCTCCACACATACATTGCTAACAGTTTTTCCCCTGAAGTTGATACTGGCTGGATTTTGAAGCAGTTCAGTATTTTTGTCCACATCCAGCAAATAATGGGCTCCTTGGATGTGAAAGAGAAATTACAATGTCTTGGGACTGACTTATTTAATGACATTCATGCTGATTTATCTCAACTATAATTCAGCTCTTTGAAGGAAGATAAAGCACAGGAAGATAAAGTTACGGTAAAAGAGAAGGATTTGATATTCACATCCTTGAGAAAAAATTTGATTAGTAAAGGGTAATTAAAAGGTAAATGCTGCTTCTTATGCCTGGGAGTGTCCCAGGCCAGGTTGGATGGGGCTTGGAGCAACCTGGGCTGGTGGGAGGTGTCCCTGCCCATGGCAGGGGGTGGGCTGGATGAGCTTTAAGGTTCCTTCAAATCCAAACCATTCTGTGATTATCCCTGGGTCAGTGAGGAAAAGGACTACAAGGAGGCTCAGCAATCCTTCCACATGTCTGCTGTGTTCCATTTCCTGAAGTGGGTTAGGAGGGAAAAGCCCTGGGTGTGGAATTCTGCCCTGAGGGGTTTTTTGCCATGTTCCAGTAGCTGCTGAGAAGGGTGTGATGTGCAGGAACAGGAGCCACGGGGCTCCTCCCTCACCCTGTTCACAGCTCTTCCTCAGGCACCAAAGGCATGACAGTCTGTGCCCAGCTCCAGAGAAACCTTGGGAACAAGGACAGAATCCCAGGAACATCCCTCAGCCTGGCAGCTGGGACACTTCCCTCAGGCAGTGAACTGTGAGTGACAAGAGACTGCAGGGGGCTGGAAATCAGATTTCTCATATTCAGACAAGTGCTACAACCACCAGCACCCCAATTTTTAGCTTTTATTTCCTTGTGGCTTTGTAAAGCTCTCCAGCAAGGGTGGTATTGCACTGAAACCCATCTCAGTGTTGTGGCTGTGAATGAAGCTCAGGAGCAGCTCAGGGCCTCCCCTCTCCCCCACCTCCTCCCCTCAGCACCCATGCTGGGAATCAAGTGCCAGGCAGGCCCAAAAAACGTGGCACAATCAACACCACGTGGTTCAGACTCAAAGTTGCTGCCGTGGTGAACAAAATGTTGTTAATATTAAACAGAAATGAGGGGCAGCTGAGTCTGTTCAGCTGCAGGAGAGGAGACTGAGGGGAGACCTCATTGCAGGTCCAAGTTCCTGGGGAGGGGCAGGCACTGATCTCTGCTCTGTGGGGAGCAGGGACAGAGCCAGGGAATGGCTGGAGTTGTGTCAGGGCAGGCTCAGGTTGGATCTCAGGGAAAGGCTCTGCCCCCAGAGGGTGGTGGGCACTGCCCAGGCTCCCCAGGGCAGTGGGCACAGCCCCAAGGCTGCCAGAGCTGCAGGAGGGTTTGGACGATGCTCTGGGGCACAGGGTGGGATTGCTGGGGATGGTTCTCTGCAGGGCCAGGAGTTGGACTGGATGATCCTTGCAGGCCCCTCCCAGCTCAGCAGGAAACCGCAGCCACCAGAGCGATTTCCCAGGGACACTGAGGAGCTGCTTTGCCCCAGGCTGATGCCAGAGGTGCTCCCACATACCTGGCCTGCACAGGTCCCCGTGCTGCTCCTTCTCACTGGCATAAACCTCCATGCACCAGGCGTGGTAGGCGAAGGAGAACAGGTCCTCGATCTTGGCGGGCGGGCGGATGGCGTTGTTGAGCCGCTTCAGCCAGTCCTGGCACTGCTCGAAGGTGGGGAACTGACACCTGTGCCACAAACAAACACTCACTAAGGCAGGCTGTGGGATGGCAGGCTGAGCATGAGAAGCTCTGAGAGCAGAAAGTGAGAATCAGCATCTCGGTGACAGCTTGGTTCTGCTGCCATGTATGTTGGAATGGAGAGGGAGAGGGAAACCTGGGGATGTGAGTGAAGAAACACACGCAGGGAGTCGGGATTAACTGTGAGAGCAACGTGCTGTGACTGAATAACCAGGGCTGGGCCCTGCCAGCAAGGAGGGCACATTTGTGCAGGTGGTAACTGTGACACCAAGGACAGATCACTGAGGACAAAGAGAGGAGAGTGTTACAGAGAATTCTGGCTGCAGGGGATGGGTGGAAACTGGGAAACTATCACATAGTCATAATCTATATATTATAACTATAATCACAGTCCTGTAAACAAGAACAGGCTGGGAGAGCTGGGGGGGCTCCCCTGGAGAAGGGAAGGCTCCAGGGACACCTGAGAGCCCCTGGCAGAGCCTGAAGGGGCTCCAGGAGAGCTGGGGAGGGACTGGGGACAAGGCATGGAGGGACAGGACACAGGGAATGGCTTCCCACTGCCAGAGGGCAGGGATGGGTGGGATATTGGGAAGGGATTGTTGGCTGGGAGGGTGGGCAGGCCCTGGCACAGGTTGGGCAGAGAAGCTGTGGCTGCCCCATCCCTGGGAGTGTCCCAGGCCAGGCTGGATAAACTTGGAGCCCCCTGGGCTGGTGGGAGGTGTCCCTGCCCATGGCAGGGGGTGGCACTGGATGGGCTTTCAGGTCCCTTCCAAACCCTTCTCCTTCTGGCCTTGGTGGGCAGCACAAACAATGTGCTTCAACCTGAGCTTTGCCCAGTGCTACAGACTGACAACAACTGGTGAGAACATCCCTGCACCACAGAAACTCACCTTCAAAGCAGTGTATTACAATTACACCAGCCTGCCTGTTCAAAGAGGATTCCTGGATCCTTTTATTCCAACGGGTGGAAAGAAATCAGTGACTTATTTTGCTCTGACAGATTTGCTCACGATTTTATAGTTATTAAATATTCCCTAGTATTTCCCTCCGTGGTTGATGATGGCATCTGCATTCCCTGAGGGCACATTTATCACCCCTACCTGCAAAGAGCTCAGGGCCAGGCTCAGTGGGAGGAAAAAGACACATCCAACCTGTCTGCAGAGCTGGGAGGAACTGCAGCCTCGGGTGTTTATTTATTTCCCATCACTGACTATAAAGCAAGCCCAGACTACTCGTCAGGCTGGATAACTCCCCATTAAATATCCACACTCAGACAAGATGCATCTCACCCTAAATTCTCTAAATTCTTTTGAAGTTAGTGGTGCAAATTACAGGCACAACCTTCACTTGAGCTCTAGTGCTCCAAACACAAACTTTACTCAAGAAAAGGAACAGGAACATGTTCTGACTCTGCTGTCTCAGCCCCACACTTCACCATCTCCCAACAGTTTCACCTCAAGTCCTCAATTTTGGAGAAGCAATTTTGAAGGGAAATTCATAAGGAAGGGCATAAATACAAATAATTTGTATTCATTCTACAATTGAAGAGAAATAACAAATTAATGTAGAGAGGAAGGGTGACTTTCGTAAATGTCAAGAGCTACAAGTGAAGAGGAAGTTAAATATTGAATTCAAATTAAACTAAATATTACTTCTAAAGTAAAATCAGTCCTGGTGAAAAAACAGCATTTCAGGAAGCAGCTGACCTGTTAAAGATTCTGAGTGCTCAGAGATGACTGGGGCTCATTTCATTATACAAAAGGTACTGCCAGCAAACATTTAATCAAAAAGAAATGTTCCTTTCTTCTTAATTAAAGTTCATAGATCAAAACTAATTTCTGCAGCAGCAAAGCTGTAGTTGAGGTTTGGTGGCTCAGAGAGTCCTGGCTCGGGCTCTGGAGGCTCAAGGACAGAGCAGTGCCTGCTCCTCCCCAGGATCTGTCTGCTTGGCTGCATGACAGAGAGGGTGCAGACCTGCATTTCCTTATTCCCTCCCTTTCTTTTCCATTATTCCCTCCCTTTCTTTTCCAGGAGGTGCCTCGAGGGGAGTGATTTCCCCTCAGCAGGGTGGCTGAAGCCACAGAGCTGCCCAAGGCCACACTGCAACCCTGACTAAACACCCCTCCAAGCACCGTGTCAGTGCCTTTACCTGCTTCTGTACCTATTGATATGCAGATATTGATGTATCTCTGATTTATTGAAGCCATACATTATAACTGATCTAAAGCAGGGGGAACCCAGTGAGACTCACACTGATTTCCCAACAAAACCCTGGGCTCAGACCCAGGTGTGCTGCCCCACAGCAAACCCAGCCCACCCTGCTCCCCTCTCATTACAAAATGCCCAACTACCATAAAAATCAAGACATAAAAAAACACTTTAGAGGGAAATCAAGACCCGTGAGTAAGAAAACTCATTTCCTTCAGCCATCCCAGCACGTGGAGGGCAAAGCCTGCTCGTACCTTATCACCTTGCAGTCCTTGCAAGTCAAGTGGAGCTGAAATATATCCCGGCACTCCACACTTTCTATGAGCTGCAACGGGACCTGCAAGGAAAAACAGCACATTATTGTGTTTCTACAGTCATTTCTTGGCATATCTCACAGGGATTTACTGCAGGGCCACGTGGAGTCTGGTAAGAGGGAGGAAAACAAAGAAACCCAAGTGGAACCACTTCAGCAGATCCAAGGTTTGGTACTGTGTGTTCATGTCTCACCCACAGCCCCAAAACCTTCAGGGGTCACATGGAAAGAGCTGAGAATCCTTCAGGAAAGGCAGCAGATACCCAAGCTCCTCTCTCACGGAGGTATCTTTCTCCTGCAGGCCTGAACTCAGCAATCTTGGGAATGTAATTTTAACTGCTGGTGTTCAAAAGGAGCTGCTGAGCAAGACCTAAGGCTGCTGGAGTCTGGATGCTTCTCTGTGGAAATATCCCGTATTTCCTCTTCAGGGAAAACCATGTGGCCACTGGAAGCAGTCACACTGACAGGGATAAGGCTGGATCTTTCAGTGTAGCTATATGCACTTCTAACATGTTTTTACACATGTTTTTATGGCACATGTAACCAGCAGAAGCTTGGTCAGGAAAACAGGAAAGCACCCAGAAGTACCTTTAGGGATAAGGTGAAACCACAAGACAAAAATATTAGTTTTCATTAATATTTTTGGACCTTTACCTGAGATGGGCAAATGTACATTGTTGTCTTAGATAAAAATCACACATAATTGTCTAAATTTAGCCAATACAATAAAGGAGAAGTACAAAACTAAATTGTTTCTTAGATTATAATTAACATTGCATAAGGCAGCAAACCCTCTGCCACGGGGATCCTTCAGTAACATCCCAATACTCTGATTTTTGCCATCAGGACTATGGTCAGGCAGTTTAAGGTCTGGCTTGGGGCTCACCAGATGTGGCTGTAAGAGCCTGCCCTGCCAGGACCTCTCCAGATGCTTGGGCAGGTCCTTGAAGGTCACCTTCAATCAGGGATCCAGGATAAGGAATCCAGACAGTGCCTTCTCAGGCTTAAAAAGCACTGGATTCCAAGGAAATGGAACTAAAAACAGCAGGCAAGGGGAAGAGATGTCTCAGAAATACAAACCAGAGGAAAACTTACTCGGAGCAGGAAGATGCCTGGAGCAAACTCAGGGCAGATGCCGTGCCCAGGAGAGGGGTGAGAGCTCTGCTGTCCCTGGGGAGGGCACCACTCACAGCAGCCCCTCACTCAGAGTCCCAACCCCAGCCTAAAACAGGCAGGGACTGTCTTACAGCTCAGGCTCTGCCTTGCCCAGGAGGCAGCACTGGGGCTGCAGAGGCACCAACCCTCACCTGCCAGCCCACTCTGCTCCTTTTGGTGTAACTGGATGTTAAAGGACAGAAAATCCAGGCACAAGGAGGCTTGGCAAGCAGGTGCCAACAGCCCAGTAGTTTGGCTATTCAAATAAATTTGAATTTGGGTCCTTGTTTTCAGCATTATCACTGGTGGAGATCTGTGACAGCACTGGTGACTGGAATCCCTGCTGTGAGACAAGGCCCCTCTTTGCCATCCCCAAGCTCACCCTGACTGCAGGTGAGTCTGCCAAGGGAGCAGGGACTGAAATGCATCACACACCACAGCACAGCCAATCCTTGGATTTTACCTGCTCATTCCTTCCATGCCTTCCCCTGATCGAGTCTGGTCTGCAAGGCAGGGAAACTGTGGCCTGATACATGGGCTGGAAAGGACCCTGACTGGAGATGCTTCCAGTCTTTCTTCCTGACTGGGCAGCCTCACACACAATTAATAGCAATTCTCAGGAAGGATTTCTTCCTGGAAAGGGTAGTCAGGCATTGGCAGGGGCTGCCCAGGGAGGTTTGGAGTGCCCAGCCCTGAAGGTGCCCAAGGACTCAGAGCTCTGGGCTGGGGACAAGGTGGGCATTGGGCACAGGGTGGGCTCCCTGGGCTGGGAGGGCTTTTCCAAACTCAGTGATTCCATGATTCTCTAAGTAATGATTTAAATCCACCACTGACTTAAAAGGCACCAGCATGGAAGGTAAGGTACCTCTCCCCAAGCGAGGTAAGCCTTGCTTTTTTACCCCAATGCTGTTTTGTCCTTTAACACCTGTTTTTCCCCAAACCCTCTTTTATTGCACTTCTCCCCATGTCCATCTTCATTTGAGCAGTCCCTCCACCTCACTCCCTCCCCCTGGCAGGCTGCTCCTGACTCCTCTCCCTCCTGTCTGCTCTCTAATGACACACTAATTCTTCTCCCCCTGTGTTATTTTTAATTTCCTTCTTCCAAAGTCACTCTTTGTTCCCTGCCCTTTCCCTGTGCCCTCTGCTCCCCAGCCATCCGTTTTCCCCCGACAACCCACACGCAGCGACTTCCTCACAATCTGCACGTTTTTCTTCAGGACAACCTTGCTATTAATCTTTTTAATTTTCTTTCCCAGTCATAAAAACCTGTCCTCTGAGCCTCTTGTGTTTTCAATCTCCTTCCTGGCCATTATTCTTCCCCCAGGAAAGCTCTGCAGAATTATCTGCCGCCGCTCCCTCCCTCCTTCCCTGATAACCTTCCCTTCCCATCTTTCAGGCTGCTGCCAGGCAGGCACCCAGAGCCTGTTCTTGGGAGACACATCAATTCCCTCTGCAGGCACTTTGCTGTGTTAATGGCACTGAAACCAGGCAGGGAGAAAGCAATCACTCCTGCTTTTATAAGGATAAACCAGCATTGTTATCTGAGGCCAATTACATCCCATTATAGGGACTACTGGAGCATCCTGCTCTTGCTGTATCTCTCTCCTGACTGTCCCTTCTCTAAAATTATCTCATTTTAAATAATAGCAATGTTCTACAACTCAAACTTTTTATTTTTGAGGGGTTTTTAACAATTTTGATGAGTGAACTGCCTGTTACCAAAGGCCAGTACAAGACAGAGTTACAGAATGCTCCCCCTGTAGTCAGAGGAGGCACAAGCCACGTTTTCCCTGCTGAAACAACCCCCCCATGGCTCGATCCATGCCCACAGTTCCCAGGGGGATGCAGACTGTCCCCTGAGCACCATTTGGCCCAAAGCCCTCCAGCACACCCCGTGGCACTCAGGGCCATGAGCTGTAATTAGCATTTCCTGGTTTTCCCAGCTCAGAGCTGGAATAACATCAGGGGGATATCACAGGCTGGTGGCTTTAACAAGCACGAGGCCAAGGCTGGGTGTTGGGTGTGCTGCAGTTTGGGATGATGGGACACTGAGGGTGTCAGCTCCAAAACTGGAGGGAGCTCAGTCCCCCCTCAGGTCCACAGAACCTACAAGGAGGACCTGAAGCAAATTTAGCTTTTAATTCCAACTCATGACACTTCAGTTCTGTCCTGAAGGCCATCACTGAGCCCCCTCACAGTGATCATGCACTGAGTGTGAACAACCTGAGCAGCAGCACAAGATGAGGAGTGAGCTCCCCTCCAGCAGGGATGAACCACAACAGCCATGGACATAAGGAATACCCCAATCCAACCATTTATTCCAGTAAAGGCCAAGCAAGGAAAAGCTCACAGTAAAATTCACCTCATCACCAGGACTGAAGTGTCCCCCAGCATGACTTTTTTTGGTCCTGTGTCCAAAACCCACCCTTGGAAAGAGGCTCCATGCAATCCACACTTTCCTGAACCCCACTGAAATGGTAACTCTCCCACCGGTGCAATCAGCTTACGGGGGGAAAGTGATGACACAGAAACACTCCCCAGCTGCACAGTTTGGCATTTTCTTAAGGAATCCACAGGGATGGGCCTGGGAACCAAAGCTGCCATGTGCCCTGAGAGATGCCTGTTGAGTCTGCACTTCTATCCCTGGATAAATATAAGTCAACACTTCTGAATGCCATAATCCCCCTGATTTACTCATGGTCTGCGGGATCCTTTGTCGTGGCATCTGAAAGCCCGTGTTCCTGTCAGCACTGGGATCCAGGGGCTGCTCCATGGCACACATTTCCCCACACAGCCCTTTCTGCACTGCTGCAATGGCAGCACTGGCCACTTCCCAAGGGTGTTCCTTTCCCAGCAGGGCAGGAGCTCCTCTGGCAACACTGGGGTGCCACAGGCACCGTTTGTGTGAATTGTGACCAAAAAGAGCACAGAGAGGTAAAAACCAAGGCCAGGAATCTGCTTTTAACTGGATTTTAACTTCATGCAGTGCCTTTAGTAGGGGATGTGCCCACTGCTCCCTGTGGAGGAGCCTGGGAATGGCCCACCTCCGGCACGGAACTGCAGCACATCCGCACCCAGGGAATCACTCTGCTTAACAAGGTCTAGAATACAGATACTTGCTAAGAATCCTCTTTCTTACACAGAAACACTTGAGTTCACTGAGGTGACAAGGTCCTTGGTGTGGCTGCACTCAGGACACAACCATTCCAAGTAAGAGAAACCCCAATTCCTTATGTTAGGAAACCTTCATGCATTTTTTAAAGTATCTCCTGACAAGTGTTTTCTGAACAGCTCTAGTGATGCAAAAACAGCAGGAAAGAACCAAGAGGAACTCAATGAAAAATTACTCAGTGAAGATTTAATCACCATCTGATCAGTAATTTTGATGAACAGGAAGCAAAGGGATTATTAACTCCCAAATTTAACAATTTAAATATGATGCTTAATTTTTGCAAGAATGTTTTATCCTGAAAGATCTTCCAAGCCCTCTCTGGCCTGGACTCCAGTCGAGTCCACAGTACATTATTAGTGATGGTCATATGTGGTTCCAAACAATGATTTATACTCTGCTCTACCTCATACACTAATTGATTATTTCTGGTTAATGATGCTGATGATAATGAGGTATCACAGAGTGAGAGGGCAGAACACTGGATATGAAAGTCAGGGAAGCAAAACTGACATGGTAAAACTGACAAACTTTTATGGGCTCTTTCCTGAACACAAACGAGGAACATGATTTGAGAAAACATCAATTCCTGCTACTGCTCCAAAACACTGAATTGGAAATTCTTAAAAATTAATGACCCCAATTATCCTAAGGAGAGCTGTGACAGGAAGTGCAGTGCATGCACTAGTGGCTTCCCTAATAAAGCAAATCCATCATTCCCTGGCATTCCTCGGGGCAAACTCTTGATTTCCACGGCCACTCCTGTTTCTCCTGTCTCAGCTCCTTGTTGTTCAACATTCCATCCTTCACTTTGGCAATTCCAGCTGCCAGTTCCACACAACACTCAGACTGACTGACCAGGCCCAGCAGTACCACAACACAGATTCACACAACGGGTCCCTTGGCAGATTTCAGCCCTGGGATTGAGGTTTGTATCCCAGGGAAGCAGAGGGATCCTGCAGAACACCTGAGTGCCCTGCCTGGGGCACTGGAGGTGCCCCCCAGGCCAGCTGAGCCCTCAGCCCCATCCAGGGGCTCCTGCAGCTGAGAAGTGAAGTCTCAGTTCACACTTTTGATTTAACTACAGAGAAAGGAAGTGAAAAGCCAAGTGATGCTCCCCCTGAACATGCACATCTTGTCCCACCTCCTTTGCAAGGCCAGCAGTGGAGAACAACAGCCCTTAGATTTCCAATTATATTTTGGTCCTGATTTTTTGCCATCATTTGAGTAATTGCCATGATCAGGAATAATACCCTGATTTGCTGATGACCCCCAGACCTGACTGTTGTCACTGTAAAGCTGCACTCACAAATTCACCAGGAGCAGATGTGCCTGTTCAGCCTGAAACACTGACAATCCATGAACTAAAACTGAGTGACTGATGATAACCATGACCCAGCCACACTTCAAAGCCTACAGACAACACAGCTACATGACTGAACACAACATAAAACAATGATGACAGTTTCAGTTCATAACCAACAAATTTACAGAGTTAATAATTCAGTTCTGGCCCAAAACAATACAAAAAATTGAAATTTAAGATTGACATGGTATAAATAATTAGATCAGGTGCTGATTGGATTCATCCCTGGGAGGGTCCCAGGCCAGGTTGGAGCACCCTGAGCTGGTGGGAGGTGTCCCTGGTTCTGCCCCAGACCACTGTGTGATGTGTGTCTGTCATGCATGTGTTGGACATTTGTCAGCTCTCACATTTTGCTTCCCTTACTTATCTCAGCTCTGGAGTAACAGCCAGTTTGGGGCTGACACAACTCACCACTGCTCAGGATCTGTGACAGCCTGGCAGCTGTGAACCAGCCAGGGTCAGGAACTGGGTTGAAATAAGGACATTGGTAAAAAACTCATCAGGAGAAAATAAAAATAAATGCTTTGAGTCTTTGGATTTTATTTTCCTGGTTTTCTTACCACTATCCACAAAGACACAGCTGTGCCATGTATCCTGACCTACCACACTCTGTACAGTCCATATAAAAGTGGTGCTACAACTGGTCTGTGCCAGCACAGGAGCATCCAACACCCCTTCAGTTTGTGCCTGTGCCCATGAGGAGGGGGTAAGTACCAACTTTAACGAATGGGCACTTGGAACAAAGCTCTTTAAAGCAATGAAGCTGAAGGTGGGGCCCAGCCCCAGATCTGTGTCATTGACTGTGCTCACACCACCCAATACTGGCACTTCAGTAGCTGAACTCACTTCCACCTTTTTAGCTTCAAGCAAGGCACAAATCAAGCCCTGATGCTCCAAAACCCCTTCTATTTCTCTCCTGAGCACATCCAGAGCTTGGGGTGAACCCATGGCTGATACAGCTGTAAAGTGAACATCAACTTGAGTGATGTGACAAAACAGATTTTCAGAGGTGCTCAATCACTTTTTGGTGCTCTGAGAAATGGGATTTCTCCTTGAGCACTGGGATTTGGTGTTGGTCCCTGTGAATGCATCTGCTCTCCCTCAGCAATGGGATTTGGTGTTGGTCCCTGGGAATGTATCTGCTCTCCCTGGGCAGTGGGATTTGGTGTTGGTCCCTGGGAATGTATCTGCTCTCCCTCAGCAATGGGATTTGAACATTACAGAGATGTTTTTCACGAGCACTGCCCTTCAAAGGCAGGATGACCATACTCTGGCCCCAAATGCTGCTGTCAGGACTGAGATGAGGCACAGAGTGAGAGCACCACTTACATTGACAACAGACTCCTTGAACTTGATGTGCAGCCTGTAGTTGGAGAGTGCAATGATGGCATCCTCTGCCCTGCCCACGTACTCCGTGCTCTCCCCGTGGAGCTCGATGAAGGGCACCTGCACGAGGCAAGAACAAGCTCTCAGCAACCTCTCACCACAAACCTGCCCCTCCTGTAGCCAGAAACACCCTAAAAGCCCACTGAGAACTCGGCCATGTACCCCTGCTGAGGAGGCAGGCCAGCCAAGGCTGGCTCACAGGTTAATTGTAGCCTTTCTCTGAGGTGATCCCTCATTTGCTGTTACTTCTCCTCAGTGTTAAGTGCTTGGTCAGGGAAAACAATGAATTTTTATGAAAAATATCCTCACATTTTGGCAAGCAGCCTGACCAAGCCTTTGAATTATGCTCTCGCTCTTTACTTAATGGAGAGTGGCATTTCCATAATGTTATTAAATCCATCCTAAAGTAGGCAAAACATCCAAGATGAATAATTCCCTCTGCTGTTTGCCCAATATTCACCAAGCAGGCTCAGGCATCCAGCCTAGCTAGACTGGAGCCCTCACTGCCACACAGCTGAACTCAGCTGGACAAATCCCACTTTCTGTTTCATATTTCTCCCTGCAAACATAAAAATGCACAACATGCTGCTGTTTCCTAGAACTAGAAAGACTCCAGTCACATCACAGTCCTCATTTAATTAAAACAGGACTTAAGCCCAGTTTAGCTGAGCTGGGTGAAAAGTGTAAATGCTTAACTTGAAAATAATCTGGGTTTACACCAATTTAGCTTAAATCAATGGAAAATATTTTATATTACAACAAAACAAACCATCTCTTCAGTTGATGTATGAGTGTCTACATGGATAGACAGGCTGGGAGAGCTGGGGGGGCTCCCCTGGAGAAGGGAAGGCTCCAGGGACACCTGAGAGCCCCTGGCAGGGCCTGAAGGGGCTCCAGGAGAGCTGGGGAGGGACTGGGGACAAGGGATGGAGGGACAGGACACAGGGAATGGCTTCCCACTGCCAGAGGGCAGGGAGGGATGGGATATTGGGAAGGGATTGTTGGCTGGGAGGGTGGGCAGGCCCTGGCACAGGGTGGGCAGAGAAGCTGTGGCTGCCCCATCCCTGGGAGTGTCCCAGGCCGGGCTGGACGGGGCTTGGAACACCCTGGGATAGTTGAAGGTGTCCCTGCCCATGGCAGGGGGTGGCACTGGGTGAGTTTTAAGGTCCCTTCCAGCCCAAAAAATTCCAGGATTCTATGGCAAATCACTTGAACAAAACTGATTTTGAAAGGAACTCTGGAAGACTAAGAAATCAAAAATCATCCATTTTGTGCAACATAAGGCTTTTGGCTTCACAGTGACCAGATGCATTGGCAGTGTTTAATTAGCTCAGTACTGTTGTTTTTAAAAAACAGAGGGAGTAAAACCTGGCACTTGAAATTGGTACAAGTAACAGCAGTATTTTCAGACACTCCAAGGAACCTGCTGTACTATACCACCCAAGAGCTCAGCTCTACCAGCAGTACACGAGCACTGAAGAAGAAAATGAGTTTCTGCTGTTACTGTGCTCACTGGGAATTCCAGCACTCCAGGGGAGGCCACAGAATCCAGAGGCCAACCCCAGATCTTGTGATCCTGACTGGTCAGGAGCTGCCTGGTGATTACCTGAAGGTTCTCATCCTCTCGGATCAGCTGCTTCCTGGGAAAAATCTGATTAGCCTGGATGCATTCAAGGCTGTGCTGAGTCTCTTCATCCTGGGGAACAGAGTGTTGGTTACCCTCGGCACTGTCACCCACGAGCAGCCCAGGGAACTCAGGGAGCAGCAGCTTCCCAAGGGTACTGAACTTCCACAGACAGGCTCTCAGACAGCTCAATGTGTTTACTGGGAGCAGGCTCCCTTCTGCAGCCTGATTAATAAAGTCATTAAAAATCCAGCAAGATTTACAGTAGCATTAGCCTGAACTAGCACTGTGCTTAATACTCAACAACCCCACATGCAAACATGAATTCCCTGAAGTTTTTCACATTATAAGCCCTTCTGCTCTGCCCCAGACCCTGCAAACCCCTTTTGCTTACCATGACAGGCCCTGGGTAGGAGGAGAAATCCTCGTCTTTACTCCCAACACTTCGAGGCTCTTGTCTTACTGAAATCTGGAAAACCAGGAAAGCAAAACGATGAAGGTAAGTCCACTTGCTTTTGGCAAATAAATACAAATTAACTTTTAAAGACTGGGGAATGTAGCTGTTAGAAAACTGGGAGCAAGGAGTAATTACGAAAAGATTAAATCCATCCAAGCTCATTCTCCTGAGAGCCAGAATTGTTTCAAATTGTGTCTGGCTCCTGCTGCTCATCCTGAGAAATCACCTTTGGAGGTGCTGCTGGGAGAACACCTGGCTGAAGGCAGCAATTAGGCCAGTGTTTACAGAATGTAAATTAAAATCCACTCATTTTCCTAGGTCCCCTGGAATTCACTCCCAAGTCATTTGCAGACGGTGAGTAACAAATGTGTGGGTTATAAATCCAAAGGGATCGTTGGGATCATTTAGTCTGATATGGTGGGAAACAGTTTATTGGATCCTCCTGGAACAATCCCGTTTCAGCTGTGGCCTGTGAACTGGAATTCTAATTCAGCTCAAAATGCTCATTTTATAGTTTTGGCTCGTTTTTGGTACCCACGGAGGCATCAAAATACCATCTCCCTGCAGTGACCCCTGCCAGAGCCCCAGGTCAGTGCACAGCAGGGACTGCTCCCTCCCAGCCCAGCAATCCCCACCTTTGATCAGCTGCAAATTGGCTGAACTATTAACACAGGCCTGAGGTTTATGCAAATTACCCAATTAGCAACTTAATTACTTAAGTGAACAGAGTAGTTACAGTTTGATTTTGAGGTTTATCTCCCACTCGAACCTTTTTAATCCCTTTTTATTAAACCAGGATTCATCCAGGTATTTCATGGGACTTGCAGACTGTGGCACGTAAAAGATGCAAACCACAACATCTCGAGTCCGGTCAGCTCTGAGTCCATGTCACTTATAAATGTATTAAATTACAAGCGTTGGGGCTGACAGAGAAAACCACTTCAACTCCAGGAGCTCCCAGCACTGCAGGGAGCCCTAAACACATCCTGTACATTGTATGGGATATTGACAGAGGGAAAAGGAGCAGCAGATGCCCATAAAGGATGTGAACAGATGTGTGTTTGTAGATACGAATAAAAGGAGGAAATTATGAGCAGAATCGAGCTGAAACTGCCACTAATTCAATAAAAATTGATGCAAAAAGTAGATACAAAATCCTAACTTCACACAAATAAGAAAAATAAAAGCCAGGAGACTTGATAGGAGACTGGATCTATTGACTGTGGAAACAGTTAAAGGAAAGTAATACAGGAGAGCACAGAAATTTCCAAGCCTGAAGCAACGGAGAGGAGGAACATTCCTTGAAGTTATCAGAAACGAAGAAAATGTACAAGTGCTGCCTACAACAGCAGCATGGGAACTGCAGTGCTGCTCACACTGCTGTGAGGCAGGATCATTTAGCATTTCTGCCTCAAAAAGCAGCATTACTGAACATTTTCGTTCCAGAGAAGCGGGGAAGGAAGAAGGTTCCTGTGTAACCCAAGCTGTGACTGAGGAGAATACCCAGGGAGCAAGCACAATGATTAAGGCTTAAAAGACCATAAATTCATCAGGTTTGATCTTTAATGTATCAGAAACCATAAAATGCCAAAAAGCGAAGTCTGTGGTGATTCCAGAATGACTTGGCATTTTGGAGATGCTGTGTTCAGGATTTCTCAACCAAACCCACGTCTGGGCCTGACCTGCAGATCCCAAACAAGCCAGGATTCAGCAGAGTCCCCAAATCCACCTGGTTCCCACTCCCAGCCCTTGGTTCTCCTGGTGGGCTTTCAGATTACATGATTCCCATTCTCCTGCACCTCCAAGACTTGAAAAGGAGCCTCCTGCTCAGTTAAATTCCAGATGATGTCTGAGCCACAGTCACCCTCCATCACACAGCTCATCCCTCAGGGAAGGCCCAGCCTGGATTAACTCAGCACACCCTGACATAATGACTCAGGAGAGGATGGGTTAAAATCTGTAAGGTTTACACAAATCTCCTTTTCTAACCTTAAAATCACACATGCAGTGCTCAGACCTCAGAGACTGAGGGTGTATTTTTGTGTATTTTTGTGACCTCTCACACTGAACTCTTTTGTGAACACCTGGAGGAGTTCTGCAGGCTGCCTTCTGCAACCTTCCACCTGCCCCAGGTCTGCCCTTCCACAGCACTTAAAGGCCTGAATATCCAACATTTCCAGATCAATTCATCAATATGATTTACACCCTGACCAAAGTGTCAAACTGTAATTTTAAAGCCTTTAAGAGAGAAAAAAAAAAGATACATTCTGAGCCCTGGAGAGAAGGACTTGGGGTGGTGGTCGGGGAGAGGCTGGACAAGCCCCGGCCCCCAGAGCCCCCCGTGCCCTGGGCTGGTCCCACAGTGTGGGCAGCAGGGCAGCAGGGGATCCTGCCCCTGTGCCCCCTCAGGTGAGCCCCCCCTGCAGAGCTGCCCCAGCCCTGGGCACCAGCACAGGGAGGACGTGGAGCTGCTGGAGAGTCCAGAGGAGGCCCCGGAGATGCTCCCAGGGCTGGAGCCCCCTCTGCTCTGGAGCCAGGCTGGGAGAGCTGGGGGGGCTCCCCTGGAGAAGGGAAGGCTCCAGGGACACCTGAGAGCCCCTGGCAGAGCCTGAAGGGGCTCCAGGAGAGCTGGGGACGGACTGGGGACAAGGCATGGAGGGACAGGACACAGGGAATGGCTTCCCAGTGCCAGAGGGCAAGGATAGATGAGATATTGGGAAGGGATTGTTGGCTGGGAGGGTGGGCAGGCCCTGGCACAGGTTGGGCAGAGAAGCTGTGGCTGCCCCATCCCTGGGAGTGTCCCAGGCCAGGCTGGATAAACTTGGAGCCCCCTGGGCTGGTGGGAGGTGTCCCTGCCCATGGCAGGGGGTGGCACTGGATGGGCCTTCAGGTCCCTTCCAACCCAAACCATTCCATGATTCCATGATATAAAAAATACCTTGCTATTGAAAAAACTCCTTCAACTTCCTGCCAATTGTTAAAGAAACACCCACCTAATTAAAAAGATGAGCTTTCTCACACATCTGAAGAGTGCTACCACTGAGGAAAGGTTTTAATCTATTAGGAACTGTTCTGGACAAAATTGTTCTTTTATACTTCAGATTGACTAGCTACATTTAAATTTTATCATTTAACCACATATTAATAAAACCAGCATTAGCTTAAAAAATTGAGTCTTTTAAAATACCTTACAGCTGTGCTCCCAAAAGCCAGTATAAACCACCAGCAGACTGTCCAAATTACTGCCCCAGTTTCAGTCTTATTCCTGCACTGAGCTGCAAAACAGCCTCTATGATAACAGTGTGGCTTTTTCCATGGATGTGAGAATCTTCCTTTTTAAGGTGAATTTTGGGAGGGCTATGTGGAAAAATATATGCCTGTTTCAGTTTTAATCAGGATTACCAGATACAAGGGGGGATGCTGCCAAGATAAATGGCACAGGAGGTTATAGGACTGGTTCTAAAGCAAACACTTTGCAGGGTCTGGGTTTCAGTGAAACGCTCCAGTGACTTCTCTGCCACCACACAAAGTAGTTCTGAAAATTGCTGACAAAAACAGCAAGAAAGACTGAATTGTTACAGTGAGTTCGCTGAGCTGATGGACAGATTACCCTGAAAGAAACGATGCCTTTCCCATCATGTCAAACAGCTGATCCCAGTCCATGATCTCATGGTCACTGGGCTGAGCACCAGGGAAAGGGACAGACCACACAGTGCTCAGTGACAGCCCCATCCACTCTGAGACCACATGGAACCTCCATTTCCTGCTCTCCCAGAGCCTTCCAACCCACTCCAGGTCAGCAAACTCCTCCAGCCACGGTGGGAACAGAGGAAGGATCAATGTCTGTGGGATCCTCATAAGGGGATTCCTGACTTCAGAAGCCTTACAAGTGAGAACAGGAATATTCCTCCTGTCACCTCCCCCAAGGCACTGCCTAATTAAACCCATGGTAATTACCCCCAGTGCTGCTCTGAGGGACAGCCTGGCACGAAGCCAGGCCAGCCCCAGCTGGCTGAAGAAACCCATTCCCAAGCTGATCCATGCCCTGCTATTGGATTAGTTGCAGAATGGAACTGTAACTCTCATTTTGTTTAACTGCAGCTGGCAAACAACCAGCTCTTCCCTGGCAGCAAAACCCACTTCCCAGAATGAAAATGGACATGCTGGAATACAGCTCAGATAACAACTGACCAAGGAAACAGTGTCAGGAAAGCTCCCTTAAATTCAGCACTACATATGAATAGCAGTTTATACACCATGCAGGGAAACTTGGTTTTATTGGTACAAATAGTATTGGTTTTGGTCAGCACTGAAGCCAAAATACGTGATGTTACCAATTTACTGTGCTGCCACTTCACCTGCAGTTTCAGGTGTATTAAAACACCAAAAAAGAGGCTGTTCTTGTTAATTCTCCATCCTCATGTTCTGCTTGAAAGGACAAATGATGAGCAAAGGTTGTAACCTCAGACTCTGATCAGCCTCTACGGGAACATCTTAATTACCTTTCGGTTCAGATGTGCCTTCTGGTCTAAATTGTGTACATAATTAAGACCAGCAATAACCATCTGTCTGCCAGGGATTCTAAACAAAAAGGATTATATAAATAAAGGATCATTTAAATTCACATACATTTAGATGTAGTTGGGCCTATAGCAAGGAAGAAAGAAAAACTGGAGGGGGGAAAAAAAGGAAGAGTTTCACTTTGTTCCCCATCCAGACTGTGAATCCCATTAATTTTAATATTAAAATCAAACTGAGTTGCCCCCTGAGCTATTTACATTCTGTGGCACAGTTGCCCTCGAAGCCTGAGACTGGAATCCAAAGGTTTAGCCAAGGGAGCATTAGAAAATCTGAGAATTAAACATGCCACAATGTGATCTACCTTGAGCAAAAGATGCTTCTGTTGCAATCTGCAAACACTTCTTCCCCTGTGGCAGAGGGAAGGAAATTTCTGAGATAAGGATAAACACTTGGCTTCCCTCCTTTCAGTGCCTGGGCTTCTCCTCTTTCCTGGCTCCACACACAGAAGCTGCTGAGTAACAGTGACTGGGGAAGCAGCTGACAAGGTGGATACTGCACATTGTCCAGGAGCAGGACAAGGAATTCTCTTTGAAGACTGGGCACAACTAAGAGTCTGAGGGGGTTTTAAATAATTAAAGATTGCAAACTCCACCTCAGTAACACATTGATTTTTGCCTAAGGTCTTGGAAAACACTTTATTTAGCTAAGAGAATAATCAGTGATAACCACAGAATCAACAGGCAGGTGAGCTTCCCAAAATCATGCAGTTCTTACCAAAGAATGAGAGAATAAACCAGTCCTCTCTTGTCCCAGAAAGTTCCAACTATTCTCTGCTGAGACTTCACATTGGCAGCTGCAAATGAAAAGACAATACTTTTAAAATAGGAACCTTCATTTGAAAAAACCACTTCAGAAACAGCAGCTTAGACAGCAGACTCCGCTGCTAGGCTTGGCTTAATTAAAGAAAAGGAAGAAGTTTAACTGCTGTGTAAGTTGTAACTACATCTGAACATGCCCAAAGAGGGAATTCCATGCCTGGATTCCGACAGACACTGTGCTGATGAGGCCTCTGCTCTGGGAAGGAGCAGCTCCAAAATTGTGGCCACAAAGCCATTCAGAATTTTTTTAAAAACTAAAATGGACAAAAATTAAACTCTTCAGAAACACAAGCTACAGGAGATCCCTTTCATAGAAGACCCGATGGGTTTACATTGATCTTGCAGAGTGGTTTTTAATTTCACACTGAAACAAGCATTCTCCCCCCAGCAGGAATTCCCAGATATCCCCTCTGGCTCTGGAATGACTGCTGGGACACAAAGCTTCACACTAAAATACCCAAACCCTACAATTAAAGCCCCAGACTAAACCCAACCATTCCTAAAGCACACAAGCAGCCAAACTGATGGGACACCCCTCCCTTGTATCCAGGAACTCTGCTCTTCACAGTGACCTGGACACTCTCCCAGCAGCACATTCCATGTGGATGTGTCTGCAGAGTCCAGCTCCTCCACCACATAATCCTGCTGCTGGAAATGGTTTGCCTGCACTTTGATGTGCCACAACTACTGATAATTTTCACATTCTGGTCCATTAAATAAAACAAATTTCCCTTTTGCATTCATTGCATCCTTTCATTTATGGCCCGTGACAGGGAAAATAAGGAATACACAAAAAAGGAGACGTAATTGTAGGACTGACGCACTAGAAAGGAATAGTTTACAAAGCTGTGCATTAAAAATTGTGCATTTAAAACAGTTGTGCATCAGGCCCAGCATCACTGGCTGGGTGAGGGAGGGGATTGCACTGGGGCAGCCTCACCTTGAGTCCTGGGGACAGCTTTGGGCTGAAAGATCTAAAGCTCAGATCTAAAGATCGAAGCTCTGGCCACTCTAAAGAATGTCCAGAGGAGGGACATGAGGATGGAGAAGGGTCTGGAGGGTCCACATGAGGAACAGCTGAGGGCACTGGGCTTGTTCAGCTGGAGAGGAGGAGACTGAAGGCAGAACTCGGGGGGTCTGCAGCTCCTCCTCTGCTCTGTGTGAGCAGGGACAGCCCCAGGGAATGGCTGGAGTTGTGTCAGGGCAGGCTCAGGTTGGATCTCAGGCAAAGGCTCTTCCCCCAGAGGGTGGTGGGCACTGCCCAGGCTCCCCAGGGCAGTGGGCACAGCCCCAAGGCTGCCAGAGCTGCAGGAGGGTTTGGATGATGCTCTGGGGCACAGGGTGGGAGTGCTGGGGTCTTGGGAGTTGGACTGATGATCCCTGCAGGTCCCTTCCAGCTCAGGATATTCCACGATTCCAAGTACAAACTTAGATGCACCGAAAGAAATTCTACCATTTCACACAGTGTTCCCTCTTCAGGGAATCTCATGGAGCCACTGTTTACACAAACAGGGACCTGAGGATGCTGTGCTTTAACAGAAAGGCCCTGTGTCGATGCCAACTGTCCAAAACCTCAGCTAAACTTCAATTCACCATTTCATAAAGCAGTTTCTAAAAGCAACATTTGGTTACCTTGCAACAGAGCTCAACTTTGTTTTTATTTATTCTTTAAAAAATCCCTCTCAACCAACAAGCCAAACACCAATTCCAGTAACTTTTATGGGTCAATAATCAACCCCAGCACCCAAAGGGGAACGGACACAGTTTTACTTTGAGGCACCAACTCGATGGTGCAACAAGTTCAATTTCACAGCTGCCTGGTGGTACAAAGTCACCTTTGAGGGGAACACGGAGCAAGTTCATTAAACACAAAAAACAGAGCTCTGAAGGCAAACTACACAAATGTAGAACGACTCCTCAGAGACAGTTTGCTGGCCACGTATTTGCTTTTCCAAAAGGCAAGACACGCATTTGGAGTAGCAGGAGCTGCACTGATTTTGTGTGGTTTGGGTCCAAGAGAAGGGAAAAAAAACAAAACCCACACCTTCACAAAATCTGCAACAAGCTTTTTATTGATTTTAATGAGGCTTGGAAGAAGCCACCAGATCTCCCGAGTTTTGTTGAGCTGTTTAAAAAACAGGGGGAAACGTTCCAATGTAAGCGGCCGCAATTCCGCCCGAGCCCCGCCAGCCCTCGGCAAACACCCCCCCAGCGCCCCTCAGCATTCCTGCTGCAGGGCTGTGGGGCTCAGATAAGCACCTCAAACCGTATCACTTCGTAAGGCCACGGCTTGTGCCAAAACAAGGGAAAAAAGCTGACTGTCAAAAGTCTGCTGCCCTCCCCAAAGCAGCAATTCCTGACGGGAGGCTCCAGGGGGGGATTCAGCTGACACAGCCCAGGGTGCTGCCCCTGTGTGAGCCACAGGGAACACATTCAGCACCATTAGGAAAGCCCAGGTAGGAGATGGAAAAGGGAATAGGACCCTTTCAGTGAATCCTACAGAGTCAAACTTGCCTGGTAAAGAACTGGCTTTGCACCACCTTTATTAGCCTGTCACATTCTCAGAGCTGGTTTCGTTTATCATGGAATGGTTTGGGTTGGAAAGGACCTCAAAGCCCATCCAGTGCCACCCCCTGTCATGGGCAGGGACACCTCCCACCAGCCCAGGGGGCTCCAAGTTTATCCAGCCTGGCCTTGGACACTCCCAGGGCTGGGGCAGCCACAGCTTCTCTGCCCAACCTGTGCCAGGGCCTGCCCACCCTCACAGCCAACAATCCCTCCAGGGCTGGGGCAGCCACAGCTTCTCTGCCCAACCTGTGCCAGGGCCTGCCCACCCTCCCAGCCAACAATCCCTTCCCAATATCCCACCCATCCCTGCCCTCTGGCAGTGGGAAGCCATTCCCTGTGTCCTGTCCCTCCAGGCCTTGTCCCCAGTCCCTCCCCAGCTCTCCTGGAGCCCCTTCAGGCTCTGCCAGGGGCTCTCAGGTGTCCCTGGAGCCTTCCCTTCTCCAGGGGAGCCCCCCCAGCTCTCCCAGCCTGGCTCCAGAGCAGAGGGGGCTCCAGCCCTGGGAGCATCTCCGGGGCCTCCTCTGGACTCTCCAGCAGCTCCACGTCCTCCCTGTGCTGGTGCCCAGGGCTGGAGGTGGGATCTCACCTGAACAGGACAGAGGGGGTCAATCCCCTCCCTGATTTCAGATCATTTCAGCTCAGCTGCTCAAGGACCTCCCGTTCCTGCCCAGCTTAGATCAGAAGTGACTCTGCCGTGGGGCTCCAGTAATGAAGGCAGTGGCAACAGGAGCATTTAAACTTAAGCTTTTCCTTTGAACCACCATCTTAAAATCCTGCTCCGTTGCCTATTTTGGGAACTTGGGCTTTAGGTGAACACCTCACCCAGCACACAGGTCTCACCTCCACTGTGTTTTCATGGAAGATGCCATGGAGAGGTAGAGCAGTTGCATTTATATCACACTGTAATAGTGAAATACAATAATACAGTTGTAGGAGAAAACTCCACATTATGGTTTCCACGGTGTAGAATCTTTATCCCCTGAGATATTCCAACCCTTAGAATTTCAATACCTGAAGCAATCCAATCCAACATCAAAGTCAGCCCTACCCTGAGAAGTGCCAGGCTACAGGAACTCCAAAATCTAAATTATATGAGCCTGTGACAATGTTTTTCTTGACATTTATTGAAGTAAAACATTGGCAAATAGCTCAGAAAAGCACTCTGGAGAAGTTCTAATCAACATGTTTGTTTAATTAGGTGGTTGGGAAGTTGTCTCTTCAGTTCCTTCGCTGAAAGGCTCTATCTACCCAGAGCAGAGAGGGATGATTTGATAAGCAGAAAGTGAAGTGGCACAAGGGAAAAAGAGCTTTGGAAAAAAACCAAATCCAGATTTTCTCTAGCTGCAAGTTATCCCCCACAAAGATGTAAACAAACACAGCCACCTGAAGCCTCTTCCCTGGGAACTGACTCTTTTGAAGGTGTGTTTCTCCCTCCCTTTGCCCAAACGGGCCATTTGCACCCTGGTTATGCCGCCCCATGTCACAATCTGATATTATGCAAGTGTGGTTTTTGATGAGAAGTTCTCCGTTCCTGTTTACATTTCTCACTCCCCAGTATCACTGTTCCCACACTGCTGACCCCTGCCGTGGTGGAACCTCCTCCTGCCCCCGACTGTCACACACTCACCATGGCGTTAGCTCAGGTATTGGCTCTATGTCCTTCTCCTCCTCTCTCCGTTCTTCCTAGTGGATTTGAGCTTCCTTTCCCACCTAATTTTACACTCTCCTGAGCGTGCTCAGGAACAGGAACACAGTGCTACTATCAGCTGCCCACCAGCTGGGCTGAGCCTGCAGCCTGTGGCTGGGCTGGAAACCACAGCGGGATGGGAGCACTGACAACGCGGCCGCTCCTGGACGGGGCAAGGCTGCTCCTTCAGGGACAGTTTTAAAACATGGACATGGAGAAGAAGGAATTCTTGTCTTCAGGGAGGCATCTTCTGGTTTCTATTGCCATGTGTCACAGAATTGTTAAGGTTGGGAAAGCCCCTGAGACCACCAAGGCCAACCAGCAGCTCGGCACCACCATGTTCACACTGACCTGCATCCCCAAGTGCCACATCCACATGGTTTTTGAACCTTTCCAGGGATGGGGATGCCATCACTACCCTGTGCCAATGCCTGATCACCCTTTCCATGGGGAAGTTCCTCCTGATGTCCCACCTGCCCCTCCCCTGGCCCAGCCTCTCCTCCTGTCCCTGTTCCCTGGGAGCAGATCCTGACACCCCCCCTCCTGGCAGGGACTTGCAGAGCCAGAAGGTCCCCCCTGAGCCTCCTTTTCTCCAGCCTGAGCCCCCCAGTCCCTCTGTCTGCTCTTCATACACTTCCCAACATTAAGCCACATAATTCCCAGCTGGATATGAAGGTGTGTACACAACAATTCCTGACAAGGAGAGCAGAGCCCAAGAGCCACCCCGAACATCCCACACACAGACGGGGACTGTCCTCCACAGGAGCATTTTGAAAAGGGCTCATTCCATCTTCTGTTCTACCTCTGCTTTTATGAGTGGAGAATAAAATTAATTATTAAGAGTCCAAAGCATCAAAAAAAGTTTTGTCAACATCTGTCACTGCACTGACTCATCCCCTAATGGCAGGTTGGCGTGTTGGCTTCCTTCATCTTCCCACTCGGAAGAGGCATTAATCTGCTCTTAAAGCAGTTTGATTAAGCTGATTATCTTTGCATATTTGTTAAAGATCACTTCTTACACTCCACAAAAATTAAATGCAGAAGCAACAGGCCATAAGTTAAAGCAAAAAAACAACCAGCTGGAACAAAAAGGAGAGCTGGAAATGGCAGGAGAGGCACTGCTGAGACCCTGGTGGGCAACAGCAAAGGGTACAGAGAAATTGGATCTTGCATTAAGACAGACCCATTTTTCATAACTCATGTCAAGAATAAAAATCAGTAGGGCCTTACATGAGATAAAAGTATTAATTCTTAAAAAAATAAAAGAATGTTTCTGAATAAAAGATTATGCATCAGTATTCTCCTTCACTGATCTCAAAACAACACAGGGCAAAAGACCACAGCAAGACCAAAACCAAAATCAAAAGAAAATATCACTTTTTCTTACAACATTTCAGGCTTTCTTCTCTTTTAATTCTTTCTTTAGTTTGGATAAAACCTTGAGCTGCAAAGGCTGCAATTATTCATACATAAGCCAGGATAAAATTTACCCATCAGAGATCTTCTGTACTATGTCCATAATCTTCCTTTTATTTCAATTACTCCATATTCCTCAATTTTATGTGCATGACAGAAAGGAACACATACCAAGAAGGCCCAAGGAGCTACACAGCTGGGTCTGACCTGTGGAGAGACCTGGAGGGATGGGACCTGATCTGGGAGTTGCATGAAAGCTGACAGGACACAGAACACCAACCGGGGCCTCAGCTGGTGGAAACCCACTGGAAACCCAGTGGACTCGTGGTGGTTCCAAGCTGGAAAGGTGACCAGGTGTGCCAGAGAGGGGGAATTATGACAACAGGTACCCAAAGAGCCATGAAATGTCGGGCAAGATTGGACTGGAGTTATGACACAAACGGGAAGGCTGAGACCAGGCAGCAAAAGTTTCCCTTTGGAATGGCAGAAGGGAAAAGAAGGGAATGATTTGCTCCTCACAGTCCCCATTTCTCCATCAAGGTCCTCCCAGCCTGCATGCCCTGCCCTATCCCTGCCTTCCTGGAAGAAAGGCAACAACCAGCCAGGGAGAAGTGGCTGCTAATCCAAGTCTCCAAGGTTTTACTCATCCTCCCAAAACACCCCCAGATCCCCCTTCCCTCCTGGGGCACAACTTGCTTTCTCTCAGTCCTTCCTGTAAGTGGAAGGGTTCTGGGAAGGGGCAGCAGCTGTTCCAGAGCATTCCACACCCCCCAGCAGGACCTGCTGGGCTTTCTGACAGCCAGTGCAACACAGGTGACACCCACAAGTAATTAAAATAAAGTTTTGAAGAAAGGAAGAATCAAGAAGCAAATGTGATTTGAAGGCTCCTTTGGAGTTAAGATACATTCCCATGAGACTTTTTCCCCCCACTGAACGACTTTAGGACAACACACACAGTCACAGCCATCAGCTCCTCAGTGGGTAAGTCAGCCTCATGTTCACCACACTTCTTCTGGCACAAACCTTTGAAAATCTCTTTAACAAAACAGTACTCCATGCTTTCCTCATAAGACAGCTTTCTTGGAATACAAGTATCTGTTACAAATAATCTATTAATGCTTTGAGAAACAAACGCTGGAGTTATTACGAGGGGTCCCTGACAGGGACCTCAGTTCCCCCCACAGGCCCAGCAAATCACAGAATCATGGAATGATTTGGGATGGAAAGGCCTGAAAGCCCATCTTGTTCCACCCCCTGCCATGGGCAGGGACACCTCCCACCAGCCCAGGGGGCTCCAAGCCCCGTCCAGCCTGGCCTTGGGCACTGCCAGGGATGGGGCAGCCACAGCTTCTCTGCCCAACCTGTGCCTCCCAGCCAACAATCCCTTCCCAATATCCCACCCATCCCTGCCCTTTGGCAGTGGGAAGCCATTCCCTGTGTCCTGTCCCTCCCCACTCTTGGAAAAGCCCTTTTCCAGCACTCTCTGCTGCACAGCCTGGAACAAGCAGGACACAAAGCTCTGTTTGCTCTTATCAAGACCTACAGAACGAGACATCACTTTCTTTGCTTGCACACCTTACACAACGTAATTATGGGTAAAGCTTTAATCCATTAATTCCTAAATTGCATTGAAAAAAACCTGTTGTGTCAAGGAGGCCCTGTGGGTAAGATGCACATCCACCTTCTCTGCCTTCATCGAGGAACAGCAGGGCACTGGGAGGCTCCCTGCCCACTGATCCCCACTGGGTCACCTCACACAGGTGGGACAGTTAATATTTCAAACTGCCCAACACCAGCACTTGGTAAAATCGTGGCACACTCCAAAAATGCCTTTTTTAATGTGGCACTTAAGGTGGTTTTGCTGTAAAGCAGTCTGCACTGGCATTCCCTGAGCCAGCAGAAAGGATACTGCTCCAGTGCTCCTCAAACAAAATGCTCCCCTTCCTTACCCTCCACCAACTCTGCCATTTCAGAGCCCTCGTGGGATAATCCAACTCACTACAAAACTAGCCCAGAGAGCAGACCATGGAAGCACCACCCTGCCGTGCTGTGGCTGTTCTTTGCTCCCACAGCAGCACATCTGAAACACTGCAGGACATTTGGGATTTACGGAACTTGAGGCAGCTTGGGAACCTCTTCAACTCCTGCAGAAATGACATTTCTTTACAGAACTAATCAATTTGCTTGCTTCACCCCTTAGCCTGCTCAATGCTTTGAGAAATATGTAAGAAGCTTCAGTTTAAAAGGCAGAGCTCACAATTCAAACAGCAGGCACCTTCCCAAAGCCCTGACCTGCATCAGAGCACAGGCTGCATCCCGAACCCACGGAACTCAAGGTGTCTTTGGGAGTAATTCACACATTCCTGACACAGTCTGTGAACTTGAGGATCAGAAGCTCTTCCTTCCAACGTCTCTTCAATTACCATGGCAGGGGACAAGTATGTTTGATCACAGTGTATTTACAGTGTAAAACAGTAAATAAACTCAGTGCAGGAAAAGCACGGAGTTCAGGTGTTTCTTTACTTGTTCCTGCAAAACAATCCTGGTAACTGAATCAAGGAACCATATGGGGAAAGCTGACCTAAGCTGAGGGCCCTTTTTACGAGCTGACCCCCTAAATTTCACATTTCAGGAGCTAATCAAGGATCAGACCAGCTTTTCTGGGCTCACAAACAGCTGTTTTATGGAGAGCACTCCAAATACTTGCTAGGGCATCATCCACGACCCAGCCAAGACATCAACAGCACTCACTGTCCAAGCAGACACTCTGCTGTGTAAATACTGCCAGGCAAAAGCCAGACTCTGAGGAGATAAAGCCACATGTGCCTGTGCCTGATAAGCAGACCTGCAAGAGCTGGGCAGGGAAACACCAGTGACTGCACCAAGTTCTCTGCTGGGTCCCATTCACACAGCAAGCTGCAGGTCAAAGCCAGACACACGATTTGCCACCACAGGCTCCTGCCCTCCTTGCACTTGAGCAGTGACCCCTTCCAGAGAGAACAACGAGGCTGTTTTATCAACCCTCTGCCAGCTCCAGCCTCTCCAAACTTCCAGCAGTTTGCTGTGTTTCCAGCCAAGCTCCCTCTGGGACAGCAGTGAAGGGCTCTGGCTGCCTACAGGTATTCACACACACGGAACTCGAATGCCTTTCCCAGTCAAGGAAGATTCCTGCATTTAGATCACAAGGGACAAACTGGTTTGGCCAATCTACCAGCACTTTGCCTCCAAGAGACCTGCTGCTTCATAGCCTTTGTCTGGACAGATGATTCATGGAATCATGAAATGGTTTGGTGGGAAGGGACCTTAAAGCTTATCCAACCTCACTCCCTGCCATGGGCAGGGACACTTTCCACTATTCCAGGCTGCTCCAAGCCCTGTCCAACCTGACCTTTTACTCCTCAATTCCCTAAAGATAAAAAGCCAGAAAAGCAAATTTCCTCCTGTAGTTAAATCAGCTCAGTATCTTCCAAGTATTAAGACAGTTGTTCATTCCTATCTTTTTCCACTCGTGGAAAGTTATGGCCTCTTTTGGAAGCAGAAAACACAACTGACATAATACCACTTTCCATTTGCCAGATGCACCTAAAAGAGACCTGGAGATGGATCTCCGCAACTAAAATAAAAGGCAAGCAAAGAAAGAGAGCCTTGAAGAGGGTCCTGCCTACAACCAGAGGAGGAGAAGGGCCGTGGGGCCGGGCAGGAGCTCAGCACCCCCAGGCACTGCCGCAGGTTTGTGCACAGCCTTTGATGGGGGAGGCGCGGGGGGCCCCCCCGAGTCCTGCAGAGCCTCAAGGAACGCTTCAATGGGCTTCGATTGCCGTGACTGGTTGGGAGATCAATTACACACATTAGTATCTGCTGTGAAGTGCTGAGGATCTTCAACAGATTTGTTCCTTTTGTCACGCTGCAGAATGTATTCCACGACAGTGGTGGTTCAGAACCAGCTGGCCCCAAAACGCCTATTTTACTGATTTTTATTTAAGCCCAGCCGTCCTCCAGCTACTAAATGAGGGTAGATATGCCATGCAATGTTCAAATCTTGAACGTGTCAAAGGCAAGAGCAACTAGAATTTATCAAGTCCTGTCTCCAGACTGCCCAGGGAGGCTGAGTCAGCCACAGCTCCCCCAAACCTCCTCTCCATAACAACATCCACAATCAAATACTCACACAGGCTTGTTCACTTCCACCCAAGTTGCACAGCCAAGAAAGAATTTACTTGGATTAGCAGAATATGCTTACTCTAAAAAACTAAACAGTATGGAGCCGAAGTTAAATATATTTAGGCATTTCAGAGGCACCAAAGAAGGTTCTGTGGTTGCCTAAGGCATGTGTGTGTATCAAAACACGGAGTTTCAGCTCGAATTGAAATCCTGCAACAGGCTGCAGCTCTGCTGGTGAAACCAGGTTTGACAGATCTCCAGCCCGCCCTCTCCCTCCTCCTCTAAAGCCAAAATCCATTGAAGCTCGAGCTGCCATAGAAGGATCCCGGCAGACACTCGCCTCATGTGGACAAAGGAATGAATCCTGGGGGGTAACTGTGTCTCCTTTGGCCAGCCCTGACACTGCAGCTGGGATTCCAACAGGGAGGGGTTTCTCCAGGGAACATGAAGATTTAAGGCTGGATTTCCTACCTGCTCACTTAAATCAAGTTCTCAGTTTTTAACAAAAAGAGATATCCTATTTTACACTAAATAATTTCTAGAAAAGAAGAATAAATTGGTAATGCAACAGAGTAACAGGCAACCTTTGTTTCTAGTGTTGAATAGCTGTAGGAATGCAATTACCTGTGTACAGACACTTATGTCCTGCCAGCTCTAAGGGGACCATCCAGAACACATTGCCCCCAAAGTCTGGGTTACTGTGGACTCATTCAAGTCAGGCAAACCCTAATTCAAAACCTCTCTCACTTATTTTTCCCTAAAGAAACCATTCCTTTTGGTAGATAAAACAAGCACTGGAAAAGAAAATAATAGTACAAAGAGCATAAGTAGTCATTTAAGTGTTTTATCCTTTAGAGAACATTCACTCCTTCCCTGTGTGACTCAAAACAAACCTAATTTACTAAGAAAGAGTTGGTTGTAATTAAGAGATAAATCATCATTTTAAAGAAACAAAGGTTTGGCTCTTCGGCAAGTTCCCCAAACACGGCACATCCACATCCCTCCCCCAGGCCCTGCAGAACCCAGGGCAGCCCACGGCTCACTCTGCTCTCATGCACCAGGGAAGGTAATTTTCATTTTAAATATGGCTTAATCCCAGATTGCAATACATACTTATGTCAGGAAGCTGCAGTTATCCACTTTGTTTTGCAGCTGAATCATGATCAGCCAGCAAGACTTAACCTTCCTTTAAAGAATATGTAAAGACTTATAACCATCCTTGGATTAATTTAGCGTGTCCCCTTCTGATTGTATTTTATGAAGACATAAAAGAGCATGTGCATGTTAGTCCATATGAGCTTAAAGACACTAAAAGAGCACAAGTCACATCTGTAACACTACAGTGCTTACCTGTGACTTGCAGATCTCAAGTTTCAATTAAATGCACAGAAATAGCACTGCACAGTAAAAATTAAGATCAACTAAATTAGTCTTTTTGGTCTTTATCCTTCCATTTGAAGCACCCTCTGGTAACCAGCTGAGCAGCAAAACCAAGTCTGCACTTACTGAGCATCAGCTCAGAGAAGTCTGTCTTAAATCCATGAGGGTAAAACACTCAAAGGTGCCTTTGCTTTGGAGTCAAGAAACAAACCAGGTACGTTTTGAGAGGAAAACAAGTAGACACGACACACCTCAGGTGCAATAAGGCCCTTTTAAGTCCAAATGGGAAAGTACAAAGAACCAAGATGGAAACATATGCAAAAAAATGCAGAACAATTTGGGGTGAGGGGGACAAGAGCAAGTCCAAGCCCCCAGTTCCATTAGATCAAGCTGCTCAAAGACTCATCCAGCCCAGGTCTGAGGATCACCAGGCAGTCTTTCTAGACAAACTGTCCCAGTATGAAAGCTGGAATCTGTAACCAAGTTCAGAAAAATGCTCAAAGGCAAAGGAAACAAATTCCTCTGAGCAAAACCAGCGAACAACAAGGGTAAGAACAATGTTCAGAATACTTAAGTCTGCCTCGCTTTTATTGCAAGCCTTTATTTCGAGAGGTTATGCAGCTGGTGTAACACAAATCTACATGAGAAGACAAATCTAGAAGCAAATGCTCAGAGCTGAGATGAAAAAGCATCTGTAATTTAGATAAATAACAGCCCACTGTAGGAACAGCCTCAGCATTCAGGCTGTGTATTTCAAAGAGCACGCACACAGTTCTGCTCATTTAGATTCAAAAGCCAAAAGGCAGCCCAAAGTCCTGGATGAAACATGACATCCTTATGCAGGAAAGCCTCCTTGGCAAGCTGGGGTGAGTCTGTCAGGAGAACAGGGAGCCAAGGTATGCATGTTTATTGAAGTACCACATCTGTGTCATGAGCTTGGAGATGGGGCACCCCTGTCTGGGTCCACCTGACAGCACAGCTCCCAAAGCCTTCACTTGGACTGAAGAATTCTCTTTCCAGCTGAAAAACAGACCTCCAAGGCAGGGCAGGTAAGACACAATGGCCTGGTGTGGTACTTTCCTCAGGAAGGCAGAGCTCTGGGATGGGAGTGCTGCTCTAAAGGAAGAGGGCCTTGGCAGGCCACAGTGCCTTGGTGATGGATTTTTGGACCAGGCTGTTGCACAATAAGTAAACAAGGGAGGTGAGGCTGAAAGCCCCAAGTATTAATGACCCAGCAGGTATTTTCACTGCTCATGCCATGGAAATCAACTTGTAATTGCAGCTTAAAGTGGTCACACATAAAGAGCATGGAGAGAAGAGTTACACATTAGGAAATGCAAACACTGGGAGCACCTGTGAAGCTTTAGTTCAGCTTCTCTTGGCATATGTATGATCCCTAACCACCTTCTCCATCCTTTCCTTCCCATAAACCCCCACCCTCACCCAGGGAACAAGCTGGGACAGTACTCCCTGAACGCAGAACTTTCCATTACAGTCATTTTCCTTAACCCCGCAGTCAGTGTGGAGTTCTGAAGCAAATCAACCCTTTCAGCACTGCTCATTTTAAGCACCTCTTCTGTGAGCCATCCACAGTGCTCACCAGAGCTCTCACACTGCTCCCCCCCACCATATTCTAAGTGGCACTAATGGATATTTAAAAGGCTGAAAAACTATGGATACTAAGAGTTCAAGGCATCAGAAAGATCCTTCTAGCGTCGGTAACAAGAACAAATATCCAGAGTCTCATTTTTCAAACCCTCCCAGTTTTCACAGGCTCTGCTCTGTGTCTGGCAATACAACTCCACCAGCTGGGGGGCTGAGCTGCAGAGATGAGCACCCAGGCCTGGGGTTGTGTGCTCAGCACCAAATCCAACACTCCACACACACCTGGAAAGGTTCCCACTAACTCACCAGCCAGGACCACAATCCACAGCCGGGCAGGGACACACCTGGTTCTCCGGGATGGCACCGACCTGACTCACCAGACCACCACCTACAACTTCTTCCCAGATAAAGCCACCTCACCCAGTGCTTCTACAAATACCAGGTAATTTAAGATCTTATTGGGCCACCTGGAAATTCTGGATTTCTTCAGGTGTCCAAGGTTACTGCAGCCCCTGCTTAAAATGATCTCAGTCATTACCGGTGGGGATGAATTACTGATGTCAGCACAGTCACAGCACCACTCAAGAGATCAGACAGATTGTTAGGCATCCGAATATCCAATCATCATTCCTCCCACAAACAGCTTAATCTTTATTTATATTAGTTTATTGCCTCAATTGCACAGCACAGACAAACCTCTTTAGGAGGGAGACAAACTCCTGGCGAGCCCTCAGAACAAACCAGCACTCCCAGTAGCTTCACCAGACACATCCCCATTCATCAGGAAGCCCAGCTCACCGAGGACTCACACTGGAGCCAAGGAACTCAATACACCCAATTCCCAGACCCTCCTTTAACATGGCCAGCCTTAAAACCAGGGCTAGAGTTGTCCAGTTTCATTGGTTCTGAACATCAGGTCAGTGAAAATCCCTTACCCACTGAGGCAACCCCTCCCCCCTTCAAAAGTTCCCTCGCAGAGCAGCATTTAAGTCTCCTGCTGAGAGTGCATGACACTAACACTGGGGGGAGATTCAAATTTCACATGTGCTTAAGCTACGTCATCACAAAAACCAGAAACACAGCAAGGCTCAACAAAACCAAAAGTCTTATGCAGATGAGGAGCAGCTGCCCCTCACCACGATGCTTTTCCCTCCCTTTCATTGCTGCAGGTCCCCCAGTTTATTTGCTGGGCCCCCCACCCCGTGCCCTGAAGCCCTGCTGGGCTGGGCTGGGCACCTCCTGCCTGCACAGCCCTGCAACCAGGTGTAGCCTCCACACCAAGCACGACCTGCAGCTGGCTCTGGGCACTAGTTATGTCTCCAACAACTTCAGAAGCAGGGTATTTTTTTAAACCATTGAAGAAAAAGCCACTAAATTAGCTTTTAAGTCAGTATGTGTAATACCCCACAGGCCACCTGCCCCTCAGTGAGGCCCCACTGCCATGCTTTGTCTGCCATAGCTTTAACTCTTATTTAACTTATCAAAAGGATGTCAGAAGGCTTATGCAAGTTCACCTCTAATGTACTCGTTATCCTCTTAGGAGCCACTGAATGAAATGTGAGTTAATGAATAACACAGTAGGAATTATTTCATTATCCCCACGGTGAGAGAGAGCCATCTAATTCTTGGACATGATGTCAGACTTGAGAACCAGCCAGTGGTACTTACCCAGGCCTCCACTGCTCACTCAGCTGCTACAGCAGTGGTGTTCCCAGGGAAAGGCTGCACTGCCAGAACGTGCAGCAAAGCTGCTCCTCAGCAGCCTTAGGAGGAATTAGAGCAGCAGGAGGGAGGAACTGGAGCCTGTCATTCTGCTTCCAGGGAAGTTTTTAGCAGCATACATGCCATGTCCAGGCTTTGCACAGGTGTGGAAGTCGAGGCAGCAAGAGCATGTCAGCTCTACACATCTTCCTCTTGCCTTACATCCACTTTTGCAGCCTCACCCCCACTTCAAGTTACCATTTGTCTCTGGTACTAAGTCAACCTGTCTATTAAACTCCATCAGAAACCCAGGACACTTGAAGTCTGAAGTGAGGTATAGATCCTTCATCAGTCATTGGCAATCCCATTTTCTGGCATTCAAGGCTGCCTCACTTAGTGACACTAAGGCTTCTCACCTGATGCCTTGTGACAGAAGATGTTCACTGCCCTGTGGAAAACATCTCCTGCTGGTACAGGTAGCAAGGAGGGCAACTCCAAGAAAGACCAAGTCCTCCTTCAGGTCACCAAGACATTTGCCTACAATAACAAACCAGCTTTAGATTGCCTGAACAGTTTGTGTGTTCAAAAGACTAATTCTGTCAAGGAGACCAGGCAGCACAAGAAGGTGTTTAGAGCTGGTACTTCACTCCTCTCCTAACCATGAAGCCCCTCCTCACTGCCATCAGCACAGCTCTGCTGGGCAGTGCCCTGCAGATAGTCTGCCTCTTAGGACACGTGTCCCTTCCTGTCCACAACACCCCCTACTTCCTTGAATTATACAGTCAGGAGCAAGAATGCAGCAGACATTTGAACAGCTCACCCCAATCCAGCACAGCCTGCCAGTGTTACTTACCAGGTGTTCCCCTCTAAGCACCTCACTGATGAGGAATAAACTAGTACACAAATAAGCTAAAAACCTAAGCAAGAGGAAAAACCAGAAAGCCTGGGAGACCAAGGCTGGGAGGTGATTCTAGTTTTCCATCTGCATGAGAAGTCCACCTCCCTGACATGTGACACCCAACAAAGAGCCCAACACAGGCAGATTCCTGTGCATGGGCTGCAGAAACTGAGGTGTGCTCTCTTTCTAAGCAGAGATTTGCCCACACCCTGCAGCTTGCACTCACTCCCCAACAGCCACACAGCACAGGTCTGTGTGACACGTCAAAAGCAAAGGCTAATTGTGCCACACTCCTTATCATGCTGACAGAAACACTATCTCCAAGCCCAGCACGTGCTGTTCTGTCAGTCTCACATGAATGTGCACATGTAAGATGTATTCAGAGTCCAGTCCTGGCACCACAATCACTGCTGTGACACTAATGCTGCAGTATATTCAGAATGGCTCTGTTAATACTACAGCTCACTTTAACGATGTCATTAAGGCATCCTAGCCTCCAAACCCACTGTTGTCCCATAAGCATTCATCTTAAATTCTTCCATCATTGCTCAAAATACCAATATTTAAGATATAACACCCATAACACAATACCCAGTAAGATACAGTAACTCCTGGCAGTGCCTGCGAAATGCATAGAAAATTCAGCAAGATAAACTCTGAGAAATTGGCCTGGGGGCAACTTTCTGTTCTACCAGAAGCTTCTGAACTGGGCTGGCACAGCATCCCCGTGCCCGTGAGGAACACCCGTGTGCGGGAGTGTGTGAGGCAGTGCCCCCCCTGCCCCCTGCCCTGCTCCCAGGGCATCCAGCAGTGCTTCAGCTGGGAATCAGTGCCTAAAGAAAGCACAGCAACACAGAGTGGGGTAAGAAACAGGCTCTGGATGCCACTTGAGAGGGTGATGGGATGGAAGTGGTGTGGCTGTGAGCCCTCATCCTGACTGGCACAGTGATACTGCTCAGGTTTAACCACGTGCTTACATTCCCCACTGAGTCAGAGCTGTCCTTACACAACACATGCAGGATCCTCAGAGCTGTTCAGTGGGCCCTGCAGAGGCTGGAGCTACACTACTTCTACAGCTGTGTTGGTTAATCAGCCTTTCATGCCAAGAAAACTGCCAAAGCCATCCCCAGCCAAGAGATCCATCTCTCCTGGAAGCATCTTTAGTGCCATGGCCATGCCAGCTGTACACAAAAACTGCCCCAGAGACCTTAAGGAAGATGCTTTTCACCAAAAGCCACAGATTTTTGTGTCTGATATTGTCCCTTTTAACTTAAAAGTCCCACATTCTATCCCTTAGTGAGCAGTTCTTACCTATTTGGGAACCCACTTCACAAGACAGCTACATGCCTGATGTATTAAGCATGTATTGATTCAACTGTGTGGTCTGGTGGGAGAACAGGAATATCCAACTGTCCTTAACTCTGCAGTTTCCAGCTTAAATACATCTAGACAGACCCACTAGAAGGAAGTAAACAATGTCATCCAAACTGTCTGGGGAAGCATCAGTGATTTTAAAATGTAGCTGCAGGTTGGGGTTCAAATGGGAACAGTGAGAGCTCAGACAGTCCCTCTAGTAACAAAAACAACTGTTGTCCTCAACAGCTGTATGGTTCTTCCACTATGATCCTCCCTCACACCCCAAGATTTTTACTAACATTAAGTAGTTGCCTACGTGAAAGTCAGTCAAAGTCATTTTATCACCATCACTATTTTCTCAAAGCTTAAAAATTAAATCAAGTCCCCCACTACTGGAATTTTCATTACCAGGAAGCTGCAGTAATGCTTATTGCATTATGGTTATTGGGTTGTTCTCCCAATACGATAACTCCATCAGCTCAATGCTTTGAGTTAATTATTATTGCTTAACTGAGGTAAATGCAAACAGAAACCTAAACAGCATGGAATGAACAGTAGGAAACCAAGTTCAGCTACTTGAAGATAAACCAAATACTTCACGATCACCTGCAAGTATCAGGGAAATTCTCACACAGCTCTCATGTGCATGAGAAATTAAAAGCCCTGATGATTAGAGCTTCACTAAAGGGCCCCAGGAAGGTTATACAATGAGGTAAAGACTCGATCCTTTTCCTGTATCTATACACTTGGGATTAGCAATGAAGAAAGGTTTATTATGATATATAACAAAATAACCAGAAATTGGACTGCGGTATTTCCAGAACGTTCTGTCAGATTCTCTCAGCAGTAAAGCATAACTAAGCATGAATGATGCTCTGGAGAGACCCCCAAACCTCTGGAGATTCTGATCAGAATGAATCTCCAGTCGGCCCCTCCTCTCTCCCCGGACCGGGGGGAAGGAGCGGCAGCCCCGGAGGCGGTGAGGGCAGCACCGAGCCAGGCCTGGCACAGGCTGCCTTTGCTGAAGGACCACCGGCTGCCAGGGAGGTTTCACCGAGTCCCGCCGGCAAGGCTGACCTTGGGGCTGTTCAAACAAGAGCCTCCTGTGAAGCTGCTGCTCTGCGATGCTCCCGCGGCAGCGAAGTGGCCGCCCCACAACAATGTGCTCCGCTGCAGCAGCGGCTCGCAAACCACTCAACAGACAATGCAAAGAGCCCGTCAAGTGTCAGTCCTCGAGTCCAGCCGGGACAAAGCGCTTTTTGTTTCTGTCTCGGAGATGCTGCCGAACCAAAGCCAGATGAAGTGTGCTGGCAGACCGGGCTCTCCCCCGCGGCCGATGCGCGATGCCGCGGCAGGGCCCGGCCAGAGCCCTGCAGGAGCTCCCCGGGCGCACACACACACACACACACACACAGACACACAGACACACAGACACAAACACACACACACACAGACACAAACACACACACACAAACACACACACACACAAACACACACACACAAACACACACACACAGACACACACACACA
>VXBX01007335.1:137740-152469 GCA_013400415.1 Scytalopus superciliaris
ACACACACACACACACACATACACGCCCTCCCTGCGGGATGCTCGGAGAGAATCCTGCCTGCCAGTGTTACGGCAAACTGACAGGGAGTCCCTCTGCTCACGGGAAATCACCTCAGAAATGAGAAAAGAGTCCTGCTTGTACCGGTAAAGAACATCAATACCAACACGCGGTCTGGCTAGAGCCAGAAGGAATCTCTGCCTGAGCACGGTTACCACTGAAGGGTTTATTACCTCCAGGGGAGACTCTGAAATTTGTGCATTTAGCCTTGCTAAGCTCTCGGCATTGCTTTTTTTGCAGCTCAGTGACAAAAACAGTGTTACTGAGTAACTCTCCACTATGAAGTTGCAGTGCATTAGTCCTCCCTGCTGAATTAAGTACACAACCACCTTTCACATCCACAGATCCAAGAGCCCACTACTCCATAACCCACAAGGACTAAGCACACTTTATCTGTGGAAAACACAGCAGGGTTTATCAAGCAACATATCAAATCTTACCACAAATACTAAACAAAACCCAGCAATTCAACTGTTTCGGTTAACAATTAATAAAAAGCTCTGGAAAAAGAAAGAATGCACCTGCTTCCACTTCCTACATAAATCTCAAGTACAACTCAAGCAATACCACAGATAGAGAACAGCTGCACTTCTGAGGATAATGTGAAATTGGCAGTAGTAGATGCCCTCTCAGCATTCAGGCTCTCCCGTGCCAGCAGCTCAGCCCAAGCCCCTGGTGCCATGAGGCTGGCAGATCCTTAGCTCCAGAGTCACAGGATCCAGGGAGCAGCCCTGCTGCTCCTCACCCATCCCAGGACACATCCCCTGCCCTGCAAAGAGCCAACAACGTCAGCACAGGCACCATTTACCTCCAGAAACACACTGAAGCACTGCAGTAGCACTTGTCAAAGGCTTCACTTGCAGTAACCTTGGTCTGGAAGGGTTAAAATCCCCTCCAGACTATGCTGAGCATGGCATTAAGACTTGGAGATTGGCACATGAAACTTGGAGGTTGCAAGAGCTGACAACACAAAGGGGAAGTTGCAGATTCCTACCTACAATCTGTCTGCAAGGAACACTGTCACTGGTGACAAGGAGTTAAAGAACCGCATTTGAGTTGTCATGAACTTAACTCACCAGCTCAGTAAAAGCACCATTTCTGTGAAAGGTTTACACCAAGCTATCTCAAAATACTAAAAAAGGATATAATTCAAGCCTGCTGTTCAACACCAAACAAATCTGCTACTTCTCCTTTTGAAAATTCAGTGAGGCTTCAAAGTAGGACGAGCCTAACTAGACAAACTAGAAGACTATTCCTCACTGCAGAATTGAAGCTTTCAGACCCTTCCATGCAACCTCCTTCATCAAGCTCTTCATTTTTAAGATATTCCAGCACATGTTATTCACCCAGCCTATTTTGTTGAGATGAGAAATCAGTAAGGACTTTTCCCCATTCCTCCCCAAAAGAAATCCTGTAAAACAGACATCAGAGACAACGTAAAATGTATCACTTCAAGATAAGGCAGGTTGGACACTCAGCTCAAGTATTTCAACAAATGTCCGGGATTTCCCAAAAACTCACCTGCAGACCAACTCCTAAATCCTAATTTAGCAGTTCCACTGTACATAAGCAAAACTGAAGACAGGCACAGCTGCCTGTTCACTACAGGACACATTTACTTCTTTCTGCTAAAGGAAAACCTACCTACCCAGTGAGTTCTGAGTGACACACACCTTGGTATTTAAATAACTGAGATCTAGAGATGTGGGGCAGAGGTGAACAAGCAGGAGTTAACTCTTCAAACAAATGCAGGTTTTAACTGGATAAATTCCTACCCTACACTTGGAGTTTAAAGGTTACAAAAAGCTCAATGTTGGAGGAACAGATCAGCACCAGGCAACAGGCTTTTTATAACATGGCAAAGATGCTCTGAATTCCATGTAGAGGCTGAGCTGTCACTCACCCAGCCTGATCTATGGATTCCCAGCTCCACAGAAAGGTTCACACTTTCTCTTTCACATCCTCAAATGCAATAAGGGGACAGTATGTTGTTTAACCTCCGAGTTAAAATGTTAATAAAAAAATAACCAAAGTAACCAAGTCATGATCTTTGAGGGGTCACAGGTGGAGCAGCTTCTCAGGAGTCACCTGACANTCCACAGATCCAAGAGCCCACTACTCCATAACCCACAAGGACTAAGCACACTTTATCTGTGGAAAACACAGCAGGGTTTATCAAGCAACATATCAAATCTTACCACAAATACTAAACAAAACCCAGCAATTCAACTGTTTCGGTTAACAATTAATAAAAAGCTCTGGAAAAAGAAAGAATGCACCTGCTTCCACTTCCTACATAAATCTCAAGTACAACTCAAGCAATACCACAGATAGAGAACAGCTGCACTTCTGAGGATAATGTGAAATTGGCAGTAGTAGATGCCCTCTCAGCATTCAGGCTCTCCCGTGCCAGCAGCTCAGCCCAAGCCCCTGGTGCCATGAGGCTGGCAGATCCTTAGCTCCAGAGTCACAGGATCCAGGGAGCAGCCCTGCTGCTCCTCACCCATCCCAGGACACATCCCCTGCCCTGCAAAGAGCCAACAACGTCAGCACAGGCACCATTTACCTCCAGAAACACACTGAAGCACTGCAGTAGCACTTGTCAAAGGCTTCACTTGCAGTAACCTTGGTCTGGAAGGGTTAAAATCCCCTCCAGACTATGCTGAGCATGGCATTAAGACTTGGAGATTGGCACATGAAACTTGGAGGTTGCAAGAGCTGACAACACAAAGGGGAAGTTGCAGATTCCTACCTACAATCTGTCTGCAAGGAACACTGTCACTGGTGACAAGGAGTTAAAGAACCGCATTTGAGTTGTCATGAACTTAACTCACCAGCTCAGTAAAAGCACCATTTCTGTGAAAGGTTTACACCAAGCTATCTCAAAATACTAAAAAAGGATATAATTCAAGCCTGCTGTTCAACACCAAACAAATCTGCTACTTCTCCTTTTGAAAATTCAGTGAGGCTTCAAAGTAGGACGAGCCTAACTAGACAAACTAGAAGACTATTCCTCACTGCAGAATTGAAGCTTTCAGACCCTTCCATGCAACCTCCTTCATCAAGCTCTTCATTTTTAAGATATTCCAGCACATGTTATTCACCCAGCCTATTTTGTTGAGATGAGAAATCAGTAAGGACTTTTCCCCATTCCTCCCCAAAAGAAATCCTGTAAAACAGACATCAGAGACAATGTAAAATGTATCACTTCAAGATAAGGCAGGTTGGACACTCAGCTCAAGTATTTCAACAAATGTCCGGGATTTCCCAAAAACTCACCTGCAGACCAACTCCTAAATCCTAATTTAGCAGTTCCACTGTACATAAGCAAAACTGAAGACAGGCACAGCTGCCTGTTCACTACAGGACACATTTACTTCTTTCTGCTAAAGGAAAACCTACCTACCCAGTGAGTTCTGAGTGACACACACCTTGGTATTTAAATAACTGAGATCTAGAGATGTGGGGCAGAGGTGAACAAGCAGGAGTTAACTCTTCAAACAAATGCAGGTTTTAACTGGATAAATTCCTACCCTACACTTGGAGTTTAAAGGTTACAAAAAGCTCAATGTTGGAGGAACAGATCAGCACCAGGCAACAGGCTTTTTATAACATGGCAAAGATGCTCTGAATTCCATGTAGAGGCTGAGCTGTCACTCACCCAGCCTGATCTATGGATTCCCAGCTCCACAGAAAGGTTCACACTTTCTCTTTCACATCCTCAAATGCAATAAGGGGACAGTATGTTGTTTAACCTCCGAGTTAAAATGTTAATAAAAAAATAACCAAAGTAACCAAGTCATGATCTTTGAGGGGTCACAGGTGGAGCAGCTTCTCAGGAGTCACCTGACAGGCAGCAGATCCTTCAGACAAGGTTCAAGCCATCAAATTTGTTTCAACACGTACAAACTCTGCTAAGTCAAGTCTTGCAACAACACTCTCCGTGAGGTGACCCAGGGGACACCACAAAGGCACAGCCAAGTGCTACTGAAACAAGGTGCTGGTCCTGCTTTCCTTCCAGACAGGGGGGATGCACTTGGTTCTACCACAGCTGATCCTCACTCAGCTGCACGAGCCCTCTCTGAACCCACCCAAGGGTATTCCTTCACCTTCTGCATTTTAATTAGTTACAAAAAGTTAAACAGATCTTAACACCAACTCCACACAGGGCTCAAGCTCTTCCTCCTAAGTTTTCCAGAGTCAAACACGAGGTTTGAAGCTCTAGAAAACAGGTGCTGCAACACCAGCTTAAAGTTTATGGTTCAGCAATTCATGGAAGATTAAAAGCCGACCCTTCTCAAACAGCAAAAACCCAGCCAGCTACACCTGCAACTGCACCACAAATGTGCTTCAGAGCAGCACCTCCAGAGTCTTGAAAATCAAATAAATCAGCAATAAAACCACCAAGGCTCACCAGCCCACCTGAACAGGCTGGAGTGTTCCCTGCACCCACAGAAGTGGGTATCGTGTTCCAAACCCAGCCCGGAAATTCAGCTCTAGGAATTCTTTAATTGTCTTGGCAAGAGGCAGTATAAAAATTGTAGAGTTGAAGCACATCAATGAGGTTTTGAGGGTGTTCTGGCATTAAGTCTTTCTTTAAACTGCAAGCTCACCTAGATTCTGCCCAGCCCACCTGCTAACTTCTAATATGACAAATCTAGCACAGAAAACTTCAGTCCTTTCTTGTCCTTTCCGTGACACAGATCACTTCAGACCAGCTTCTTTGGCTTGTTTTAACTGAGCACTCCTTGCTTTTGGTAAGTGAAGCCACTTTAGCTCAGTAACAAATGTTACTAGACCTGTAGCATATTTACAGAAAAATTACTTCTTAACTACTACATGACTTGGTCTGTTGGGATTGACACACGGCAGAAAAGGTTTATGAGGAGCCTAAAAACTGAATTTTGTTGGGATAACCAGAAAAAATAAATACAGTAGTTAGAAATACTTGGAAATTGACAGGAAAAAAGGTAAACTGACCCATACTGGAATCTTGGAGCTCTTAAAATACATTCAAGTCCGTGAGCCTTCACCCTGCTGTGTCTCTGCTCTAAACACCAACCAATCTGGGTGTAGGAGCAAGCAGCCTGCTGGCAGCAGGAAAGGATGTGCATCCAGCAGGGGCAGCAGGTAATCCCTGCCCCTGTGTGAGCAGCACTCCAGCCTCGGGCAGCTGCACAGCTCAGAAACCTGACAAGAACTTGAAATACTAATGTTTAGAAAAATAAGCTACAGGGCACAGCAGCTTGTAACTCACTCTTTAGGGAGCTGCCAACTGTTTCCTGCCCGACCCGAGCAAATCAAGTGTCTTATGCAAGAGGAAAAGTCTTCATACCTGAGCGCTGAATGGGAGCACGGCGGGCTCGGGCATGATGCAACCGCACCATTAACTTTAATGGGGCTGCGCTCTGGGCGTGACCCCCACAGGGGGGGAGCACCTAAACTGGGGCCTTACACAAACAGCTCACAAAAAGCCGGGCTTAAAAACGAAAGCAAGAAATAGCTCCTATTGTCTTTGTTATAGCAATCTTAGCCTTGCCGAAGGAAGCGAAACCCTTTGTCCGCAGCTCCCCGGGCTGACTCCTCCAGGTGAGCACCAGACCCACCCAGCTCAGGCGTCAGCACCGACGGACCCAACCACCCTCCACAGTATCAAACAGGTTTCAAGATTGCTTCCTACTCTAAGCTGGTTACATCAGCAGGTTTGGCACTGCTTTTCCTCCCTCCCTCAACGAATTACTACAGAACAGGCATCCTGAGCCCCTCACGCTGCTTGGCTCTCAGCAGCTTTCCAGGAGCTCACGGGAAGAAGCGCCTGTGCCACGAAAACATGGCAGAGGAGCCGGAATGCCCCAGCAGTGGAAGGCCAGACACCTCTCGGACCAACCTGCCAGTCAACACCTGAGGAGGAAAAGATCATTTGCCTGGAGTAATGAGCTAAGTACAGAGACACCCCGACTCCAGCGCCCCAATTACGCCTGCAACAGCTGGGGAAGCAGCCGCTGCAGACACTCCGAGAAAGCAACGCTGACCTGGTGCTTCATGGAGCAAATTCTGCAAAAGCAGCACCGAGAGCCAAGGCCAGCATCTTGTAACTCCTGTGGTCTTTTTCCCATCCCCCTCATTCCTCATTTCATTACTTCAGCACTCTAGGGAATGCTGTTCTCTTTCAGGAACCCCTTGCCCACTCCTCTCCCCAGGTCAGTGGTTAGCAGGCACCCTCATCAAGTGCCACACTCAGCCTGTCATTACAAGCCAAAATTCCAGTTTGACATGTGGAAGGCATTTTGGTTGCAGCTCCCAAAGCCTGCAGAACTGAAGGGGGGGAAGAGTAACATGACAGTAACTGGGCATGTTGGTACCATTATGCAGCTACCCAAGAAGCTACTACATTTAGAAATACACTGTTAATGAATATTTATTATTCTTTTACTTTAATAATGGTTTATGAGTGTTACTTATGCAGCTCTAACCCCACTGATGTCCCGTGTGGTCACAGATTCTGAAAGAAGCACCTACAATTAGCTGTACCACCAGTTTTCCTGCGAGGAAGTTTCCCTACAAATCCCCTAATACGTGGTTTGAGTACTGTGGGCACCCTGAACATGCAGGTGTAGTGCCAGCATATTGGAGTCCTTTTTATAGGGAGCTTGGGAATTCTAGAGCAGATATCTGGTCTCCCTCCTTCCTTACAGCCTGACTGACCACGTGGTTCTGCCAGAACACAACCCAGCACAAAATATTCAACACTTGGCCACGGCTCTCCAAACCTGAAAATTTCCATGTGGCTTCTCTCTGCAGCCCCACTTTGCTCATCTGTTATGTACAGGGATGCTCTGCAGCAGAGAAGTACACTAACCAAACACCTCCAAATCATGTGATACTCATGCTTGAGTCTGAAGGGATTAAGAGATTCCAGCCCAAAGTAAAAGAAAACAAGCAGGCTATTGTATTCTGCATTAGAACACAACTATGCCTTGACCATAATCCATTAGCCAAACCCCCAAGGAAAGGTGAGCAGACCTCAAAATATTTACCTTGTTCCATCTTCCTCCTTTTTCCTCAGAGAGTTCAGATTTTCCCAAAGTGCAAAAAGGTGCATTCTTTTGCAAGTTACTCAAAGAAAGGTTCACTGAACATAGACAAAGATGATAATTTAATCATAATGGGTATCCAACCAGAATATAATGCCCTGTTCACAGCAAATTCCTGCTACCAGCAGTGAGAGAAAATTAAGAATCTGAATTCTCAAATGTACTCATGACTAGTATGTTCACCAATCAGCACACAATTAAGCATTCCTGTTCTCTAATTGTAAAGATGAACACTTGTTTGATAAGGATTAGTCATTAATTTGATGAAAAGCTTACCCACTCTTAAAAAAGCCCCGTGCACAGCGTTTAGATGGAATGAAAAGGTCTGCAGGCAGAGGCAGTAAACTTGTGAGTTTACATTAACTACACTTCACTAGCTTTCAGCTTCCATTTATTAAAGGAAAATAATCAAAATAACCTAGAAATGCAATCTGCTTAGACAGTTTAGTCAAGTTTCATGGATCATAAGTGGATCAATGCCTACATTACACTAACTATTTGTTCTCAGAAGTGAGGGGGAGGGGGAGAAAGGAAATTAAGAAAATTCAAATACAACAATAAAATCAAAGCTATGAGGTCAAAACACCTAGAAAAGTTGTTTCTACCCTGGTCAGACCACAGCAAACTGGCTGCAGAGTGCAGAGAGGCACATCCTCACAGTACTTTCCAAGCAAAGCTGCTCTGTGATACGGCAGGTGAGTTTTCATCTCCAGGCCTCTCATTTTGGCTCTTCTGCTCTTTGCCAGGAGACAGACAAGTATCTGAAAAGCCTGAACTCAGAGACCCACAGAACAGTAAAAGTCAGCTTGGATAACAGTGGTTTTAGTTAGAGAAGACACCAAAGGCTGGAGGCAAGAAAGCTGAGAAGAGTTTGCAGCTGCAACAAATCCAGCACGAGGTCTGAAAAGGTCTCAAAGCAAACACCCCATCGAGGATGCAGCAAAGAGCACAACCTCCCGGCATCTCAGCCACCTCTGGGTCGAGTTTCAATGACAGCAATTACACGGTGGCAGACAGCAAGGGAATAGCCAGAGCCTTCCCAGGTACCCATTTAGGCCAATTACAGCTGTGAGAGATGCAATCAGGCAGCACCAGCACCCGGCCTGCTCCCTGTCCTCCCCTACCTGCAGGGAGAACAGGGACACTCAGGCTCTTGGGTCCCTCCTAACTACCAGGCAGGATATTCCAGGGAAGTGCTTCCCACCGATTCCAAACACAGCTATTTCAAGGAAACTTTCCAGCAATTCCAGACCCAGAGGCAGTTACTTCCATGAGCAGCTTTGGGCTCAAACTCACTTTGAAAGTGACAGCCTAAGAGTGAAAGGACAGAGTTTAACAGGAGATGAGCAGGGAGAGGGGATCATTCTGACAACTCCTGTACAAAACTGAGGTTTCACTTCAAAAGTACTGAAAGTTACCTCACTCATGTAACACCTACTGTGGGATTCTAGAGGTGTTAAGACTCCAGTCATAAGCAGTTCCACTAGGAAGTAGTTCAAATAAATTGTACTTAACCTCTGTGTGCTCAGTCTTTTTGTTACTACTTCTTTAACTCAGCCTTCAGTTCCACTGATCCCTTCAATGCTTTTAACTGTGACTTCCAGCAACTAAATAACCAAAATCAATATTCTAGTAGTCTACCCTTGACCTATACAGTGCTAAACTCCACATGACAGGAAGATTCGAGGGAAGATCTGGTTTTCCATATATTTTCTGCAATCCTGCCACCAGCAGCACAGAAACTCCCAAAAATAAGAATGCTACTTGCCCCGAAGAGTGAAGGAGGACTCTCAGAGGAACTGAGCAGTCACACTCACAGGGGCTGGGAGCCTTATGATGCACAGGAGCCCTCCGTGAAGGGCTGCTCTCAGGGGGAGCTGGGGAGAGGCCCTGCAGCTCTCCAAGGGCACTCAGCAGCCAACCAAGTGCATCTTGTCTTCACAGGCTGCATGTCAACCTACACAGACAGGATTTCTGTCCTCTCCCCCCTCACAGGGCTGGGAGCAGTTTCCCCCAGGCACGTCCATGAGCAGAGAGAGCAACACCAGAGAAAACAAGTCTCATTCTGTCACGAGGCTGCCCTTTCCTGGTTGATAGAGGAGTCAAAACCTTCTTTTATAAAGGCACAGGGAAGAGAAACTATTTTTATTTCTTCCTGAAGCTCCGTCGTCCCAGGTAACACCACAGAATTAATGCTTTGATTATAGCCCTACTTTCCAGTCCCAAAGTTGGAGAAGCAAATGAGGCCCACAAAAGGGCAACACAAAACTGTTCTAACAGTGTTTCTATAAATAATGTCTATACCAGTGCCCAAATCTCTGGTATTGCAAAGAAAAACTACAAACACTTAATTATGGCAGGGCAGCAGCCTTCCTCCACAAATTCAGCTGGAAGTGCATTACTCCCCCCCATACTGCCTATATGTTCTAGAAACTAAATCTCTGAGTACCAGAACAATCCAAAATATTAGAGACTATTAGACCTGTACATATAAAAGACTTCATCATACAGGCACCCCAGAGATCTATTTTGTGCTACTTTGCTTTTAGAAATCTCAGTTAAAGGTTTAAACCATTTTCACTGGTTTACTCTGATGAAAATCTGTCTTAAAAATGGGTAAGAAGGACCATAAAAGAGAGCTTTGGGTAGAAGTCTTAGCCATGGGGAAAATGTAGAGCATGAAACAAGCACATACAGGCAGTAAGTTACTTTGACAGAGTTGTTTCCTTGAAAAGCAGGAAGATGAGATTATAGTGAAAAAAGTCTTTTTCAATTCTTTCCACAGTAAAGGCTAAACCTGAGAGGTTAGACCTGGAACATCTGCTAGAGATAGTCCCAGTAAAGAACAACTTCAGTTCTGAAATTAAACCAAGACAATCACTCTGCAGATGATCCAGGAGTGACTGGACTAAAATGAAATGGAGGGAGCACAGAACATACAGCTGAGATCCACACACACCACAGGAAGGATGAAGACAGTTGAATATCAAAGTCACAAAACACAGACTGTCCTACATGGATATTCACTGCCTTCTAGGCCATGTTCCAGAAGCTCCAAGGCTCCCTTGCTGCCCAGCCTCACAAGTACAAACATTTGAACGTTCCCTGTTACAGTTCCCCCTGTAAAGAACACACACCCCAGTCAGGGTGGTGGGCTGTTCTGGCTGCCCTTCCAAGAGCCCAGCTCTTCCCAAGTAGCCAGGAACTAACACTCAGTTTCAGATTTCATGCCAGCTTCAAGCTAATTCCATAAGCAACAGGGTAATTTTCCAAGCTAAGCTCAGTCTAGCACCAGTTCTAAGGCTTCACCACATACACAAGAACTAAAAGCCCGAAGCTGACCATTGCCATGCTGTCTGCACACTGCAGAATAGTCTGATGAGCAGCCAATGCCACAGCAGTCAGTCAAAGCAGCAGCCTGATCAGCACCTCAGGTGGGGCCGTGCAGAGCAGGCCCAGCTTCGTTTCCACCGTGGTTAGTCAGAGCCTCACAATGAATGCCAAAAGCAGCAGCGAGATGTGCTGAGCAAGGCAAAGGACAACTGCTTTGCTCATCACCTACAGTGCTTCTCCAAGCCTTGGTTCCTTTGATGTTCTGTCCTCTTTCAACACTAGCCTGCAAAGTTACATTTTAAAGTAGTTGCAAGTCAATATTTTTCGTTAAGTTCCTCTAAAAAAAGAGTTTAATACTATTTAAGAGCCAATGGCATGTGTTGCTGAGTACACATTTCACTACTGGCGTGCTGGTGATGTCCAACAGCCTGCCCCCAAGCCACTGCTGCTTTACAGCTTTTCACTGCACTCCTAGTCAAGAGGAAAAGTAACAGATTCGTTTGTCTAAATCCAGTCCCATGGGAGCTTGTTAAAAGTATTCACTTCCCAGAAGTGGCAATACTTCAATACAGCAGCTGGTACAATTTAGTTACAATATCACTGAACAGGGGCCATCCAGCTTTGAGTCTTCTGAAATCCAGCTCTGCCAAGGAAGGGCAAGAGCTCCCTGTTCTTTCAGAGTCTGGGGTTCTCTTCCCCCCTTCTCAGAGCTCCACCACCTACATGATATTACAGTGCCATCAGCTGCCTCACTCAAGCAGCCACACACACAAATTCCAAACAGACTTCCAGTTGGATATTACCATGGTTACCTTGTCACCATGATTTTCAGCACGAACACCCACAAGGGGTTAAGAAGGACCCATAAGGCCTGTTGTTCCACCCATAAGGAGGAACAAACCCTCTGAAACACCCAGCTGCCTCCATTAAGCCCTCAAGAGCACACTCCCACTTACCAGCTTAACCTGCAGCCACATTCAGGTGCCAACCCAACTGCTGCTTTCCAAACTTCCCATTAAGATTCCAAGTTTCAGAAGATGAACCAAAGCTGGGAATCAGCAATTGTATTTTACGGGAAGCATTTACAAACAGTGCTTTTCGCTGGACACCAGTGACTCCAGAAACATCTTCCCCATTTAAATGAACGTTCCAGAAAGCCCAGTTTGCCCTCCCCCCAGCTCACTTTGCATGGCTCTGCAGGTTCAAACCTCACTTCCAGGTGCATACTGGTACTTGCTGAAGGTGACCAGAGCACCTCTGGCTCAGAGCAACACAACCCGACACCTCGTAACAGACTAAGGTGAGAGATGCCACTGGTTGCAACAAGATCATGCCACGTTTCTTCCCTGCTCCTACTCCCTGTAGCTCTGAGCAGCAGGGCAGGCTGGAGGCTTCCTTACAGCATGAAACATTACCCCGGAATCACTACAGCCAGCTGGGGTTCACCTCCCTCACACCACACCAGAAACCATTAATCAGAGGAGGGGAAGAACAGGTCAGGGCTACTCATGCTCCAGTTCACCACCGAGTCCATTCTGTTACTGCTGCTCTGCTGCTCCCCACAAAGCAAGGGGACAGAGTTGTGGCTGTTCTGCTGACAGAGACACACCAAAAAAGGGCAGTTCACACCAAAGGAGGCTGTGGTTTGTGACCTCTGCCCATCCCACAAGCAGCTGACACGTATGCAAGTCAATGCACCAGACTGGACACAGCAGTGCTGCACCATCCAGGGCTAACACACCCAAGGGAGAAGCTGCGAAGCACCAGGAGCTGAGGTCTCAGTAAAAAGTCAGCATTTCAAGTGCCCGAATTACCACCAGCTCCACTTTGAGGTTTCATGCGAGCCACTCAGTCAGACTGAGATTTTGAAGCACTACATAGAAATAGTTGTCTTTCAAGAATCCAGTTAATTCACAAGAATTACAGCACGAATTTTGAGTGCTAGGCACATTCCTGGAGTTTTCCTGACAGCACTGGGAAGTTACGACACCAATATCTAGAAAAGGGGTGGAATTACAAGTCATGAAGCTCATTTCTCAGATTTTAAAGCCCATATGGGATCTAACAGACAGCTCTTTACACCACCAGCTACTCAGGCTAGAGACAAATACAGAACATTTGCACATTCTGGCTTAGACAATTCAGTACCTAAAAGGTTATTTTGAAAGAAACATGAATTATTACTTTGACTCAGCCAGTGAAAGTTACTATGAAACAAGTGCATGTTTAAGTATCTGGACGTTTCATTCTAGTTCACAGCATTTGATAAGCACTAATGCACTATTTGGAGTCACATGCTCTGGAAGGCACCACTGAAACCAAGCAGAAGAGTCCTATCTCATTATATCCAGTTACACTTCCCAGCAGGAAGCCACCAGGGCAGGAACAGCCACCACAGCCCTTTGATCTCTGCAGGTGAGGAGCTCTGGGACTGCACACTGGATGCAAACCCAGCTGCTCTGAGTTACCCCATGGAGACAATTCCTCTCCCCTGCTACCTCAGCCTTGCCTGTTACTCCAGCAGCCTAACGATACCCTTCTCCTTAAGTTACTCCTTTTTTCCAGGTTAACTGCCAGCAAAACACTGCACAGCCCTGTTCCTCCTACTCCTGAAAGCTGACAACATGCTTCTCTCCACCATCCTGGGCTGCACGTAGGTGGATTGAGATCTGAGATAAAATATTGTATCCTCTATTTCAGAAGCTTGGGCATGCTCCGTTTCTATCTCCTCCAGCTGCAACTGGCTGTTTTTATGTAAAAAATAAATAAAATAAAACGAGAGCTTATCAAGCTGACCTACTCCACCTCTGTGGTATCATTAGTGGGTTGCATGGCAGGTTACTTAAGCAGGTTACCATTGATATTTTAATAATTGCTAGTACAGTTAATGTAATGAATATTAGCAGCATCCTAGATAAGCACCTATGGCACTGCCAGAGAGAGAACTCAGCTTGGCCCTCTATATTTCACTCATAAACTGAAGTAGGACAAGAGCACCTTTCAGCACAATCACTCAAAAACCAACACGGTTTGGCCAAGATCACCGTTTGTGTCCCTCCCCAAGCTCCAAAGCAGGCACAGAAACACTTGTCACCGAAGCATTTCAGACCCTCGTGCCCCGCCTTCACTTATCTGCACAAAGTTTCAACACTTACAGCTCAGTATTTCCTGTGCTAGGAAAGAAAGCACCACTTCTATCTCCCAAACCACTGAGATCAGTAACAGCTGAAGCAAAGCAGGTATCAGATGTCAGCCTCCTCCCCTCGAGTTTACAAGCACTCCTTCATAAAAAACTCCTTCACCCCCACCAAAAAAGTTCCTTTTCAAATACCACATGCTTCAGGAAAAGACAAAAGGCAGCTCAACTCTTTATCTAGAGCTCAGAGCATGACAGGTATGACAAGAAACCTGTCACAGCTCCTTCCGTCACGCTGCCGTCCCTTCCCAGTGGACTCACCAAGGCACCTAAATATGCCTTTATATTCACCAGAAAGCCAAGCTGCACCTCCACACTCAGCACTACCTGACCGTGATTCACTGGAGCAGCTCTTTTCTCCTAAAAGAAAGCCTTACTGACGTGGCTCCCTCACACACAACAAGCAGGTGAAGCCCACAGGAAAGCACCCATAACACTTCAAAGCCTGCAAGAGATACAAGCTGGCACCCAACCTTCCCCCAGGGAGGGAAGTGTGCACGGAAAGGAAAGAAATCAATTTCCTGTACAGAGACGTGAAGAAACACCAGGTCTCACCTACTGATAAAAAAAAAAAATAATTCTCTAAAAGAACAAACAAGAGCAGTAACAACTTCAACGCACAAACTTCAGCTCCATATTGGGGAGGGTGGGGGGGAAAAGCACTTACCAAGGAAGGGCAACATCTGCTCAGCCCCCCAGTGAAAGAACAGGACTGTCAGGAGGAACACGGGCAAGAGGCGCGCTTAAAGCCGCAAAACCACGTAAATAAGAAGCCTCAGCAAGCCCCGCTTACAAAAGCACTGGCGCGGCCGGGCAGGGCTGACACCCGGCGGCCCGAGGAGCCGAGCAGGGGCCGACGGTGGCCAAGAGTGCGGGGCGAGCCCGGCGGGGCCCGGCACACCCCCGGGGACACCCCAGCGGGGACCGGCACAACCCCATCAGGGACACCCCACCGGGGACCGGCACACCCCCATCAGGGACACCCCACCGGGGCCCGGCACACCCCCATCAGGGACACCCCACCGGGGACCGGCACATCCCCGGGGAC
>VXBX01007335.1:153430-165245 GCA_013400415.1 Scytalopus superciliaris
AGAATTATGGAATCACAGAATTATGGAATCAGGGAATTGTGGAATCACAGAATTGTGGAATCAGGGAATTATGGAATCAGGGAATTGTGGAATCACACAATTATGGAATCCAGAATTATGGAATCAGGGAATTATGGAATCCAGAATTATGTGATCATGGAATTATGGAATCCAGAATTATGGAATCACGGAACTATGGAATCACAGAATTATGGAGTCATAGAATTATGGAACCATAGAATTATGGAATACAGAACTATGGAATCACAGAATTATAGAATCCCGGAATTAGGGAAACACAGAATTATAGATTCCAGAATTCTGGAATCATGGAATTATGGAATCACAGAATTATGGACTCACGGAATGATAGAACCGTTGTATCGCAGAGTTAGGAAATCATAAAATCATAGAGTTATAGAATCACAGAATTATAGAATCAAGGAGTTATAAAAATGCAGAGTCACAGAATTCTAGTTATAAAATTGTAAAATCATGGAATCATTGAATTGCAGGGTCAGGGGATTATAAAATCACAGAGTTACAGAATCTCAGAGTTACAGAATCATGGAATTATAGAATCACAGAATTATAAAATTGCTGAATCATAGAATCATAGAGTTGCAGAATTATAGAACTGTAAAATCAGGGAATAGTTGAATCACAGAATCGTAGAATTATAAAATCAGAAAGGAATAGAGTCTCAGAATCATAGATTTGCAGAATTATAACATTGCAGATTCAGAGAATCACAGAATGATGAAATTGCAGGATCACAGAATTATAGAATTGAAGAGTCACAGAATCACAGGATTATAAAACGGAAGAATCATAGAATTAAAAAATTGCAGAATTATACAATCACAGAATCAGGGAATTATAGAATTATAAAATTGCAGCATCATGGAATTGTGGAATAATGGAATCACAGAATCCTGCCATTACAGAATCACAGGGTTATAAAATTGGAGATTCAGAGAATCACAGAGTCACAGAATCACACAATTAGAGAACTATGAAATTGCAGAATCATGGAGTCACAGAATTATGGAATCACGGAATTATGGAATCATGGAATTATGGAATCAGAGAATTCTGGAATCACAGAACCACAGAACTGGAGGGGGTTGGACTGGGGGGTATCCAGAGGTCCTTTCCAACCCTAACGGTTCTGTGACTCTGTGATTCCATGATTCCTTCTGGGATCCTGTGATCCCATGATCCCGTGATCCTGTCATCCCGTGATCCCTCCTGTGATCCCATGACCTGGTGATTCCATTATTCCTTCTGTGATCCTGTGATTCTGTGATCCCTCCTGTGATCCTGTGATCCTGTGATCCTGTGATCCCATGATTCCCTGATCCTTCCTGTGATTCCATGATCCTGTGATCCCGTGATCCCTCCTGTGATCCCGTGACCCTGTGATTCCATTATNGTGATCCTGTGGTCCCATGATCCTGTGATCCTGTGATTCCATGATCCCTCCTGTGATCCTGTGATCCCGTGATCCCTCCTGTGATCCCGTGACCCTGTGATTCCATTATTCCTTCTGTGATCCTGTGATTCTGTGATCCCTCCTGTGATCCTGTGATCCTGTGATCCTGTGATCCCATGATTCCCTGATCCTTCCTGTGATTCCATGATCCTGTGATCCCGTGATCCCTCCTGTGATCCCGTGACCCTGTGATTCCATTATTCCTTCTGTGATCCTGTGATTCTGTGATCCCTCCTGTGATCCTGTGATCCTGTGATCCTGTGATCCCATGATTCCCTGATCCTTCCTGTGATTCCATGATCCTGTGATCCCGTGATCCCTCCTGTGATCCCGTGACCCTGTGATTCCATTATTCCTTCTGTGATCCTGTGATTCTGTGATCCCTCCTGTGATCCTGTGATCCCTCCTGTGATCCTGTGATTCCATGATTCCTTCTGTGATCCTGTGATTCCATGATCCCTCCTGTGATCCCATGATCCTGTGATCCCGTGATTCCCTGATCCTTCCTGTGATTCCATGATCCTGTGATTCCGTGATCCCTCCTGTGATCCTGTGATTCCATGATTCCTTCTGTGATCCTGTGATCCCATGATCCTGTGATCCCGTGATTCCCTGATCCTTCCCGTGATTCCATGATCCTGTGATTCCATGATCCCTCCTGTGATCCTGTGATCCCATGATCCTGTGATCCCGTGATTCCCTGATCCTTCCCATGATTCCATGATCCTCTGATTCCATGATCCCTCCTGTGATCCTGTGATCCCATGATCCTGTGATCCCATGATTCCCTGATCCTTCCCGTGATTCCATGATCCTGTGATTCCATGATCCCTCCTGTGATCCCACAAAGCCAGCTCCCCCATCCCCGTTATCCCGGGGTGTCCGTAGGCAGCGGCACTGCCGGAGTGTCCCGGAGCCCCCCTGAGCTGTGGGACAGGAGGGGTGCCCAGAGGGGTTTGGTGTCCCAGCTGTGCCCACTGCCCCCCCTCCTTCTGGGCACCCCCTGGGCAAACACCCCCTCCCACCGCCCCGGTGCACAGAGGGCCCCAGGCAGGGCTTCGGTGCCCCCAGCCCAGTGGGACAGGAGTGGGATGGGGAGCAGGGGGGCCAAAACCCCAGGGAAACGGAGGCACGGGGGATGAAGCAAAAGGTCTGTGAGTGTTAAGCCACAGAAAACATGGAAAGCTGAGGAGTGACAGCTCCAAAATGAAGGCATTGGAATGGGCTGCCCAGAGAGGGGCTGGATTCACAGCCCTGGAGGTGTTTAAGCCGAGACTGGCTGTGGCTCTCAGTGCCCTGGGCGGGGAATCTCAGCGGGGTCAGATCAAGGGTTGGACTTGATGATCTCCCAGGTCTCTTCCAACCCAGTTCATTCTGTGACTCTTTATGCCAAGGAGCTCCTTTCCAGCAGCAAGATTTACGTCTGGGCTTTGTTGCAAGTGTGGACGGGTCATTAATATTTTATTTTCATACATATCTTTAATTTACAACACCACATGTAGGTCAGGCTGCACCTCTGCGAGACGTTTCCAGCCGCTCCCCGGGCTCGCCTCGCTCTGCAACGAAACCCTCGCAAAGTGCCCATGAAATGCACTCCGAAATTATCCCCAGGACTCTCCCTCTGAGTCCAAGGCTGGTCATGGGGCCAGATGGACCTCAGCCTGTCATTAGGTGGTGTCTGAGCTGGAAGGAGCATTAAATGGCCAGAGAGAACAATGCAAGGCACGGGGTGCTCACACTGAGGTGTGAGCCACGCAGGGCTGGGCTCCAGTTCTGCTCCCTTGGCCAGCGACACCAAAGGAGGTTCATCAGCCCCCTCTGAAGGGTTTTTTTTTTTCCAACAACGAGCCATCACCTGAATGCAAATGTGATCTGAATGTCAATACGTGCCTTCAGCTGAACTTGGGAAGCAACACAGGTAAGCGAAGGGAAAAACAGATCCCTGGGCTCTTTACACCTGAAAGCTGTGGAAATCCTTTGGGCCAGCAGAGCTGGAGCTCAAAGGGATGTGTGTTTGACAGCATTTGCAGGCAAAGCAGGAACTCTGAGAAGCCCCTGTGAAATGTTGCCTTGCTCAGCGTGCCTGGAGGGACACCAAACGTGACCCCCTTGAAGCAGCGGATCCTGGAGACCTGCTGGGGGCTCCTCCTGCAGGGCCACCCCGTGGCAGGAAAAGCTGGGCACCTCCAGCTCCCTGCTCATGTATTTCATCTGTACCACTGGCCACACACAGAGCATGGAGAAATTCCAGCTCCTGTGTCCTGAACCTCCTCATTTCCTGCATTCCAGACTATCTTATAATAAAGAGCCCCATGTTAAATGATTTTTTGCCCCTATTTCCCATGATGGTCAGGACAAAGGGTGGTAGCTAAAGGGGGTTGTTTTATGGAAAAGGAAATTATTGGACCCAAAGGGAGAGCAAGACCTGACAGTTCAGGGAATGGGGTGTTCCCAAAGCCAGAGTCCTGATGGACCTGGAATGTATCCTCGCTCATCCAGCACGTTTTCAATTGGTCAGCTGGAGGCTGGAAATGAATTACAGAGGAGCTCCTGGAGCACTGGCTGGTTTTAAGCAGGAAGGAGTAAAGCAATGCAGTCATTTAGACACCTGTCAGTGTGACCTCAGGAACATTAAAAGCTTAAAAAATAAAACATGAAGTAGTTGGGCCCAGACAAGTAAGTGAAGTGAAGTAAAGTAAGTGAAGTAAAAACGTGGCATAGCTTTATTAAAGATTGATTGTATTTAACTAAGATTGCATGTTTGATAATTGTTTTCTGGAGATATAATAGATTTATTAGTTTGCTCAATAAACTAATGGAAAGCAGGGCAATAAAAAAACTAGCTAGATAGGAAAGGTAGGGAAGTCACCTCAATAAACAGCAGTTGTGGATCCAGAGGGAGTGCAAAGGGAAGGGGGAGCTGAAAGTGTGTGGGTTCCCTCCTTCTCCCTCTCCAGGCTCATTTCCCAGGGGAGAGCTGGATCCCAGGGAAGGGCTGGATAACACGCGGAGAGCTGGCACACTGGGAATGGCATGAAATTTAATAGTGGAAAGTACAAGGTCGTGCCCTTGGGAATTGCTAACAGGAATCTCTGCCCCGAGCTGGGAGCTCATCAGCTGGAAAGGACAGAAGAAGAGAAAAATCTGGGTGTATTTGTTGATCTCCGGGTGACTCTGAGCTCCCAACGTGAAGCAGACCCGACAAAAAGCACAGATCAGCTGAGGTATTTCCAGGACAAGGGGATATGTTAATGCCATTGTAGGAAGCCCTGCTGCAACCTCCTCTGGAATTATGCATGCAGCTCTGCTCACTTTTGAGCAAGGGAGAGAGACAAAATGTGACTGGAAAGCAATTACAGGGTAATCCTTATTCTTTTTTTCCCTATATAAGGATCCTGAAATGATTTGTTTAGCCAGAAAACCTGAATGCGGGGAAGGGAAAGAGTCGTTCTCCATGAAACTTCAGGGAATAAACACAGCAGTAAACACATCTCCCTGAAGAGCGAGCAAACAAGTATCCAATGGCCATGAAAAGTCTGGGCTGAAACACGAGAAGGCTGAAGCTTCCAGCAGCTCCAGTCCTGAGGCTCCGGGTCATCCCTCCCTGAGCTGCTGTGCCCTCTGCAGTTGCCACCAACAGCTGAGAACTGACCCTGAAGAGCCAACAAGTCCTGCCCAAACCTCTCTCTGCTGTTTCAGGCACAGCCACTGAGCCACCAGTCGGCTCCTCGTGGAAAGGAAAGGGGTACCTGGTGTGGAAAGAGGTTCCTTGGGCTGAACTGCACCCAAATGTCTCCTGAGTTACTGGCTGTGGGCAGTGAGGACACAGCTCACAGCTGAACGGGGGTGTGGAGAGCAACCTGCTCTGGGTCATCCCACCCTGATTTCTGGGATCCCCTTCCCAAAGGGGGGCTCATCCCAACCTCTGGGATCACCTTCCCAAAGGGGGCCTCATCCCACCCTGATTTCTGGGATTACCTTCCCAAATGGGGGCTCATCCCAACCTCTGGGATCACCTTCCCAGAGCCCATCCTGTACATGAGCTGCAATCCTGGGGTGATCCCTGCCTGGGACAGGGAGAAACAGGAAAGCCAAAGGTGTGGCAGGCCCTGCCCTGCCTGTGTTCCCATCCAGGCACCTTCACACATTCCCTGCTGCGGCCCCAACACCCCCCTCAGCCCTTGCAGGCTGTTTCTGTTAGGATGAAAAACTGATGGCAAGGGCAGATATGCCTTGAAAAAACAATCAGCACCCCAAGTTCTGATCCAGGGAGAACAGTCAGGTCATGGAACAGAGGGTAGTTTGCTTTCTCAGCACTCCAAACTGCCTCCTTTGGCCAGTTTCCTACCCAAAAGCCACTCCCTTCAATCCCTTCTCTCCTATTTCATTTCTTTTCTCATACTTTATCCTATTCAGATGTTTTACATTTGACCCTCCCGGTTTTTCAGCAAACCCCTGAGCAGAATGTCCAGCCCCAGCCCCGACCACTCCATTTACATGGTGCTCCTCAACATGCAGGTGCTTCTGTCCCTCCTGCTCCCATCAGACCAGCTGCTCTTTCGCTGCCCCTCCAATCCGGGTGGCAGGAGGTGACATGGGGGGGTCAAACACCCCGACCCGCCGTGCCAGGTGAGAGGCACCCCCTGCCAGCCCTCCTCACGGCCCCCACAGCAGCTGCTCTGACTCACCCCCTGCACAGCAGATGAATAATCTGAAAATTATGAGATTTTTATGGCACACGTATCGTTTTGGTCGGGACGTTTTGCAACAGTCTCGTTTTTGGATTATTTGGTGTCTGATAATAACCCTGCTCTAAAACAAGACTGTGCTGGGGGGAGGCAGCACAGTGAGGCTGCACAGCCAGGGCATGGTCACAGGACTACCCAAATACAGAGGTTTGGGGGACTCAGAGCTACAAATCGAGTGGCACAACGACCACATTTTTGAGCAAATACAGGAACAATGGCTTTGGGGGCAGCGTTTCCAGGTAGGAGCACAGATGGCTGAGCCTGGCTCTGCAGGGATGTGTCAGCCTGGCTCTGTCTGGAGCAGCCAAAGCCAGACTGTGCCCAGCTGTGAAAGGCAGGAGAGCTCTGCATCCCTGAATTCATATTGGACACGCTGTTGCTGCTCCTGTTCGCTGCCCTGTGGGTGATGGATGACACCTGGTCTGTGCAAGGAATTTCTATACCTGGAAGGAAAACTGGAGCCATCAGAATTCAGGCTGTGCCAGCAGTTCAGTGTGGGCAGCATGTCTGGAAGTCTTGGTTTGTGGATGTTTGTATTATTTTCTTTTAAAAGCTGATAACCCATAGGAGATTAATATTAGATTCATATGGATTCTTGTTAGATTCAGAATTTCCTCCTCTGGAGCCAGGCTGGGAGAGCTGGGGGGGCTCCCCTGGAGAAGGGAAGGCTCCAGGGACACCTGAGAGCCCCTGGCAGAGCCTGAAGGGGCTCCAGGAGAGCTGGGGAGGGACTGGGGACAAGGCATGGAGGGACAGGACACAGGGAATGGCTTCCCACTGCCAGAGGGCAGGGATGGATGGGATATTGGGAAGGGATTGTTGGCTGGGAGGGTGGGCAGGCCCTGGCACAGGTTGGGCAGAGAAGCTGTGGCTGCCCCTGGATCCCTGGGAGTGTCCAAGGCCAGGTTGGATGGGGCTTGGAGCACCCTGGGCTAGTGGGAGGTGTCCCTGCCCATGGCAGGGGTGGGAATGGGTGAGCTTTAATATCCCTTTCCCACTCAAACCATCCCATGATATATTTTACCTCGTGAGTGAAAGGCTGAAAGCATTTGATGCTGAACCAGTCTTTTCTCTGGAAAAGCCAACTGGCACAGTTTTAACCCATGTCATGTGCTGTGTTGCTACAACAAAGCTGCCTGGAAAAAAAAAAGTGCTTTTCATAATAAAGCATATCTATTTTTCTTAATAAGCACTTAAGAACCTTCCTCCTGAGGGTGGGTAATTAGAGAAACAGCAGGCAAAGAGAGGCCAGGCAGCTGCTGGATCAGAGGATCTGCTTCGAGTAGCATTGGAAGATGATATTAANGAGCCCATCCTGTACATGAGCTGCAATCCTGGGGTGATCCCTGCCTGGGACAGGGAGAAACAGGAAAGCCAAAGGTGTGGCAGGCCCTGCCCTGCCTGTGTTCCCATCCAGGCACCTTCACACATTCCCTGCTGCGGCCCCAACACCCCCCTCAGCCCTTGCAGGCTGTTTCTGTTAGGATGAAAAACTGATGGCAAGGGCAGATATGCCTTGAAAAAACAATCAGCACCCCAAGTTCTGATCCAGGGAGAACAGTCAGGTCATGGAACAGAGGGTAGTTTGCTTTCTCAGCACTCCAAACTGCCTCCTTTGGCCAGTTTCCTACCCAAAAGCCACTCCCTTCAATCCCTTCTCTCCTATTTCATTTCTTTTCTCATATTTTATCCTATTCAGATGTTTTACATTTGACCCTCCCGGTTTTTCAGCAAACCCCTGAGCAGAATGTCCAGCCCCAGCCCCGACCACTCCATTTACATGGTGCTCCTCAACATGCAGGTGCTTCTGTCCCTCCTGCTCCCATCAGACCAGCTGCTCTTTCGCTGCCCCTCCAATCCGGGTGGCAGGAGGTGACATGGGGGGGTCAAACACCCCGACCCGCCGTGCCAGGTGAGAGGCACCCCCTGCCAGCCCTCCTCACGGCCCCCACAGCAGCTGCTCTGACTCACCCCCTGCACAGCAGATGAATAATCTGAAAATTATGAGATTTTTATGGCACACGTATCGTTTTGGTCGGGACGTTTTGCAACAGTCTCGTTTTTGGATTATTTGGTGTCTGATAATAACCCTGCTCTAAAACAAGACTGTGCTGGGGGGAGGCAGCACAGTGAGGCTGCACAGCCAGGGCATGGTCACAGGACTACCCAAATACAGAGGTTTGGGGGACTCAGAGCTACAAATCGAGTGGCACAACGACCACATTTTTGAGCAAATACAGGAACAATGGCTTTGGGGGCAGCGTTTCCAGGTAGGAGCACAGATGGCTGAGCCTGGCTCTGCAGGGATGTGTCAGCCTGGCTCTGTCTGGAGCAGCCAAAGCCAGACTGTGCCCAGCTGTGAAAGGCAGGAGAGCTCTGCATCCCTGAATTCATATTGGACACTCTGTTGCTGCTCCTGTTCGCTGCCCTGTGGGTGATGGATGACACCTGGTCTGTGCAAGGAATTTCTATACCTGGAAGGAAAACTGGAGCCATCAGAATTCAGGCTGTGCCAGCAGTTCAGTGTGGGCAGCATGTCTGGAAGTCTTGGTTTGTGGATGTTTGTATTATTTTCTTTTAAAAGCTGATAACCCATAGGAGATTAATATTAGATTCATATGGATTCTTGTTAGATTCAGAATTTCCTCCTCTGGAGCCAGGCTGGGAGAGCTGGGGGGGCTCCCCTGGAGAAGGGAAGGCTCCAGGGACACCTGAGAGCCCCTGGCAGAGCCTGAAGGGGCTCCAGGAGAGCTGGGGAGGGACTGGGGACAAGGCATGGAGGGACAGGACACAGGGAATGGCTTCCCACTGCCAGAGGGCAGGGATGGATGGGATATTGGGAAGGGATTGTTGGCTGGGAGGGTGGGCAGGCCCTGGCACAGGTTGGGCAGAGAAGCTGTGGCTGCCCCTGGATCCCTGGGAGTGTCCAAGGCCAGGTTGGATGGGGCTTGGAGCACCCTGGGCTAGTGGGAGGTGTCCCTGCCCATGGCAGGGGTGGGAATGGGTGAGCTTTAATATCCCTTTCCCACTCAAACCATCCCATGATATATTTTACCTCGTGAGTGAAAAGCTGAAAGCATTTGATGCTGAACCAGTCTTTTCTCTGGAAAAGCCAACTGGCACAGTTTTAACCCATGTCATGTGCTGTGTTGCTACAACAAAGCTGCCTGGAAAAAAAAAAGTGCTTTTCATAATAAAGCATATCTATTTTTCTTAATAAGCACTTAAGAACCTTCCTCCTGAGGGTGGGTAATTAGAGAAACAGCAGGCAAAGAGAGGCCAGGCAGCTGCTGGATCAGAGGATCTGCTTCGAGTAGCATTGGAAGATGATATTAAGTGAATATCTTTTAGTGCTCATCCTTTCCTGCAGACAGAGGATGGTGCCCGGCTCAGGGCTGTGCTGGGAGTCCCACCCACGGCAACTTGCACCATTAAACCCTCCAAACTGGGCAATTCCCGGTGCCACTGCCCAGGCAATGCCCCTGCCCCTGCACAGCCCCAGTGCCACTCAGAGGGTCAACTAAAGGGCTTGGGTCATCTCTGGTGACATTCGGTAGTGACCAAAACACAAAATACCCTGTGATAAAGCCCCGTGCTATGAACAGACTTCAGGGGGGTGAATGGGAGGATGATGGGAGATTGAAAAAGTAGTTAATAAATTATTGAAGGTCAGTCAGGTCTGTCACCTCTGTCTCTGTGGCTGTTGGGAAGATGCTGTGCAAGGTGTGACTGTCCCCCTGTGCTGGCACTTCTGGGGCACCTCCAGCCCTGGGGGCAGCTCTGGGACCCTCAGACAGGAGGGACATTGAGGGGCAGGGAAGGGAAGGGAGCTGGGAAGGGGCTGGAGCAGCAGGAGGGGCTGAGGGAGCTGGGGGGGCTCAGCCTGGAGAAAAGGAGGCTCAGGGGGGACCTTCTGGCTCTGCAAGTCCCTGATGGATCCAGGTGAGGGTCCAGCTCTGCTCCCAGGGAACAGGGACAGGAGGGGAGGGAACGGCCTCAGGCTGGGCCAGGGGAGGTTTAGGCTGGATATTGGGAAAATTCCCTCATGGAAAGGGCTGTCCAGCCCTGGCAGGGGGGGAATCCCCATCCCTGGAAGTGCTCAAAGAACTGGCCATGCACTTAGTGCCACGGTCTGGTTGGCAAGGTGGTGATTAATCAACCTTGGAGGTCTTTTCCGACCTAAACAATTCTGTGATTCTGTGATTCCGGGGCTCGTAACTTCCCTTAGTCCTTGATAAGTTAATGTATAACATTAAGATAAAATGGAAAAAAGGGAAAAGCAGAGCTGGATTGAAATACTGCAAAGCCCAGGGCTCTCCTGATTCATTGCTATCACTGCAATTGCATTTCAGCTGCTTTGAACACTTAATGGCCAATTTCCACAACTTTGCAATTCAGTGCTATGTTCTGTCTTTTTTTTTCTTTTTTATTTTAGAACCCACTGACATTTTCCTCAGGCCATTTCATAACCCTTTTGTTTTACTCTGTTTCTGAAGTGTGTTCAGAAGGGCTCACGGGAGGAGCCCTGTGTGAGGAGGGCTGGCCCTTCCCTGCTGTGTGTGGCAGGAAGGTCTCTCGGCCTGGAAACCACCAGGACTCCGGTGGGAGCAGGAGAGCAGCTCCTGGTGACTGCACAGAAGAGCAGCAGGTACTTCTCCCCACCCCACGCTCCCATTTGGGCCTTTGGGGTGGAATCTGAGCAGGAGCCGTGCGAGCCTCGGTGCTGTGCGGGATGGGGGATGCTGGAACCAGGGCACTCAGGAATCCCACCAGAGAGGGATCCTTCCAATAACAGCTCCTTCCCTTTTTATTCCTGGAGAGGTTCTGATCCACAGTTTGCTTGCCCTGTAAGTTCAGGTGGCTCTGGATCAAACCCTGCAAGAGGGGTTTTCAGCAGAGCCAGCAGCTGCCCTTTGTGCTTTGCCTCACCCGGGCAGACAGGGGCAGTTTCCCTGCACGCTGGGACCACAAACTCATGATTTTATTAAGATTTCGGATTTAACTGTCACTGTCAGGAAGTGCTGGAGGTCTCTGACACGGTGCCACAGGTGAGCAGAGGCACTTTCTGTTTGCCATATAGATTTATACAGTGCCCACATATGATTATCTAACTGGGATATACACGAGGGGTTCATACCCCAAATATTTCAGGCAGAGGCTCCAATAGCTCCAGGTGCTTTAGGAAATCAAATAGGGGAATCTGCAGCTGGTGAGGTGACAAAAAACACCCCAAAAAGGGGAATGGTGACTCAAAGCAGCTCCACGACACGTTGGAAGCCCACTGAGCAACTGGGCACCGAGCCAGGGCTGGGAGGGGGGACTGGGATACTGGGGCAGGGCCACTGGGATACTGGGGCAGAGCCACTGGGATACTGGGGCAGAGCCACTGGGATAGTGGGGCAGTGCCACTGGGATACTGGGGCAATGCCACTGGGATAGTGGGGCAATGCCACTGGGATACTGGGGCAGAGCCACTGGGGGTATTGGGGCAGTGCCACTGGGATACTGGGGCAGTGCCACTGGGGGTATTGGGGCAGTGCCACTGGGATACTGGGGCAGGGCCACTGGGATA
>VXBX01007335.1:176922-199935 GCA_013400415.1 Scytalopus superciliaris
ATATATATTCAATTTTCTCTTGCTGCTTTTTGCCATTTCAGGAGAGGGAGGGGGGAGGGAGGGAATCTTTCCTGTGAGGTTTGGCCACTGGCAGAGAGAGCCAACCCAAACTTTCACAGAGGGTGTCAGTGGCATCACAGGCACAACTGCCTGCTGCAAATCTGCTCCTCGGTGTCAGTGCCTGCACTAATGGAAATGGTCTCCTTTCCCCTTTTCAGAGAACATCTTCACTCAGCAGCCAAGTTACTTCGGTGACCTGGATGAAACTCTGCCCACTGTCCTCCAGGTGCTGCCTTCCCGCTGGGATCTCACAGGGAGGGTGGAGGGGAGCAACTGCAGGCAGCCAGTCCAGACAGTCATGGAATGTGCCCCTCCTGTGCCCCAGAGCATCATCCAAACCCTCCTGCAGCTCTGGCAGCCTTGGGGCTGTGCCCACTGCCCTGGGGAGCCTGGGCAGTGCCCACCACCCTCTGGGGGAAGAGCCTTTCCCTGAGATCCAACCTGGCCCTGCCCCGATTTTTGCTGTTGCTTCCTTTGCCCAGTTTATGCCACTGTGACTCAGGGAGGTTTTGAGCCTTTATCTCAAACTATTCCTTGATGACTCTCCCATCACCTTCCTTCAGCTTCTGGCCTTCCCTGCAGTGAATCCCAAGGAATTTTCATTAGTTCAGGAGAAGAATGAAACTTAAATCAACAAAATAGAAACTGGGAGAGAGAATTGAATGCAGTAGAGCAGGTTGGGGGTAACACTGTGTGTTCAGGGGGAGAGGAAAATCTGCTGCAAGGGGTGCTCTGTGGCCATGCAGAAGCTGTTCAGCACTCACCATGTCTGAGCTTTTCCTCTGTACCAACAGCTTTTACCCTGCCCAGGCTGAGCAAGCAGGGTTCACATTTAAGCTGAGGGGGAAGTCAAGGTGTCCTGAAGCCTTTGTACCCTGAAATGTCATGTTTATGTACCGAAAAAGCTGCCCTATGCACAGAAATAGACAATACAAGATATTTAGTGACAGGCCCACTGCCAGAGGGCAGGGATGGGTGGGATATTGGGAAGGGATTGTTGGCTGGGAGGGTGGGCAGGCCCTGGCACAGGTTGGGCAGAGAAGCTGTGGCTGCCCCATCCCTGGGAGTGCCCAAGGCCAGGCTGGATAAACTTGGAGCCCCCTGGGCTGGTGGGAGGTGTCCCTGCCCATGGCAGGGGGTGGGATGGGATGAAGTTTAAAGTCCCAACCCAACCCATTCCATGATTCTGTATCATTTATCCCAAGATACCTGTAATGTCACTCGAGTTTTTGAAAACCCACATTGTTTTGTGTGTGTGTGTTGAGAAGCTGTTGGAGGTAAATCTCAGAGGTGATACCACGTTTTAGACATGTCCTGGGATGCCAGACCGAGCCTCCAGATGAATTCCTGGGAAGGACAGCAGGGATTCCCTTTGCTTCCTGTGCTGTGCCACGTCAGGACAGTCTGCAGGACGCTGGTTTTGTGACCGTTGCATCTGCCAGCCCCTCCCCAGATCCTTTGTTTATAAACAACAACCACAAAATCTGTCCTGCCAGCCCCGGGGGAGAGGGAGGAGGGCTTTGGGAACAGCCCATGAGCAGGAGGTGGTGGTGGTACAGAAACAACCCCAGCCTGCCTTTGGGGTCAGCAGTGACTGTTTCCAGGATAAAGCATGTCCTGCTCCTGCCTGTGCTGACACTGCCCTGTCCCCCTGGTTTAGGTGTTCAACAACATCTTGCACAAGTGTGGTCTGCAGTGTGAAGGAGCCTCTGCTGAGCCCCAGAAGCTGGAAGAAAAAGTCAGTGTGACCCCAGGGAACATGCCCCTGCAGGTAGGGCTGCTCCTGCTTGGCCTGTGCCCCTTGTGCCCCTGCAGCCTGGACAGTGACACCTCACAGGGCCATCCTCTTCCCTGCATGTGTTCCCATGTCATGGTAAAACCTTCCCACCATGACCTGGCCCTTTGCTTGTGTGCCTTTCACCATCTCCAGTGTCCCCTGGGTGGGGTGAAACCTGGCAACTTATAAATCGTGGAATAGAATAGGTGTGAGAAGCCTCTCCCTACCCCTGGCAGTGATCAGAGCTGGCCTGTCTCCTTCAAAAATGTGTGTCTAACAACCATGTGCTTTACCTGGAGTTAATTAGGAGGGGGGTTAGGTGCTGGGGGGCTGTACAAAGCCTGGACTAGAAGATCTTAGTCCATCAATTTGTGGCAGGGGGTTGTTACAGCTGCCCTGGAAATGCATCTTGCACTGGGCCAGCCTGCTGAAGTCAGCCCCTTGGTCCTTCCATGGGGAAGAGTTCTGTGTGTGGAGGGTGTGCTGAGGGCAAAGCCACTGCCCAGGACAGGAGCTGATGAGAATTCCTATAATTTCACTGGATTTTTAATGAAAGTGAGCAGTTGGGATTGCATTTTAGGTCTCTGAAGGATTTAGGAGTTTAAAGGGGTTTGGGGGGTTTTAGGAGCAATGTTGTCTCTGCCCCCAGACCCTGGGACATGTTTATGGTTCAGACTGTGCAGGCAGGAAAAGGCCTTGTGATCCTGTCAGTGAGTTACCCCGTGTCCCTGGGAAAGCTCACCTGGCCTTTCCCTCTCAGGTAACTGCTCTTTCCCCCTCAGGAGCTGAAGGACATTGTGCTGTATTTGTGTGACACCTGCACAACACTCTGGGCCTTCCTTGATGTCTTCCCCTTGGCTTGCCAGACCTTCCAAAAACACGAGTTCTGTTCCAGGTACGTCTTGCTCTGCAGGCAGAGCTTCTCCTGGCAGGGCACAATCACTGAATGTGCTGCTGTGCCCTGTCCCAGCCCCTTCCTCATTAAGAGAGGACAGATTTAATGCAGGGCCTGCTGGGTTCACTCTGGCAGGAATGCAGCATCATAAATAAATGGGCAGGGGGGTCTGGGTTTGCTGTTACATATTCAGCCTCAGCATTAGGAGTGATCCCAGGGCCAGGCATGCATGGCAGCTTCCAACCCAGCTAACAGGGCTTGGTGTGCCTGCAGAGGGGGGAGAGTTATGGGCATGAAGAACTTGCTGCTGTGGGATCCACAGCAAGGGAAGCGGAAAGTATTTCGTGGTCAGAGTCCTTCAAGGCCCAAAACCAAATGGTTTTGTTTGATGTGATGCCCAAGCCTTATGCTAGAGAGTGTCACTGAGGTCTGAGTGCCTGGGGGAGGGTGGCAGGGCTGGCACTGGTTCCCTGTGCAGCTCTGGAGCACAGTGGGGATGGGTTGGGATGGGTCAAGGTCCAGACAGCAGAGCCTGTTCCCACAGAGGCTGCAGGTCCTGGAGTGGCACTTTCCCCCCTTGCCCCAGGGGGTTTGAGCCCCCAGATCACCTTGTGGAGTCTTCCCTAAGCATCCCTTGTTTAGGGCTGAGTGCAGTGTTACCTTTTTGTCCTCATTTCCCCCCTTTGCTTTGCTTTTCAGTGTGAGCAGACCCAGGTTTGGGGTTCCCTTTTGCCCCCAGTGGGGCTGCAGAGCTCTGAAGGCTTTAGGGAGCACAGGCTGAGGGACCTGCTCGGGCTCTGCAGGGCTCTGTCCTTGGATCTTGTCTCCAAGTGGGAATTTGGTTGCTGCTTACCTGCTTGGGCACTCTGAGGAGGAAAACCTTTGGCTTTTAATTCTCCCTTTGATGCCAGAGATGTGCTGAAAGGGTCTTGGTCTCTGTGCAGTGAGGCAACAGCAACGTTTCCATCCTGGACAAACGACCGGGACTCTGGAATGTGGGGAGGAAAGACTGATTTATGTCATCTGGAACCTCTGAGCTCAATCAATCTGCTGGCACTTGCTAATTCCTCTCCCTCCCTGACAGTATCGACCAGCTTTGCTACATTTGCCTCAAGGACACTCAATTAGCATGTTTGGCTCTTAATGGGGGCCATGGACAACATGTTCCTGACCTTCTGCAGAGTGCTGGGAACCATTAACATCTCCCTGCTGGTTTTGTTCTGGGAGGGCATCTCTCCACACCTCCTGGTGCCCTGGCCCTGAAGGAAAAGGTCTGGCACAGGATCTGGGCCAGATTTTGAGTCCTCCCTGCCCCATCCCTTTGGAACATCCTCTGGGGCTTTCAGCTCATGGGAGACCTTCAGTTAAATGCCCACCTAGGGCAGAGCTGAGTCAAAGCAAGGCCAGTAAGGCTTGACTGGAAATCACATCCCACCTCACATCCCATTCCTGGCACACAGCAAAGAGGTCCATGAGGGTATTGGAGGGGGATGGGATGGGTTGGGATGGGCTCAAACTGGGGTGAGTTTGGGCCCCTCAGGACATTGAGGGGACCTTCTGGCTTTGCAAGTCCCTGATGGATCCAGGTGAGGGTCCAGCTCTGCTCCCAGGGAACAGGGACAGGAGGGAATGACCTCAGGCTGGGCCAGGGGAGGTTTAGGCTGGATATTGGGATAATTCCTTCCTGGAAAGGATTGTCCAGTCCTGGCAGGGGGGGAATCCCCACCCCTGGAGGGATTTAACAGCCCTGTGTCCCCCCACTTGGGGACATGGTCGGTGGTGGCCTTGGCAGGGCTGGGGGATGGTTGGATCTGATCTCAGAGGACTTTTCCAACCTGAGCAATTCTGAGTTTGTGTCTGTTGGCTCGTCTGTGTTTGGGATGTTTCTGGGTTGGGCAGGTGGTTCTGATCAGTACCAGGGTGCTTCTCAAATGGGTTTCCTTCCTCCCTCTCCAAAGACACCTCGATGATTCCCTGAGAGTGCTGCTCTTTGTGTTGTATTTACTTGTGATTTTTTGGGGAAAAAATAACAAAATGGTGATGCTGGTGAGGAGAGTTTAATGAAATGAGCCATTTGAATTGTCTTTTAGCAAGTGGTTTTTGGAACCTCAGCTACAGGTGCTGGTTTGTTGCCCCTCTCCACAGGTTAGCTGCATTTTACGACCTGGCAATTCCTGAGCTGGAATCTGCAATCAAGAAGAGGCATTATGAGGATAACAGGTGAGAATGGCTGCAAGGGCTGGCCTTGGCTTTTCAGTGAGGCTTCCCAGGGCTGAGTTAAACATTCAGTTCATGCTGCTTTCCCCATCATCCCTGCAGAGTCTTCCTGTCCTTTTTTATGCTGCTTCGAAGAGCTCTGAAGAGATGACACTTGTAATTCCGAATTTTCCTGGGCAGTGGGGTGACTAATCATTTCCCTCAGTGCTGTGTAGGAAGGAATTCGATGGGAGGTGCATTCAAATTGTAACCAAGTGTGAGAACAGGAGTGATATCTCTGTGTACAGCTTGGGCTCCTTGGAAGGCACAGGCTGTGCTGGTGCACTGGGGGTATCCTGGGTGGGGCTGGCAGGACCCTTTGGAGCAGCATGGATTTTCCTCAATGCCTGTGTGTGAAATGGCTCTGATCTCTGGGCTTTGCAGCAGGGAAATGATTCTGTCAGTGCAGCTCCTCCCTCAGAAGGTTAGCTCTGGCATAAAGGTGTGTTACAGGCTCTTGTGCTGACACCAACAGTGTCTCTTGCTCTCTCTGAAGTGTTTTTGCTGATCTGTGGAGGAGGATTTCCCATTCCAGGAAGAAGATGATAGAAGTTTTTCACATCCTAATAAACCAAGTCTGTCTGCAGCCCATCTTAGAGAGCAGGTATTGGCACTGGGCTCTGTGCTCCTCGCCAGGTATTTGATTGCTGGGGGGGAGAAACTGTTTCCTCATTTACAAATTTACTGGAGAAAATGAGCAGATACTGCCATTTGTCCTGGGACTGCAGCCAGAGGCTTGGCTGAGATCAGGATTCTCTTGTCCTGGAAGTCAGGAATGTTGCAGAGGAAGCTGCTTGATCCAGAATCTCTGTGGTCCAAGCAGGTTTCTGACCTCAGGCTGTGGCTCAGTTGCAAGTTCCAGTGGTGTGTGTAGATACCTGGGTTGAGACCCCATGGGCAAGTGGTGCAGAGTTAGAGATCACTGCAAACAGTCCTTTCAAACCTTCATCTAGTCCTTCCCCACCCCTGTTGGGAGAATTAAGTGATAGCTCTGAGTAATCTCAAAAGGAAGGCAAGTAAAACTATCCTTTTAAAGTAGAGAAAAGAAGGGAAATGCCCCCAAACCCTGCTGGATGTTGGGGCAGAGCCAAGGCCCTGGATCTCCATGGCCAGGCCAATGCTCCTTGGGCTGGTCCCTCCCCACTGTGCCCCTCAGAGTGCTCTTGTTCTGCTTGAATATTCCCCCTGCTTTGGCAGCAGCAGGGCTGTCCAAGGTGAGCAGTTTGTGGCTGAAATTCCTGGAGTCACAGAATACCCTGAGTGAGGAGGGACCCCCTGAGTGCAGCTCCTGCACAGGACACCCCCAGGGGTCACACCATGCTGCCTCAGGAGATTGGGTTTGCTTGCCTGACTTCCTCTGTCACCTGGACTTCATCCCTCAGCCTGTCTGTGCTGCAAATCCAATCCTTCCAGGAGCAGCAGCCCTGCCTTTCCCTGCCTGTCTGGGTTTGGCTTCCAGTACCTGCTGGAATATTGAAAACATCCCTGAACCAGAGCAGTGTGTTCAGATCCCCCCGTGTTGAGGGCTGTAAATGCTGCAGGGGTGGTGAGGGGGAGTGGCTTTCAGCTGAAGGAGGGTACATTTGGATGGGATATTGGGAAGGGATTGTTGGCTGGGAGGGTGGGCAGGCCCTGGCACAGGCTGGGCAGGGAAGCTGTGGCTGCCCCAGCCCTGGGAGTGCCCAAGGCCAGGCTGGATGGGCTTGGAGCCCCCTGGGCTGGTGGGAGGTGTCCCTGCCCATGGCAGGGGGTGGCACTGGGTGAGGTTTAAGGCTGGGGCTGGGCCTGGTGCCTCAGCAGCACAGGGAGGGTGGGGCACTGTGACCAAGAGGTGCTTGCAGAGGTGAGCACACACTGCCTGGGAGGTGCTGGTGTAATCCCAAGACATATAAATAAAGGCACAATTACAAAGGCACTACACACCCTTTTCATTGCAAGTCTGAGGCATCAAACTATTTGTAAAGCCTGTCTTGTAACCCTGACTGTGATACAGCCTTAGATGCAGCTGCATGACATGTTTGCTGAAGCCATAAGGGAGACTTGTTTCCATTTGACCCTTGAAAGCCAAAATGTGGCCTGAAGTCTGTTTTTTGAGGGGGGTTTCCCTTGGTGTGGGAGAGTGACTGGTTTGGCTGGGCAGGCTGGAGCTCCTGCAGTGGGGCAGCCTTGGCTCTGGGTGTTCACTCTGCTGTGTTTTGTGCAGCTGTGAGAACATCCAGCCATTTATTGAGGAATTCCTGCAGATCTTCTCCTCAGTGCTCCAAGAAAGGAGGTGAGTGTGGCTGGGAGGGAGGGCCCCCCTTCCTCTCCATTCCTCACAGCAGAATTGCCTGAGACAGCCTTAGGAGGCTTTGGGGAGTTAGAAATCATTCCAGGTAGTTGGGAGAACTGCAGTGAGGGGATTTCAGCCTGCAGCACAGAGCCCATTGTAAAGGTGAGGAGGGTGCTGCATGACACTGAGCAATGTTATTCTTCACTGCCTTTAATCCAGGCTCTCAACGAGGAGAACAGCAATTTAGCCATTAGCTCCCTTGGCAGGTTAGGCTGTTATTAGTGACCTGTGCTCTCCAGCTGGGGTGGCCACGCCACAAAGGCATTAAACACTGATGCTGGACATGCAAAGTGAGTGGCAGAACTGGGAATTCCATCTTGTGCTGGCATTCTGAGCACGTTCCCATCATAAACCACATTTCCCTGTAACGCAGCGCTGGGTTGCAGCCCCTCAGCTCTCAGGGGCTGGGGGGAGTTGCTGCAGTGTAGTGGGAGCAAAATCAGGCCTGGCTGGAATCCAGGGTTGGGTGAGAGGTTCTGTGTGTTCCTCCCTGAGCTCTGAGGCAGCCGGGGGGGCACAGCAGGGGTGGGAGTGATAATTAATTGAGTTCCACTGATTAAAGTTGCCTTCTCAGATTTCTCCGTGACTACGACGAGCTGTTTCCCGTGGAGGATGATGTCAGTCTGCTCCAGCAGGCATCCTCCTCTCTGTATCCTTTGCTCTCACCTTGGCCTCTGGCTTCCTTCACACCGCTGGCATTTCCACTGCTGCTGCCTCTGGTTAAGCTGCAAAGAGTGCTGGAAAGTTTTCCCTTAAAAAAAAGAAAGGAGAGGGGACAGTTGTTGCTCAGAGAAGCTGTGGCTGCCCCATCCCTGGGAGTGTCCCAGGCCAGGTTGGATGGGGCTTGGAGCCCCCTGGGCTGGTGGGAGGTGTCCCTGCCCATGGCAGGGGGTGGCACTGGGTGGGCTTTGAGGTCCCTTCCCACCCAGACCATTCCATGGGTGTTGATGTGGGCACAGGCTGGGCAGTCACTGACAGTCATGGGTATTCCAGGGAGATCTCTGAACATGCACACCCAGGAACATCCTTAATGCTGTGCCCTCAGAGATGAGACCAGGACAGCCTATATCCTCCAGGCAGTGGACAGTGCCTGGGAAGGGGTGGACAGGAAAAAAGGACAAGCTGTGAAAGATCCAGCAGCCCCGGCAGCATCCAATGGAGCATCAGCACTAGTGGAGAGCTCGGCTGACAGGGAAGAGCTGGGGGCTGCCTGTGCACTGGGGGCTGAGGTGGGTACAGCTGCTGGGTGGGCAGGGCTCTGCTCTGTGCCCTGTGAGGACAGGCTTGGTTTGCTCCTGAGATTCAGTGTCATTTCTGCTGGCTCTCAGAGCAGCCCCACGTGCCTCGGGAAATGAGAACTGAGCCTACGCCTCAATCCCGCTTTATCTCTGAGCAAATTGCTTGCAACTCCCAGGGCTTGGGTTGTCCCTTGCTGGGGATTATTCAGATACTCTGATCCATCCCTGCAGTTCACGTGCATGTTTTTAACTGCTCAGCTTTGAGGGAGGGATTCTCCAGAGTGTCCTCTCTGGCTCGGGGACTGGCAACAGCGGGGCCGTGCCCAAATCCGTGCCGTAAACCTCGGGTAGTTTCAACAGCTGATTTCTCTTGACTCCAGTGTTGGGGAGTTGTTTGTGTTGAAGCTCTGCTAAGCCAGAGTGCTGCTGTCTCTCCCTCCCTGGGCTCGTGAGCCCCCCTGCCTGCCCTGAGTAACCCCAGGCCGGGTGGTGCCCGCAGTGTGCCGGCGCGGCGGCCGCGCCCGTGTCCGGCGTGGAGCTCGACTCCCTCATCTCCCAAGTGAAGGACCTGCTGCCCGACCTCGGGGAGGGATTCATCCTGGCCTGCCTGGAGGAGTATGGCTACAGCACAGAGCAGGTGATCAACAACATCCTGGAGGACAAGCTGGTGCCCTGCTTGGATAAGCTGGACCGCAGGATGCAAAGGTGTGGCACGACCTCGGGCCGGGGGGTTGTCGCTGAGTGTTGTTCTTGCTGAAGGCCCAACACTGGCAGGGCTCTCTCAGAAGCTCCACGTGTGCATTTTTTGGGGGGGCATAAATGCAGTGGGAGCTTCTCCTTGTCACCTGTCACAGAGTTTGTGCCCTCGTGGTGTCCCTGCCAAGGAGGGGGACACCCCCTGCTCGGGGTGTGAGCGGAGCGGGGCCTGGGCCGTGGTTTGGGACAGGGACAAAGCTACTTGGACATTAAATGCTCAAATAGCACCATTGAAATTCCATCACTGGGCCGAGCAATAGGATGTGTTGTGCCTTCAAAAGTTGCTTTGCTGCAGAGTTTGGGGTGAGAGGTGTGAAAATCCCAGGAAAGGGCCCCTTCAGAGGAGCTGATCCAGCTGGAATTCAGCCTGCAGGGTCAGGTGTGGTTATTTAGCAGGCTGCTGGTTTGACAGTGAATTCAGACCTTCAGAGGGAGGTGGGAAATGGGAATTCAGACCCATTTTTATGTGTCCTCTGACCAACTTGCTGCTTCCCTGGGCTGTACAAGGGCTGGAGGGTTTGTAGCTGGTGGCAGGATTGAGTTGTTGGAGTTTGTCTGCAGCTGTGAGTGTGTTTTTGTGCTGCACCAGCAGTTCCTGACGGAGTGTCAGGATGGGAATGTGCTGTTTGTTCACATTTCATGGAGAAGTGGGCAGACCGTCTCACTGTTACATTAAAGGGAAGCATCTTTATCAGAAAAATGATGTTAGAAATCTCAGTTTTGCAACAGTCTCGGCGTTCCCGCAGCCAGAGCTGCTGACTTGGGCACAACTGGGGCAGGGTGGGCTTGGGGAAGGGCTGGGCTTTCTGCAAAGCCAGCAGTTCGATGAGATAGAGCTGGAATTTTGCCTTTTGCATCCTGAACCAAAGCTGTTGGTTCCATAGGAGACACCCAACTGTGGCTGGTGCTGATTTATAGGCGAGCCCAGCAGCGTTTGCAGCTGCCCAGCTGAGCCCCCTGAGCACCCCAATCAATGTCAGGGAACAGCCTTTTGTCTCAGGAGCTGAACAAATGTGAACATGGGACTCTGAGAAAGATTTAAGGGGGAGCCACGGGGAGATAAATATCTTGCAATCAGCAGCAGCAAATTATTGGCTTTTTCTCCAGCGTGTAATTCATCCTAGTTAGTGTTTGTCTCACCTGAGTGCCTGTGCTGAATGTTTGGGGTGCTGCACGTTGGGCTTGCTCTGAGAGGAGCAGGAGGCCCTTGGGAAGTGCCCTGAAGCTCAGCCCAGAGCCTGGCTGGGAAGGGAAGGGAAGGGGAAGGAGAAGGGAAGGAGAAGGGGAAAGGAAAGGAAAGGAAAGAGGAAAAGAAAGGGGAAAGGAATGGAAGGGAAGGGAAGGGAAAGGGAAGAGGAAAGGGGAAAGGAAAGAGGAAGGGAAAGGGGAAAGGAAAGGGGAAAGGAAAGGAAAGGAAAGGAAATGGGAAAGGAAATAGGATAGGAGATGGGAAAGGGGAAGGAAAGGAAATGGGAAAGGGAAGGAAATGGAAAAGGGAAGGGAAAGGAAAGGAAAGGGAAAGGAAAGGAAAGGAAAGGAAAGGATGGGATGGGATGACCCACAACCACAGGGAGGATCTTGGCATGCTCTGGGTGACTTTGGGACTGACAATGGATAAACCAAGGGCTCGGGGAGGAGTTTGTCTTCCCCACTTCCCCTTTGGTTTTATTCTCTCTCTCCTTGGGTTTTTTTGACAGGCAGCTGAAGCCAGACCCTACTCCTCTGGTCACCTCTCGCTGCAATGTGTTCCAGAACGATGAGTTTGATGTTTTCAGCAGGGACTCAGTGGATGTGTCTTGGATACAGAAGGGCAAGAGGTGAGTGTCGTGTCCCTGGTCATTAACTCTGCCTGTCAGGAGCAACAAACACCTGGGCACCTGCTCATTCAGACCTCCTGGTGGGGGCTGAGGGTTCTCAGGGGTGTTTCCCACCTGTTTGTCTGGGAAAGGAAAGTGAAACGTTATGGGGCGAGTTGTTTCAGTTGGTGTTTTTCCTAATTGGCTTTCCCGTGTCTGCTGCTGGGGCTGGCTCTGCCAGGCTCATTTGTAATGTCAGGCTCCTGCTCCTTGGGCTTGATGTTAAACTTGTACTGATCAACAACACCTTGAAAAGGAGCGTCTCTGAGCCTGGGATTGTGAGTCAGAGCTGAGAATAAATAATGACCTGGTTTAGAGCCAGGAGAAGCTTCAATATCCATCTACTTCACAATCTGATAACGCTGAGTGCCTTGGACATCCTCTGTTGTTGCTGCTGCTGGGAGCTCCTGCACAAGGGCACCTGGAGTCACAGAGCACTTTGGGCTGGGAGGGACCTCTGAAGGTCATTCAGTGCAGTTTCCCTGCAGTGAGCAGGGATTTCTGTGAAAACCCATCAGTTTGTACTTTGGTTTTTGCCCAGCTGGGTGAGTTGTGCTGTGCCCACACTCCATGCAGATTCGGGTGCTGGCTCCCCTGGGTATCAGCTCTGATGTGGTTCCCTTGCTTCAGATTCCTTTCAAACATGCCATGGAATGGTTTGGGTTGGATGGGACCTCACAGCTCAGCTCATCCCAATCCCCTGCCATGGGCAGGGACACCTCCCACTGGGCTTTAAGCACTCCTGTAACCAGCCAAGTGTGGTCTTTATGTTGGGATGTATTTACACAGGAGGCAACTGAAAGTCTGGCTGGAGTTTGAGCCACATGACCCTGAAAGCTCCCAGTTGGTTTGCAAAGCATCAAACTCTCAGGAGGAAACCACTTTTGCTCAAGTCCAGCTTCCCAGGGCAGTGCCATGGTGCTGATCCTGGCCTGGCTGGCAAGAAAGGCATTTCTTTTCCCTCAGGCCAAGGCAGTGACTCTTGACACATCCCAAAGTTAAGAATTCACACACAACCTCTCACCTTTCTCCTCATGGTGTTGCCTTGCTCCTTGCAGGTGCCTTGTGCTCCGGTGTGCTGGGTCTCCCAAAGCCTTGCCTAGGCTCTCCCTGTCTCCCAAAGCCCTTCCTGGGCTCTCCCTGTCTCCCAAAGCCTTGCCTGGGTTCTCCTTGTCTTCCAAAGCCTTTGCTGAGTTCTCCCTGTGTCCCAAAGCCTTGGCTGGATTCTCCTCTCCCAAAGCTCTGAGTTCTCCCTGTCTCCCAAAGCCTTGCCTAGGCTCTCCCTGTCTCCCAAAGCCTTTGCTGAGTTCTCCCTGTCTCCCAGAGCCTTGCACAGCTGGTTCTCTCTGTCTCCCAGAGCCTGGCACAGCTGGGCAGCTGCTGCAGCAGCTGGGCAAGGCCAGAGAGCCCCGAGTTGAGCTCAGGGCACCCAGGGGCTGGAATAACCTGCTCGGAGCTCCCTCTGCAGATCACTTGGAGAGCTCTGGAAGTGATCCCTGGGCTGGGCTGTGGGGCCCTGCTCCCCTGGCACTGCCCCCCAGCTCTGTGGGAGGCTGAGCCTTGGCTCCAGTGCAACCATCACTCCTGGGCAGGTTCTCATCTCTCCTGCTGTAGTTGTGTGACCTCTTGGGATTCTCCTCTTCCTGCTGCTCTTCCTGGTGCCTTTTGGCCTCCCTCAGGCTGGCTGGGTCTTCCTTTCAAACAGTTCTTTCACTGAGAACACTCTGCAGGACTCCAGGCAGGTGTGAGAGGTTTGAACCCTGGGCATAACCAGCTGTGATCATCACTGGGCATCCTCCACCCCTCCAGCTAAAGCACAGCATGAGCTGTGGTACCTGGCTCTCCAGGATTTAACACTCAGCACTCCATGAACACCCAGAGAGTGTTTCCAGCACTAAAATCCCACTTGCTCAGTGGTTCTTCCAGCAGCAGGGAGCCTGATGGTTTACCCAAGTGTTGGAGTAACATTGCTCTCCAAGCCTAGTTTGGGGTCTGCTTTGGATTGGATTTGTATCAATATTTAATTCTTTCTTTTTTTCTTCTTCTTAATGCCTTTTGCTCACCCAATTCCCTTGTGCTCAGCCTGTTGCTAAGCATGATGTCACTTAAAGAGCCAGAGCCACTGTCAGCAGGAGCAGTTTGGGGCAGGGCCTGCCCTTGGGAAAGGGAAAGCCAGCCAGGATGAGGAGGGACAGGAGCAGGAGGAAATCAATGTGCCAGCACAGGCTCTGCTGGCCCTGGGAAGTGATTCCCCCTTGTCTGTGCCTGTTTATTTATTGTTTGAGCTGGATCTGCCTCCCAAGTCTGAGCCTGTCCTGAGCACCACGGGAGCAGAGGAGCTGTCCCACTGGTTTTCCTGGGATTGGTGCCATTTCACACAGCTCCTCTGCAGCCCCCAGACCAGCTGGACAGGAAAAGTCACAGGAGCTGTTATCCCAGTGATGCCAGGCTGGGATGTTACCCAGTGATGCCAGGCTGGGGTGTGTGCTGAGTGCCCACAGGGGGGCTGTTATCCCAGTGATGCCAGGCTGGGATGTTGAATGCCCACAGATGTCACCCCAGTGATGCCAGGTGGGGTGTGTGAGCTCCCTGCATGCTTGGGAGGGCACTGTGCAGCTGGATGCAGGCATGGCCCAGTGAGTCGGGGGAGAGAGGGAACCACATGGAGCTGGAAACTTCCTCAGTCTGGAGATGCTGCAAGGCAGTCAGGCTGCCTGCATCACCTCCCCTCTGCCTGCTGCTGTGTCACCTCAGCCTGTCCCTTCCTGAGTCACTGCCTTGCTCTGAGAATACCCACTGGTGATGTTCCTGCTGGACCCTGAGGGCTGCCAGGTGTCCTGGCAATGCTGGACAGTGGAATTCCTTGTTGTTTTGCTGTAAATATGCACTTGCCTGGTCTGAAAAGTGGGACTTCAGGGCTTATGCTCGTGCAGCTTGAAACAGTGGCTGGTTTTTAATACCTCTATTTCCTGCTCTTCTCTTCCCTGAAATGGCTATAATTTCTGAATTTAAAAAAGAAATGTCCTTGCAGTGCTCTGAGAGTTGAGTCACAGTCACTGCCTGCTCTCCTGTTGTGCTGTCACCCTCACTCACAGTTCGTGGCTCTCCTTGTGCTCTTTGCACCTTGGCCACGTTTCAGCTGGAGCAGAATTGCCTTTGGCCTCCTGGAAAAGCTTCCCCTCTGCCTCAAATGGCAGTGGTGGTCCCCAATTCCTGCTCCTTTCTGCTGTGGGATCTCCCCGGGCTTCTGTTTAAGAATGACTTTGCTCCAAGCCAGGAGTGGATGGTTTTAGTGGCCAAATGACCCCCCCTGGATCACCCCATCGAGCCCTGGGGGCAGCACAGGAAGGGCATGGACCTGTTGGGGTGAGGCCAGAGGAGGCACCAGGTTGATCAGAGGGATGGGGCAGCTCTGCTGGGAGAGCTAGGATTGTGCAGCCTGGAGGAGGGAAGGCTTTGGGGTGACCTTGTGGCCTTCCAGGACCTGAAGGGGCCTGCAAGAAAGGTGGAGAGAGACTGTTCATGGGAGCTTGGAGTGCCAGGTCACAGGGGAGTGGGTTTGAACTGACAGAGTAGGTTTAGATGGGATATTGGGAAGGAATTGTTCCCTGTGAGGGTGGGGAGGAGCTGTGGCTGCCCCTGGATCCCTGGGAGTGTCCAAGGCCAGGTTGGATGGGGCTTGGAGCCCCCTGGGCTGGTGGGAGGTGTCCCTGCCCATGGCAGGGGGTGGGATGGGATGAGCTTTAAGTTCCCTTCCAACCCAACCCATTCCATGACTCAGTGGGCAAACAGGTGGGTTTATAAGGAGCGGTTCAGCATCCCCTGACGGTGAGACCCCCCTGCTTGTGCCCGTGCCCCTGTGTGTGCCCGGGCAGGAGGGAGCAGGGCACCACCCGCAGCCTGGTGAACGACAAGCGGCCGGTGTGGGAGCAGAGGCAGCGCTACAGCCGGTACAGCCTGGTGAGGGAGGAGCCGCCCCCGGGCACGGGAGGGGACTACGAGGACGAGTACGACGACACCTACGATGGCAACCAGGTGGGGGCCAACGATGCCGACTCGGACGACGAGCTGATCAGCAGGAGGTGGGTGCAGCGCCCTGGGGAAGGGGAGGTGCAGTTGGGTGGCTCTGCTCCTCCGTGGGGTGGGTTGTGTATCCTCCCACCCCCCCCAAAACCGCCCCTCTTGCTCCTGCTGCTGCTCTCTGGGTGATGGGCAAGGAGGGAGGCTTGGGGGTCCCTGCTCCTCTGGGTTGAGAGCCTTGCCATGGCACGTGCCAGGACATTCTCTGCCTTCCCCTCAGCCGTTGTCTCAACTCATCAGCAAATCATAGAGTGGATTGGGTTGGAAAAGCCCTCTGAGATCATCGAGTCCAACTCCAGTCCCTTTCCAGCTCAGGGCACTCAGTGCCATGCCCAGTCTCACCTTAAAACCCTCCAGGGGATGGTGAATCCNCCCCGCTCCAGCCCCTCAATGTCCTCCCTGAGCTGAGGGAACTGGACACACCACTCCAGGTGTGGCCTCCCCAGGGCTGGGATCCCCTCCCTGCTCCTGCTGGCCACGCTATTCCCGATCCAGGCCAGGACACCACTGGCCTTTTTGGCCCCCTGGGCACTCTGTTGGCTCATGTGGAGCTCCCTGCCCATCAGAACCCAAGAGGAGAATTTGCCATTGTGTTGAAACTTGCACTCAGCAGTTCTGCTCATGGAAACCACCCTGCAACAGGGAAAAGTGGGCTGGGCTGGGAAATCAGTGTAGCTGGGCAACCTGAAATGGCTGAAACTTTAAAATTGGGGAAATTTTACAGCTGGAGTTTTCCCTGCCAGTCCCCTCTGGCATCTCCAGCTGACAGCTGGAATTCAGACCCCCATGGGCTGCTCAGCACCCTCCTCAATGAGTGCAGGCAGCTCTGAGGAAGCAAGGGGTTAATTTGGGATGGAGGCTGCGGAATATTTGCTTCAGAAATACAAGTTGGGGACAGAAAACACGTGGTTTAAAAGCTGCTTTAACAGTCCTCAGGAAACAGCCTTTTAAATTCTGCTGTATTATGAAGATGTCACTGTTCTTAACCTCAAGCCAAGATGACACTTTGGGGTTCCTTTTGTCCCTTTTTTCCCCTTCCAAAGTGTGCTGAGGCTTCAATTTAAATCCTTTTTGTGGTTTGCCTGTTAATTGTGGCACCCAGGTCTCTTCCCCTGTCTCAGGTGCTCCCTCTCCCTAGGAACAATTAGTGGATGTTACTGCTGAAAACTGGATCTGTAGGTCTGAAATAACAAAGGCCTGTCTGGTTTTACATTTATTTCTTTGACAGTGGAATGGTGGGTCTGAATTCTAATGGAATTTGAGCACACACACATGTATTTTAAAGAATAAAAGGCATGTGTTGAATTCTGCCTCCATCCCCAGGCTCTCTGCTCGGCATGTCCAGGGTGATTCATAAATCCTGATGGATCTCTCCAAGGATTTCCCCCTGTGTGAAACACAGCAGTGAAATTTGGGCCCCATGGATAACCCCTGACCACTCACAAAGGTTTTAGGGCACAACACTTGCTGAGCATTTCTGTCTGGGGGTTCCTGGCAGGGGGGCCAAAGCTTGGCAAAGGATATCCCTTACTAAAGCCCTGTTTCCCAAAGGAAGCAGTTGTTTCCTTGGAGAAATCCCAGGTGAGGTTTGAGGTTTTCCCCTGACCTGCTCCTTTTGTTTTTAAGCTGTTATTATTTTCAGTGACAGCTTCATAGTGAACATTCCCCAGTGAGGAGCACGTGGCTGTTAATTGCCCACAGGAATGTGTGTCCTTGGCTACTGAGTTCCCTTCTTTATTTTTTCCTTTTCTTCAGAGAAAGTCCATGACATTTGTGGATTCCCAGTGTTTAAGGATGTGATGCAACCCAAAGAGGTTCAGTGAAATGTTTGTGTCTGCACTGCCTTCACTGCTGCCTGTCTGTGTCTCCCTTCTCAGGCCATTCACAATTCCTCAGGTCTTGAGAGTGAAGGGACAGGAGGAGGGACAGGAGGAAGAGGAAGAGGATGAAGAGGAGGAGGAGGAGGAAGCTGAAAAGGAAAGAACGAAGGTAACAGTGCTTCATTTCTTGCCTGCAGGGTGATGTGGAGCAGCTTTCCTGTTCTGGAGTGACCCTGCCAGCAGCAGCAGGGGCTGAGCTGCTGTGCAGGGGACAGGACAGCTCTGTGGGGACAGCCCAGCTGGGGCAGTGACACCCCCTTTATTCCATGGGCAGGCAGTGCCAGCAGAGCACCCTGAGGGTCCCTGGGGCTCTGCTGCCCTGGCTGGTGCAGGTGCTGCTGGCAGGGTGGGCTGTGGGAGCAGCCCCAGGCGGGTTCTGTGCCAGAGTGCCTGCCACAAGCCCTGCAGGGATAACAAACAAGGGGTCAGCTCTGTCCCAGGGCCCAGCACGATCCCCTCCTGCTCTGGGGCTTTCAGGGTGCTGCTGAGCTTCCTGAGCTGTTCCCTCCCCTCCCTGCAGGACCACTTTGTGCAGGACCCTGCTGTGCTGCGGGAGAGGGCCGAGGCCCGGCGCCAGGCATTCCTGGCACGGAGGGGGTAAGCAAGGATCAGCCTCTGGGATGGGGGGGCTGAGTCCCTGGCTCTGCTGCTGACTGGAGTTGCTGTTCCTGTTCCTGACATTCCTGCATGGCAGGGTCACCACCACAGTGGTGTGAACTTCCTCACCCACCTGTCACTTTGCTGCGGGCTGTTCTGTCCCATCCAATGGGTTGGCTTGTCATGGAATCCTGGAATGGGTTGGGTTGGAAGGGACCTGAAAGCCCATCCAGTCATGGGCAGGGACACCTCCCCCCAGCCCAGGGGGCTCCAAGCCCATCCAGCCTGCCCTTGGACACTCCCAGGGATGGGGCAGCCACAGCTTCTCTGCCCAACCTGTGCCAGGGCCTGCCCACCCTCCCAGGGAACAATCCCTTCCCAATATCCCATCCATCCCTGCCCTCTGGCACTGGGAAGCCATTCCCTGTGTCCTGCCCCTCCAGGCCCATTATCACAACCAGCAGAGCCCTGTGCAAGGCAGGATCTTGGAGAGCACAACTTTGAGAGCTCCAGCAGCTCCTGCAGGGACTTTGGGCCAGTTCAGGAGCCGTTTCCAGGGCAGGGCACAGGAGTTGTGTGGCTGCTGCTGCCCCTGGGCTGCTGTGGGCTGAGCCCCCGGCTCTGGGTGAGCCCCTGGCTCCGGGTGGGCCGTGGGCTGTGGGATTCTGCCCCAGGTATGCCGTGGGCTGGGTGTGATGCCCTCTGTGTGTGTCTGCAGGCACAAGCACGACAGCTCTGCCGTGGTTGGCAGTGCCAAGGGGCAGGGGCAGAGCCGGGAGACGGTGCAGGAGCGGAGGAAGAAGGAAGCCACCAAAAGCAGCCGGGCCAACCACAGCCGCCGGGCCATGGCCGACAGGAAGCGCAGCAAGGGCATGATCCCCTCCTGAGCCCCTCCTGGTGGCACCACCCCCAGCCCCCTCTCCAGAGCCCTTGGCATTCCCTGTGCTCAGGGCACTGGGTGTCGTGGCTCAGTGCCTGGCATTTCGGCTGGCATGGCACGGCGTTCCCTGTGGGAGTGCTGCCTGCCCCTGGGAAGGGGCTGCCACGGGCAGGCCCTGGCTCTCCAGGGCACAGAGACACACGTGTGCTGGTGGCTGCTCCCAGCCCAGGCTGCCCCAGCCCCTCCTGCCCTTTTGTACTATTTATAATGTGCAGAGTTTTATTTTCATACTGGCTCCCCGTGCCCTCTCTGCCACTCCTGGGGGCTCCACGGCTGCCCTGGAACAGCCCCCAGCCCTCTGCTCACTGAAATGCCTTAGCCTGGACTGGAACCACAGAATATCCCAAGAATATCCACAAGGACCATCCAGGCCCTGCACAGACACCCCCACAATCCCACCCTGAGAGGCTCATCCAGATGCTCCTGCAGCTCTGGCAGCCTTGGGGCCGTGCCCACTGCCCTGGGGAGCCTGGGCAGTGCCCACCACCCTCTGGAGGAAGAGCCTTCTCCTCAAATCCAGCCTGACCCTCCCCTTGGCACAGCTTTGTGCTGGCAGGGAAGTGCTCAGGCTGTTCCCACAGGAGTTCAGGTGAATGGGACCTTCCCACAGGTTTCTGTCCCCCCAGTGGGGCCTGTGAAAACAAACTGCAAATAAATGATTTGGATGTTTCAGTTGCTGTTTTGGGCTCTTGCAGACAGGATTGATCTGTAACCCTGAGGAACCTCCATGAGCCCCTCAGTGCTGGATCTGCACGTGGGGAAATTCACCTGCTGTGTGGGTTCAGTGCAGTGAGACTGACCCACAGCCACGAGGCTAAAGGTGCTGGAAAATGAGGAGCAGGGCATGCTGAGCAAGATGCCAGTGGTGTGGAAATCTGAGCTGAAGGCAGCAGGGTCAGAGCCCCTGCTCAGTGACCATGTGGGGCAGAGCTGGCTGTGGAAGGCTGGGAGCTGACAGTGACTTGCTGAGAGGCTCCTCCTGAGGGGCTGGTTTTTGTCAGGGGGTTGTTCCCTGGGCAGGGAGACACAGAAGTTACCAGGCTGGCTTTGTGACCTGTGTGTGAGGTGCTCAGATACCACAGCAGTGGCTGCCACACTCCACCTGGGCATCCCAGCATTGCCTGCCCACAGCTGGTGCCAAAGCTGTTCCATTTGCTGTTGTCATGGAGCATTAGGATGTTTTGGAGTGCTGTCCTTACCATGGAGATGAACCTCCTGGTAGCCAATTAGCCTCTGCTTGGTTAACCTGCCCTGAGTGGCACCTCCCCACCACACTGTGCTTTCTGGAACTGCAAAGGTGCCCGTGGCTGTCACCGCCACGCTGAGAAAATCAGCAGTGGGTGATGATCCAGGGTAATTCCAGCCCTGCAGGAGGAGAAGGGTGGGAGAAAGGTGGGAATAAGCTCCACAGACATGTACTGGTGCAGGGGGGGCTGGGGGTGTGACTGGGGCCGTTTGCACAGAAGTAGAAATGCAGCAGAACTGCCACTGTGAGGTGAAGTCCTGAGTGCTCCGAGGAGGAGATTTGTGTTTCAAACCTCCTGATAACAGGCAGAGGGGAAAAAAGGGGATTACATTTACCCCTGTCCCCAGATCCTGTGTCCAGGGAAATCCCCTGCTAGGCTAACTCTGCTCTCCTCCAGCTCCAGCTCCTCCCTGCTGCCCACTGCAGTGCTGACTCCCCTCTCATCCTGCATTCCGCTTTGGTTCTTGCTGCTCAGCAGCTCCAGCACTGCAGAGCCAGCTGGCAGAGCATGGGATTGTCCCAGGGAAGCTTAAACCTTCCCCTTAAGCATCTCCATAAAGCACAGCTGGGACTGGCACAGCTGGAGTGGGGTTTTGCTCTCAAAACAGTGTTTCTGAAGTCTTCCTTGTGTTTTTAAGAGTAAGTGTTTCCCCCCTGGTGCCCGTTTGCAAACCCAACAAAGCTGCTGCCACGAGCACTGGCTCCAAGGGGCTCTGCCCCAGCCATGGCTACAATCCCTCCTGATTAGTGGAAATGGAGGGAGGAGGAGGAGATGTGGCTGCAGGGCTGGGGCAGGGGGAAGGGCAGGAGCCCCTCAGCCACATCTCCCCACAGCCACCTGAGAGCTGAGCAATTAACTGGGTCATTACCCCAAACAGTAGCCAAATATCCCTTCCTGGGAAGAGAGAGGTGGTTGGAAAGGCCCAGGGTCAGGGCTGGACTCCTCAGTGAGGCTGCCCAGGGCAAGAGGAGGTTCCTGCCCGGGGCAGGGGGGTGGAACTGGAGTGTCTTTTAAGGTCCCTTCCCATCCCACCCATTCCATGACTCCTCTGACCCAGCTGCTGGGGGCAATTCCTCCCCCTTTTCCCAGCAGCTCCCTTTGGCTCACAGGGGAGGCAGGCTGGTCCTGCACCACACAAACCTGACATCACTGCTGCCCCTCAAGCCAACTGAGAGCCAGAAGGAAGAGAAGTGATCAGGAAAGGGACCCCCATCCCCTGTCGGGAGGTGTTGGACAAGCTGGAGGTGACACCTCATCTCCATTTTGCTGGGCACACTCAGGGGCTGGGCAGGGGGTGCAGCAGCAGCAGCTCTGACAGGGGACAGGCCAGGAACCTCCACCAAACCCACACGTGACCTACAAAAGATGATGTAAATGAATTCCCTCTCCTGTGACCAGACCAGAAGGAAGAACAGCTCAGCCCTGGCCAAGCTCTCCCCAGGCAGAAGCCAAGGCTTGTCACTAAACCACAGCTCTCTAAGTGCTTTCAAGCCTTTCAAACCGTTTTTAGGAGGTTGTGATTCCTCACAATGCCTCGGAACTAAGGAGTGGGGCTGTATTGAACCATCCTGCAGCTCCCAGAGGAGGAGGAGTCACAGGGAGGAGGGGGTGAACACACAGACACGAGACATGGACCAAGGGCTTTATTGGAACACAGTAAGTGGAGGGCAGCAGCACAACCCCCGAGTCCATCCTGCTTCACATCACAGCAGTGGGGGCTGGTAGGTCTGGCTCAGAGTTGTTCCATCAGGAATCCATTCCCAGTTTCAGGAGGCCAAATCCCGTGGCCACCCCAGGCTGGCTCCTGCTGCTGAGCTGCTCAGTTCTCATACTTGTGCTTGATGTGTTTCCACAATTTCTTAGTGCAAAACAAAGGGGGAAAAAAAAACTTAGGAAGCTTTTCAGAGGTGCTGGGAAGGCATTTCATTCTAAAATGCTATTTTAGGGTTTATATTTCAGAGTTATCCTGCCTGGGGAAGGGGTGATGGAGCCCTGCACTGGCTCTGTGCATGGGGAGGCACGTGGGGGGCTCTTGGTTTTAGTCTGGACAAGGAGGAAGGTGCAGGAAATCCCCACCCCCTCTTCTCCTGCCCTGGATTAAATGAGAATCCCAGTCACACTGCCCTGAATTCCCACCCAGACCAGAGAGGGCAGTTCTGCTCCTGGAGAAAAGGGACGCACAGAGCAATCCTACTCATGGAATCACAGGATGGCTTGGGTGGGAAGGGACCTGAAAGCCCACCCAGTGCCACCCCAGCCATGGGCAGGGACACCTCCCACCAGCCCAGGGTGCTCCAAGGCCCATCCAACCTGGCCTTGGACACTCCCAGGGATGGGGCAGCCACAGCTTCTCTGCCCAACCTGTGCCAGGGCCTGCCCACCCTCCCAGCCAACAATCCCTTCCCAATATCCCATCCATCCCTGCCCTCTGGCACTGGGAAGCCATTCCCTGTGTCCTGTCCCTCCAGGCCTTGTCCCGCGGGGCTGAGCCGGGCCGGGCCAAGGGGACAGAGCGTGGGCCCGGGGACGGGTTAGGGACAGCCCAGGATAGCCCAGGAACAATCCGGGATAGCTCAGAGCCTGCCCGGGACAGCTCAGGGACAGACGGGGACTCCTCAGGAACAGCCCGGGGCTCCTGAGGGCCTGCCCGGGGCAGCTCAGGGACTGCCCCGGATAACTCAGGAGTAACCCGGGATAGCTCAGGAACAGCCCAGGACAGATGGGGGACTCCTCAGGAAGAGCCCGGGACTCCTTAGGAACCCCTCAGGAACACCCCGGGGTTCCCAAGGGCCTGCCCGGGGCGCGGCCCAGCGGGGCCGGCCTGACCTTCAGCGCGGCGCGGCGGGCCGCGGGCCGCCCCCGGCGCTTCCCCCGCCTTACCCCCTCGTTGAGGTGCTCGAAGAGCGCGTCGGCGCCCTGGTCGAAGGCGCGCTCGAACAGCACGGCGCCCAGCACCACCGACAGCGCGAAGGTGGAGGAGCGGCGGAGCAGCGCCCCGTACACCTGCCGCAGCAGCGCCATCTTGGCCGCGCACACCGCGCACGCGCCGCGCGCCGGCGGCACCGGGGGGGGCGCGGGGTGTTGTGGGAGTTGTAGGCG
>VXBX01007335.1:204484-221854 GCA_013400415.1 Scytalopus superciliaris
CCTGAGGGGGCACAGGGGCAGGATCCCCCCCCTGCCCTGCTGCCCATGCTGTGGGACCAGCCCAGGGCATGGGGGGCTCTGGGGGCCGGGGCTTGTCCAACCCCTCACCTACCAAGGAAAGAACCTTAAACCAACAAGATTCCCAGTTCAGTTGGAATCTCTGAAGCTGATTCAGAAAAATCAGATGTTCCAGCAAATGCAGCCAGAGGAGGCTTTGCTGGAACTTGTGGTGTGAGGCCTCAGAGATTTCTTGGGAGCAGGGGAGGGAAGGGAGTGTGGTGCAGGTGCTTATGAGGTGGATGGAGGGAGGGATGGATGGATGGATGGATGGATGGATGGATGGAGATGGATGGATGGATGGATGGATATGGATGGATGGATGGATGGATGGATGGATGGATGGATGGATGGATGGATGGATGGATGGAGATGGATGGATGGATGGATGGATGGATGGATGGATGGATGGATGGATGGATGTTTGGATGGATGGATGTTTGGATGTTTGGCAGCCTCACCTGAGCTTGGCATGCCGGGCTCCGAGGGATTACCTGGAGCTCTGCTTTTCCTGCTGAGCCTGAGGGATCATCTGGGAGGCTGTGATTGATTCTGGCCCCATTTTATTTAGAAAATCTTTATTTCTTGCACTGGTCTCCGTGCCGTTTTTTAAATGCCTTCAGCTGTCAAGGTGTCAAAACATGGAGAATTGCTTTTGGAGTTTATCTCCCAGTCCATCCATCTTTGCCTTTCATCAGGTACCTTTATATCCCCTGGGAGAGAACCTGCAGCTCCTTCAGGGTGTCTGTGGCACCTCCAGCAGGGACATCTCCCCTGTGCTGCTGGTGGCTCCAGGCTCAGCACGGATTTGAGCTCCCAAATCCTGTCCTGTCACTCCTCCATGCTCCTCAGCAGAGTCTCCAGGCTACAACTACATGTGTGATATGTACCCCTCTTCCCTGGGGGAGAAGGACTGGGCATCTCCCGTGGCTGTGGAGTTGGGGGTTCTTTTCTCCTGGCTGTAAGGCTGTTGTGATCTCAGTGCTGTGCTCAGGGCAGGCACACCTTGGTGTGGGGATGATGAGAGCAGTCCATGATGTACAGGAGAAAAGGGGTGTCTTGGTGGGCTGAAGGAAGTGTTTGTAGTGCAGCTTCCCACCTGCAGGACAGGTGAGAGGACCTTTTGTTTCATCTTTGAGGATATAATAAGTATTTTTGCTGAGTTCCTTCCTTACCTTGCAGAGATTGACCTGGGGGAATTTCCTCCTGCATGGCAGCTTGTGGAGGTTGTGGTTCAAGGTCCCCCGGACCTCCAGCTCCTTCACCTTGGATGATTCCTGCTGCACCTTCCCTGGAGCTGTTGGCTCTCTGGGATCTCTGATTTGTGTGGTCTGGACTCAGGAAGGAGAAATTCTTCCAGCAGAGCTGTTGCTGCTTTGTGACAGAGATAAATGCAGATCCAAGCCTCCTCTCCCATGCACAGACAGCAGATCCTGCTCCAGCAGTCTGTGATGGACAAGGATATAAACTGTTGGGTCTCACCTCTTTCTCTGTCTGCCAACCCCAAGTGATTTGAGTTCTCCTCCCTTGGGAACAGGCGCTGTAAATCCTGGATGATCCATTCCCATGGCTGGGTGCCGAGGAAGTGCCTGATGGTTCCCAGGCTGTGCTGAGGCTGCTCTGCCAGGAGAGAGATGGGAAAAAGGTACTTCTGTGACTACTGTGACAGGTCCTTCCAGGACAACCTTCACAATAGGAAGAAACACCTCAATGGAGTGCAGCATCTCCGGGCCAAGAGAGTCTGGTATGACTTATTCCGAGGTGGGTGCTCCCAGCTGTCTGCCACTGCCTTCCTGGGACTGGGGGCTGGTGGGGGGGGGGGGGGAGTGGGCATAGGAAATAAATCAGCACTGGTGGCTTACACACACTGTGTGCCTGTGAACTGTGCCCTTGATGCTGTTGCCTCAAGCAGTGTCAGAGAGAAAACCCCCGTGTGTGGCTCTGACCTGTCCCACTACACAGTCCAGGAGTGTCAGTGCCACCTGAGGAATGCCATGGGAACGTGTGCCCAGCCTCTCAGAGAGAGCAGGACTGTGTGTTCTGGCTGTAGCAAAGACTGGCTGTGAAACCACTGCCTGTGTGTTCCTGGGATTCCTTCTGGTTCCCGAGCTGTTTGGGACAGGGTGGGATATTGCTGTGCAGGGATCTTCACCTGCCCTCCCCTCTGTCTCCCCAGATGCTGCTGCTATCCTGCAGGAGGAGCAAACCAAGAAACCTTGTCGGAAGTTTCTGCAGACAGGTGAGCAGCTCTCAGGTGGAGAGAAGCACCTGAGCTCCAGCAGCTCCTTGGAGAGCCAGCCCAAGGCTGGAAGGACAGGCTGGAGTGTGTCTGGCATCCAGCTTGGGAGGGTGATGGGAGTGGAGCTTGGGTTTGCCTGCACAAGGCAGGATGGCTCTCATGGAGCTCCATGGCTTTTCCCAGGGGTGGGAAAGACCTTTAAGGTTACCAAGCCCACCCATCAATCCAAGACCACCATGTTCACCATTAAACCATCTCCTCAAGTGCCACATCCACACTTCCAGGGCTGGTAACTCCACCATTCCAATGCTTTACAACTGTTTCCCTGAAGAAATTTTTACTGATGTCCAACCTAGTGGGTTTTGAAATTGGAACTGAATTTTGGAATCTCACACTTTTGTTGCAGGACAGTGTGATTTCGGGTCCAACTGCAGATTTTCCCACATGACAGAGCAGGACCTGGAGAAGCTGAGTGCCCAGGTTCAAGGTGAGTCCTCCAGCAAGGAAATGTGCAGGGGTCTCCTTGGAGGGGGGTTGTGCAGCCTGTGATGCCATGGTGCCTGCACAGAGCCAGCAGAGCACGGATCCCTCCTGCCTCCCAGAGCTGTGTGAGCCTGGCAGTGCTGCAGTTTGCCTTGTGCTCCCTGCTCTGGAGCTGCTGGCACGGGCACAAACCTGGAGCTGAGCTGAGCTGTTACCACTTGGCAGCAACAGTCTGGAGTGGGCTTTGTGAGCCCTCGGGGCTTGACTCAGTCAGGGAATAAAAACTGTCAGCAGCAGAGGGCACTGGTACATCACTTCCCCTTAAATTTATGGATTTGGTTTCCCCCCACCCCTTTGCCATTACTGGGGAGCTGCTGCTTCCACCTGTGGGAAGAGCTGGCCTGCTGTGGGGCTGTGCTGAGGAGAGGACTTGGATCCAGGAATGGCCCCTGCTTGTGTGGTTTTGGTGGAACTGAAGTGTGGGCAGAGGGTGGGTGGCACCTGCTCCCTGCTGGGAGGCTCCAGAGAACCTCTGAACTTTCCCATTCTGGGACTACCACCTCTTTTCCCTAAAAGGGGTGACAGCTCTGTTTTCTCCATAGTGGTTGGAGAAAGGCATAGAATCATGGAATGGTTTGGGTTGGAAGGGACCTTAAAGCCCATCCAGTGCCACCCCCCTGCCATGGGCAGGGACACCTCCCACCAGCCCAGATTGCTGCAACCCCCGTCCAGCCTGGCCTTGGACACTCCCAGGGAGTGTGAGTGAGGTGTTGGTGAGGTCTTAGGAATGGCTGAGATCTCCACTGGAGATCACCTGGTCCCACCCTGCCTTGCTCAAAGCAGGGTGAACTCCAGCAGGGTGCTCAGGAGCACTTCCAGTTGTGTTTTGGATACCTCCAAGGCTGGAGACTCTGCAGCCTCTGTGAGTGACCCAATCCAGTGTTTGACTACGTTCATAATACAAATGTTTTATTTTTAAAGATATTGAAGTGGAAATTCCTTATGGAATTCCTGTATTTTGGGTTGTGCCCATTGTCTCCTGCCCTTGTGGAGTCCCTCCAGTCTGTGTGGGGCAGAGGAAGGATCCCTTCCCCGACCTGCTCCCAGTGCAGCCCAGCTGGGAGCAGCCCTCGTGCCCACCCTGCCCCCTGAAGCAGCTCTTGTTTTGCCAGCAGTCTGGGAACACCAGGCTAAAGCGTTGCAAGTGTGTGTGAGCTGTGAGGTGTGCGTGGGTTAAAGGCTCTCCTGGCCCCTGAGGGCTCCGGTTCGGGGAGGCAGAGCTCGGGGCAGGCACCGCGGAGCTGTTGCCGTGCTCTCCGTGCTGGCTCGGTGTGTGAGGCCCCGAGGTGACTCTGGATCAATCAATATTGAAGTCAATAACCCCCCGCGGGGACGGAGCGCTCCCGCCCCTCCCGCAGTGCCAGCGCCTCCCATGCAGCCCCAAAGCTGTCCCTGCCGGGCTCCCCCGGGTGGCACAGGGTGGCAGGAACCTGTGGCGTTTCCCGTCAGTGCCGGCTGCTCCTGCAGGGAAGGTGCGAGTTGTGTGGAGCGGAGCTGCCGGGGAAAGCTGTCAGCCTCCCCTGCCAATTACCCTTGTTATTGAATATTGACTCCTGTCAAACGGCTCGGCTCTTAAGTGCAGCGTTGGCTGGTGAGAGCCGAGCCCGCCGAGATTGCTTGGAAACCTTGTATTTGTGTTAGGGAGTGAAACGTTTAATTTAGCAATTAGCCCTGGAGGAGCGGTGGCCGGGGGTGGGGGTGCCTGCATGGAGAGCTCAGTGCTCACCTCTGGTGAGTGCGGCTCTGTGGGAATCCTGCGTGAGCCCAGCATCACACAGACTCTCACTCTGATCAGAGAGCCGGGAGGGATGTGGGGGAGGAAAGGCTGGGCAGGACTCGGTGAAGGAGAGGCACGGCCTGTGACAGGCACACGGGCTGGAGGATCAGCTGTGTCCTGGGGACACTGCAGCACTCCCGAAGCTGCCGAGGCACCCGTGTGTGGCTGAGGCTGAGGGCAGAGCTGGAGTCAGGCTCACGTGTGGCAGGCTGTGTTACCCCCACAGGACACCTGACCCTCCATCAGGGACGGCCCCTCTGCATTCCCACCCAGCCCCGGGTTTCTGTGCCACGAGCTATCCCACGCTGCTGCCAGCAGGATGATCCAGCGTGGGCTAGAGCAGCGGTCTGGATCAGGCTGTCAGTGTCCGCAGAGATTCCCCAGCTGGGAGGCTTTGACAGGCTTGGAGCCGGGGGTGGGTGGTTGGGGATTTGAGACGAGCAGAGAGCCGGGAAGCTCCAAAGCCTTCCCACCCGTTTGTGCCGAGCCTGGTGTGACCGTGCTGGGAGTGACCAGGCCGGTGGGGTGGAGGGGACTCTGTCCTGCTGGGCCCACAGCGCTGCTCAACCACCCCCCCTTTCCTCAGCTCCGGTGCAGGCAAAGCCTTGTCTGACCTTTTTTTAACACTGCTAAACCGTGATGGCACCTTTTTTGTCATGTAAATATTGAACCTGCCCCTGAGTCCCTGCTGAGTGTTTGGTGTTGGTAGCTGGCTAACAAGGCATTTTTATCCCAGCCAAAGGAAACATTACATTATCCTTAACATTTGGCCTTTTTAATGCAGGGAGTTCACCCTGTTGTTTGTGTAAGTCTTGTGGGTTAAGTGGGAAAATTTCTGGACGATTCCCTGTTCTAGAACAGCTTGGAGTGTGGCCTACTTTGGCTTCAGCATCTCTGCACCCTGTAGAATATCCTCATCAAGAAGCAACAGTTTACACCTTCGGCAGGGAGGGAGGCATATTCCCAGCTGTTCCTGCATCAAAGCATTAGCCTTCTGCATCTGCTGCATCATTCATCAGCCAGACAGTTCCAGACTGTCATTTAAAGTACAGTCATGTCAGAAAAAGTCACTGTCAAATTGCCATCTTCTTGCTCAGAGTTATTGGCTCCCCCCTAATCCATGTCCCTGGTGCAGGTGGGATCAACCCAGCCCAGGCTCCGATGAGCAGCAGCCAGGCAGGGCTGCGAGGGGAGGGCGAGGGCACGGTTGGGTGGGTGTTTGCAGTATATCCATGAGATTGAAGGGATATGAGGGGCCCTGCGGGGGNCGCGGTTGGCTGCAGGTGGTAACTTGTTCGGCTGCTCCTGTCTCGGGGATTCATCAGCCTCATCTCTCAGCCACCGTCTGGTGCTGGTCACGTGCTCTGGAAGGGTTTGGGATCCCACATCACCCTCCCAGGGAGGGAGCCGAAGGATTTCGTGTGCATCCCTTTGCTGGGCGACCCGCCCACCCTGGCGGTGCCACCCCTTGCACAGCGGTGCCTCCTCCAGGAAGAAAACCCCTGGTAAAAGTTGCCTGGGGAGAGAAGATAAATGTGGGCTCCCACTCTGGCATCATTAGAGGTGCTTCACGACTCCAGACACTCTGTTAATTGGCTGTAATTAGAGGTTGAAACAAGCACTACAGTGAGGAGGAGGAGGGGAAGCGCCTTCACACCTGTGAGGCTGTTGCAGCCTGGACAGGGGTGGGGAGTAAGGGCTGGCAAAGGCCTTTCAGAGCTACTTCTTGGAATACCTGTTGGCATCCAGGGGGTTTTTCCAGTCTCAGAGCGGGTTTGGTGGTCCCTGAATGGGATTTGTGAGCTTCAGAGACAGGTGAGGTGAAAGATTCACCTTTCTGATGGACATGCATCAAGATGGGAGAGTTGCCTGTCCCTGCTGCCTTATTTCTGAGGGTTGGAATGCTCTGGAGCATTAACTCATGGAGCTGTGTGAACAAGGAGCCAGCTGGATATCTTTGTGATGTGGGCACCTGGGGCCTCATTTAGGCCAGTGTGAGCCTGGACTGGTCCCACTGCAGCCAGGGAGCTCTTCTGGACAGGACTGTGAGTTGGGGCTGCTCCATCCCATGTCTGGTCCCTTGGGGGTCCCTGTGCTGAACAGAGGCTTTGGCCATTTATGGTCTGTTCTGTGCTGGGCTTTGGGGCAGGATGATGAGGAAATGTTAGTGGTAGGAAGAAGTGGGAGAGGTGTCTGTCCATGGTTTTCTTCCCTGACTCATCACAGCCACTGCCTGTCCCCTTGCTGGGGTGGGATGTGCCCAGGTGCTCAGGAGATGGAGACACCAGGAACAAAGGGAAGATAGTCAAACCTTGCCAGGGAAGTCTAAGCTGGGAGCTGAGCTTGGATACCCTGATTCTGAGCAGTGTCCAGCTCTCCAGACTGAGCTCCCTGGCTCCCCATTCCCCCACCTGGCCAGGTGGTTGGATTGACCCCAGGTGGTCCTGCAGCGACTTTGATGCTTGGGAACAGTTGTAGGGGACTGGAGCAGTCCCATCTCCAGCCTTATCAGCATGTTGCAGAGCAGCACCTGGACATCAGGCCCACAGCAGGCTGGCTGTGGTGGCACCAAGTACATTGTCACCCCTCCCAGCAGCACCAAATGAAAAGGCTGGATGACAAATTATCCATCTCCGGCTGCTCATTGTGTAGCACATTCCTGCCATCCTTATTAATATTCAACAGGCAGATGAATAATTGGTTGCCACCACTAGGATGAAGTGATCCTTCACTCTGCCCAAGCAGTATTAATTTCACACCCTGTCTGGAAATGTATAATATTTTCCTTAAACGTGTGACATATGGTGGGTGGGTGTGGAGGAGGCTCCTGGGGGGCACGGCTGCCGCCGGGCTGGCTGGATCCCCAAAAGGGATCAGGGATCCCTAGAAGGGGCTGGATGAGCGGGGCACAGGGGACTGGCACGCAGCTGCCTCTGCTTCCCTTTTATTCTCACCAGGGTTTGGTTTTCCCGGTGTCACATTCCCTGCTGCGTTAGGTGGGAAGTTTCCCGCGGGCCGGAGGTGCGATCGCTCCGCGCGGCTCCTCGCCCCGCTCCGCCTGCCCTGCTGGCAGGAATGTGGCTGTGGCAGCCGGGTCAAGGACTCCTGCTACACCCTGTGCCCTGCCAGCCCCCTCCCTGCTTCCACACCAGTGCTGGGGGGGCACTGGGCTGCTCTGCTAACTGGGCACCTGTGGGTTTGTGCCCAGTGGGAGCGACTGGTGAGCACTGGGCTGCCCCGCTGGCTCCGTGCCCTTCTGCCCAGAGAGGGTGCGATGCCTGTGGGCATTGCCCCTCTCAACCCCCTGGGGTGATGAGGGGTTGAAGGCTTGAAGGGATCCTTGCTAGACAGCAGAGGTGTCTGCTTTCCTTCCACATTCCTAACTTGCAAGAGAAATGTAAGACAAGGAGTAATGGGTTCAGAGTGAAAGGGGAGAAGTTTAGGTTAGAAATTGGGGGGAAATTGTTCCCTGGGAGGGTGGTGAGGCCCTGGCACAGGTTGGGCAGAGGAGCTGTGGCTGCCTCATCCCTGAAAGTGTCCAAGGCCAGGGACACTTGGAGGGTCTTGGAGCAACCTGAGATGGTGGAAGGTGTCCCTGCCCGTGGCAGGGGGTGGGACTGGTTGGGCTTTAAGGTCTCTTCCCACCCAAACCACTCTGTGCTCTAATTGCAGAACTTGTGCCCTGGCTCCCTCTGCCCTGGCTCTGCCCCTGTGCTGGTGTCAGGCTCCCCACAGGGCTCTGCAGGGCTGGGGACCTGTCCCAGTGAGCACCTCACAGAGCCCTGACAGCAGCTCTGAAATCCCTGTGCTGGCTGGAACCTGCTCCTGGCTCCTCTCGGGCTCTGCCAGGGCTGCATCGACCCACACACAGCCTGTCACTGCCACTCCTCGGGCAGAGGTGGCGATGTCCCTCCTGCCATTGCAGGGACGTGCCTCTGGGAACGGCTCGGGGCTGAGCCAAGGCCGGGATGAGGCTGATCCAGCCCGGGGGGATGTCAGTGCAGTGCCCACTGTGCTGGCTTAGCTGTTGTCCCCGGCTCTGCCTGGCTGGAGCTGTCACCGGGGCTGACTCCAGGGGGCAGATGGCAGGGGGGGAGAGAAGGGGAGGAGGGGCTGCCACTGGCGTCCTGCACTCTCTGCACCGTGTGAAAGTGTGCAGGGTAATGAGCAGCAGGTTTAATGGAGTGAGAGAACTGCAGCACGAGGGTCTGGTGGCCCTCACAGCCCTCCCACTGATCCAGCCCTCTCTGCTGTCTCTGCCTCTCAACCAGGGGAGAAGAGGCTGAAGGAGCTGCGGCAGGAGGGGGCAGATATCCCGCCTGGCACCATTGAGGACTGGCTGGAGAGGAGAGCCCAGAGGCTGAGTGCAGCTCAGAGTAACAGGTACAGGTGTCTGGGATCATCCAGGTGTGTTCTGGCTGCTGCTGCTGCTGTCCCACAGGATCCCCCAGCAGGGGTGGGAAGGGGGAAGGTGCAGGTTGTCAGAGATCCCAACTCGATGGGACCCCCTGAGTGCTCATTTAACACCCACCCAGACCAGATGAGGGGCACATGTGTGGATCCAGCCCTGCCTGCCCGTGTCAGAGATGTGTCCACACGTGTCCCTGTGTGCCAGGGGACAGTCCAGACCTTGGGAAGCAGCCACACCAGCGGGGTGCTCCTTGCTGTCTGCAGAGTGCACAGACACACCTGGAAGGACAGTGGCAGCGTGGTGCCAAGTTATTAATGCCCACAGTTTGGTGGCAGGAGCCTGGTCTCATCTGTGGACAGCTCGCCCCTCCCCTGCCTGCCCTGAGTGCCCGGCAGAGGGTGGGACTGGCTCCTCCTCACAGTATCGCTCGGATTCCGTGCCGGCTCTTCCCGGCTCACCTGACTGTGCCGCAGGCTTAATGGGATGACATTTGGGCAGGTGCCAAATCTCTCTTTTGTTCTTTCTCTGTTTGCTCCTGTCCTCTCCGTGTTTGGCCTGGGCAGGATCTTTCCTTCTGCTGCTTGTCTGGGCTCGTTGCTCTGTGATTGTTCTGTCCCTCAGCTCAGCTTCCCTTGGCCCTGCAGTGGTGACCACATTCCATACCCCTACACTTCACTTGCCCCATTTTGCTTGTCCTGCCCACGAATCCCTGGATCTTGGGGTGGATCAGCTCTTACAGAAGATAGCCATCCCTGTTCCCAGAGGAATTTCCAGACCTTCAGAAGTTGGTCCCTGCTGCCTCCATAGATGCATAAGATTTCCAGGGTTGTTGCTTTTTTCCCCAGACTCCCTGTCCTTGCAGGCTCAGAAACCACTGAACACCAGCTATTCGAACTTCCCTTCCTCTATCCAGCCTTTCCAACACCTGTCTCTATCATCTCTCTTCTCCCCTTGTGCTCCCCAGCCCCCCATTCTCCTTCGGAGCCCCAGTGTGCTTTGCTTTGTCTGCCAGAGAAGCTGTTCTGCATTGCCAGGGCCTGTTTTCAGCAGATCCCTGTGCTCCTGGTTCCTGGGGAGTCTGTTGTGTTCCCCCTGAAGGTGCTTTAAGGACAAGGAGCTCCCTCTCCCTCCTGCAGGCCTCGAGGTCCCTGAAATGTGAGGATCCTTTGCACCACACTGGACTAGAAGTCCATGGATGGGGGGCTGCCCCACTGCCTTCCACCCATCCCTGCCCCAGCCTGCCTGGGCTCAGGGGAACAGTCTCCATTTGGAATCCTCCATCTGATGCCTGTTTCCAAAGTCAGGCTGTGCCTTTGCCTTCTGGAGAGCTGGAGTGGAGCTGAGTGGAGTTCCTGGGGCTTGGAGCACCCTTGGGATAGTGGAAGGTGTCCCTGCCCGTGGCAGGGCGTGGAATGAGAGGAGCTTTAAGGTCCCTTCCAGCCCAAACCATCCTGTCATTCTATGATTCTCTTAGCAGGGTGGGATTGATTTTTGCCCTGATTTCCAAAGGAAACGGAGTGTGTTGATTTCCATCAGAAACAAAACTTGCCGATTTCTATCAGAAAACGGTCTGAGGCCTCAAAGCTCCCAAGACACCACAGGTTTCCTGAGCATGGGACAGGGTAAAGGAGAGGGACCCCATTTAACACCTTCATAAAGAAAATACTCTTGACCTTGGTTGACACCAGAGAATCCGCATGGGACAGCACTCCATCTGGAGGCAAACCTTTGATAGCACTTGTAGCTTATGAGACCCCAGGGAATTGAGTACCCAGCCAGCATCCTCCCTATTGATTAGTCCTGCTGCTCATGGAACAGCTCATTAGGTGATGGCTGTGCTGTTCCACCCTGCAGCATTCCCTCTGCTCCCACCCCACTGCCTGAGCCACAGTGCTGGGCTCATGTCCCTCCCCAGAGGGGCTGCTGTGTGTCCTCGCAGTCCTGCCTCATCCTGGGCTCCAGAGAGGCCCCATCCAAGGGATAAGCCTTAAACCAAGTGACTTTGTCCTGTGTTAGTTGCCTGGAAAACACTCCACTCCTGAGCTGGCTCTCGGCCACGGCAGCGGCCCCGCAGGGAAAGGAGGGTGCTGCTTCTCCCTGGAGTTATGTAAAAGAGTTTGATTAGGTTTCTTCTGGCATAACAATTAAAAAGATTCATCAGGATCCGAGGTAGAGGCCTGAGAAGCTGCAAGGCTGCTGTCAGGGCTTGTGTGAGAGAGCAAATGAGCTTCCTGCACTCAGGGATTAATGGAAAAGGTATACACTTCCCATGAATTTAAACCTGCCCGGGTCAGGCTGGAGATGAAGCAATGCTTCTTGCTCTGGCACTTCAGCCCCGTGTGGTGTTTGCAGGGGTCTCAACCAGTAAAGCTCAGGGAGAGAGGGAGGGACAAAGTGATTCCTGGGCTGTGGGCTGGAGGAGGAGGGAGCCTGTTCCCTCTGCTGAAGGGTCCTTTGGTGGAAACACCCCGTTGGTTTGGCAGCTCCTCCGTTTCCGAGGGGTTCTTGTCCTTTGGGAAGTGCACAGCTGGGTTGGGATTCGGGCTGCTTGGACAGAAACAGCTGCTGATTCTGTTTGTTCTCCTCCAAGCTCAGCTGTGTGAGGAGTGGGGAGCAGCTGGGGCAGAGGGGAGGGCACCAGCCTGGTGCCACTGCCCCTCTGGGGGGGCTGTGCCTGCTGCCCCCCTCACCTTGGTGCTCCCACCGGAGTTTCCACTGGCAGGCACTGCTGTAGGAAGGACTGGCTGCTTGGATGGGCTGGGGGTGGTCACACAGCTGGTCTGGTGCTGGGTTTGGGATGGAGGGGGAGTGTACCCTCTTGGTGATAACCAAACCCCTCCTCTGCTGGAGGGGGCACAGGGAAACCCAGCCCAAGCACGGCCTTGCTGTCCAACTGAGACACCCTGTCCCACCTCATCCCTCTCCATCTCCCCCTCACAGCGCTCTTCCCGAGAAACCAGCGCCATTCCAGTACCCTCCGGGCTGGCCCCCAGTGCAGGAGCTGCCCCTGTCCCTGCAAGCCCCCCCACCTGGGGGGTGGCCGGTGCCCCCCGGCCTGCAGTGGGGCTGAGGGAGGGGCCCCCTGGAGCTTGGCTGGGAGTGGATTTCTGCCTGTGCCCTGGGAAAGGGACAGAATTCTTTATCTGCACTTTTGTATCAATAAAACCCTCCCCCTCCTTCACTGGCTGTGTGTCTGTGCCTGCTCTCCCGGCAGCCTCCCCTGGGCTGAGCTGCTCTGAGGTTGTCTCCCTGCCTCTGGAACGGGCATCTGTGCTCAGCAGAGCTCCAGCCCTGCTCGGGGGCTGTCTGCTGTCACCTGGAGCAGACATTCCCTGTTTCCCAGGGCAGGATCCATCCCCTGCTGTCCGTGCTGCCTGCTCAGTCTGGCTCCGTGATCCAGGCTGCAGAAGGGAGCTGTAACCAGGCTTTTCGAACTGATGTTTCCTTTCCTCGGGTGTTTATGAGTTCTGTCGTTTCCTGATAAATTCGGGGTGTGAACCTGCCTGGGTCCAGGAGCTGGAGCTGCTAATGAAGAGCCTGGGGAGCTCCCCTGAGCCCGGCTCGTGCTCCTGCTGTGCCAGAGGCGAGGGGCAGGGAGGAAAAACATCCCAAGGTTTCTCCGCAGGGAGAGTTTGACAGACTTATCTCTCCTCACCAGGAAAGGGGGGGATGAGGGAGGCCCTCGGCTTTCTCTCTCAGGAAGGGAGGCGGGTGCTCCAGCTTCCCTGGGTGAGGTGAGGGGGATCCTCTCCAGCAGCATCCCGGGATGCAGCGCTCCGGCAGCGGCTCCGTCCAGGAGGGCCGTGCCCGCTGCCAGTGCATTCCAGGTTTGGCTGGGCACGGAGGCGGTGGGTCCAGATTCATGAAGAGCAGGGGCAGCAGCCAACTGCCTGCAGCCAAAATCCCGCCCGGATCACGCTGGCACTCGGCTGCTGGGGCAGGGCACAGCTCCCGCCTCGGGGTGTGATGGCACATTGTCCCGGGAGCCTCAGCCCCATCCCGGGACAGGGCTCGGGGACTGCGTGTGGCAGCAGCCTGGGAACAGCCCGGGTGAGCTCTAAGCCAGGCAGAGCTGGTTTTATCCTTCCAGGCAGGAGCTCTCCAGGCTTGTCGGAGAGCAGGAGCGCAGGGCTGGGGCTCGGAGGATGCGGGATTGACCTGTGTCCCGTCCTCCCTGCCCTGTGCGGCACAAGAGCATCCATGTGGCACCTGTTTGGGAGTGAATTGGGTCCCTGGAGCAAGGGACCGGGGCCGGGCAGGGAAGGGGTGTGGATGCTCCGGGGTGGGAGCACGGACTGTGCCTGCCCTCTTGGATGTGCATCCCTGCACCCCCAGCCCGGTGCAGGGGGAGAGACCCCGGGAGCCAGGGAATGCTGGGGAGCTCAGCCCAATCCCCCCGGGCGCCAGGGAATGCCGGGGGGCTCAGCCCAATCCCCCCGGGCGCCAGGGAATGCCGGGGGGCTCAGCCCAATCCCCCCGGGCGCCAGGGAATGCCGGGGGGCTCAGCCCAATCCCCCCGGGCGCCAGGGAATGCCGGGGGGCTCAGCCCAATCCCCCCGGGCGCCAGGGAATGCCGGGGGGCTCAGCCCAATCCCCCCGGGCGCCAGGGAATGCCGGGGGGCTCAGCCCAATCCCCCCGGGCGCCAGGGAATGCCGGGGGGCTCAGCCCAATCCCCCCGGGCGCCAGGGAATGCCGGGGGGCTCAGCCCAATCCCCCCGGGCGCCAGGGAATGCCGGGGGGCTCAGCTCATTCCCCCTGGCTGACCAGAGGGGCACGGTGGACATGCTCACAGTGGACATCTTCCAAGGAAACCACAGCCACTGGCGCTGATGGATCAAGGAATTCCCACTCTCCTCCCTCCTTCAGGCATTCTGTTCCCAATCAGCCATCAAAGTCTGTCACTGTTCCTCGCCTGTATTTGGAGCTGTGCTTTCATCAGCCCCCCAGGCCCATCCCTGCCCCGTGTGCTCCAGTCCTGGTGGGTTTTCCAGCTGATCCAGGAGGTGCTGCCTTGCCCGACACTCCCAAACTTCACGGCTCCAAAACTGCTCCCCGGATCCAGCTTAGATCTGGTAGGGAGGCTGGAGCTCCAGCAGCTCCCCGGGCAAGCTGTGGAGTGTGACTGGGGATGAAAATTCCGGTGTAAACCCCAGCAGCCACAGCCTCTCCACACTCTGCCTCGCTCCCCAAGAGACGAGCTGCTCCTGAAGCAGGAATTCCCAACAAAACCCGAAAGGCGAGAGCGGGAGCGCTCCCTGCGGAGCTCCAGCCCCTCTGGGGGAGGGGAGAGGGGCTGGCCGGGTGGGTAATTAAAATAGGGGTTTCCCGCTAAAGCTGGTGTGATCTGTGGCCGAGCCGAGCATTCCCTGCGGGATGTCATGGATTCACGGAGCAGAGCCGAGCATTCCCTGCGGGATGTCATGGATTCACGGAGCAGAGCCGAGCATTCCCTGCGGGATGTCATGGATTCACGGAGCAGAGCCGAGCATTCCCTGTGGAATGTCATGGATTTCCAGAGCAGAGCTGAGCATTCCCTGTGGAATGTCATGGATTCACGGAGCAGAGCCGAGCATTCCCTGCGGAATGTCATGGATTCACGGAGCAGAGCCGAGCATTCCCTGCGGAATGTCATGGATTTCCAGAGCGGTGTGGCCCCGGGGCTCGGAGGAGGCTGTGAATTGTGGTTTGTGGGGGGTGTTACAGGGTGTCAGGAGGGGTGGCGATGCCATGGATCACCACGGGATGGGACACGGCCCGTGTGGGCTCATCCATGGAACAGCTGTGGGAGGAGGATGCTGGAGCAGGACGGGCCTTCCCACGGCAATGGGTGGCACTGGATCCCAAGGGACGCTGCAGGGATGGACTCAGGTCCCCAGGGTGGGGGTGAGGAGCTGCTGCCCGAGAGCGGAGCACGAGCCAAAGTGCCTTTGCTGGAGCAATTTATCGGGAAGCTTTTAGGGAAATGAAGCACCGCTGGGCCCCTGCCAAGCACAGCCCGCGGGGCTCTGCCGTGTCCTCTGGCAGCTCTTGCTGGGAGAGGGGGGGACAGGGACGGGAACAGGAGTGGGAATGGGGACAGGGTGGGGACAGGGCAGGGACGGCGATGGAGGTGGGGGCAGGGATGGAATAAAGGATGGGAATGGGACTGGGGATGAGAATGGGGATGGGGATAGGGGTGGGGTCAGGGATGGGGGAGGGGACAGGGGCTAGGGATGGAAATAGGCATGGAAATGGGGATGGAGAGTGCTCAGGGATGAGGATGGGATGGAGATGGAGATGGGGACAGGGATAAGGATGGGACAGCGATGGCGATGGGGAGAGGGAAAAGGGACAGAGATGGGAATGGAAATGAGGATGGGAGTGGGACTGGGGATGGGATGGGCACAGGGATGGGGAGATGGGACCAAGACAGGGCCAGAGCTGAGTCCTTCACACACTCCTTGCAGCACCAGAGAGAGAAACAACCATTACCAACTTATTCCCTGCCAATCCCAAACACCTCCCAGCACTTTGGAATCGCAGCCCTGCAACTCCCACTGCTTTGGTGCCCCTTTTGCTCCGTCAGGCCCCGTGTCCGGGGACCCTGCACAGGTCCTGCTCCCTCCCCTCACCCACAGCAGCCCCCACCTCCTGGCACGTTCCCTGTTTCCCCCTTTCCTGGATCCACTGGATTGAATGATCCCGAAGCGTGGCTGTTGCAGCAGCCTCAGCAATCCCTGCCTGCTGTGGCAGGGGGGGCACAGCAAGGACCCCTCCCTGCTCCCCTCCTGCATCCCACCTGCTCCAGACCAGCATCCCTCAGCTCCAAACCTGCCTCAAGAAATCCCTTCTCCCCATTCCCATTAAAATTAATTGAGCAGCTCTGAAACGCTGAGCTTGGGGGAATCGCCTTATTCCTTTTATCTAATTTTTTTTTCTTCTTTTATGTCATTGTATTTTCTGGCAAATTAAATTGTCCTCGTTTCCTTTTTTGCTCCTCTTGTGTTTGTTCACAGTGTCTATAATAGACCTGGTTAAAAANAAAAAATCCCAACTTTCTGTGGGGAGATGGATGAAATTTCATTATGGCCCCGGAGGCTCCCGCACTTTGCGAGGCAGCCGGAATGATTTCAGTGCCGTGGAGCACTTCCCATTTCCATTCCTCATTTGGACGTTTCCTTCAATTTGTTTGATAAATTGTACAAGATCAAAAAAAAAACCACCAACCCCCCACTAACTCCAAATCAATGAAACGCCGCCAATTCCTCCTGGCATCCCAAAAATGGGGTGTCCTCCCACTGCAGGCTGGGGATTCCTTTGCCAGTGCAGGGAAAGGTGTTATCCCCGTGGGATCCATCAGATCCCAGGGATGTGCAGGCTCCTCCAGCCCCATTCCCAGGGAGGAGCCCCCTGAGGGGCTGCACCTTTGCCCCGGGCGCTTCCCGTGTTTTATTTATTCCTTTAATCCCTTTGGCATTAAAAATGCATCGCTGGGGGTTCGTGGGGGACGATCCCTCGGGTGGGAATGGGCCCCCCCAGCACACGGGGATGGGAGGCCGTGGTGGTTCCCCATGTCCCTCAGCACAGGGGGGGTCACACTGGGGCCAGGCCCCTCCGTGGTGTAAATCAGGGTGTTACTTGGGGCAGGACCCTCAGCCTGGTGGTGACCCCTCGGAGCCTCTCTGAGCCCCCCAGCCAGATCCTGGTTTCCCCCAGACGGATCCTGGTTCCCCCTGGAATTGCTGTGAAGTTGGGTCAAGGCATTTCTGGGAAGGGGCCTGGGCTTTGTGTCCTCCCCGTCGAGGTGAATGGACTCAAAACATCCATCAAACCCAATGGAAAATACCAGGGCACGGGATGTGGAGAGGGGGATAAACCCACCCGGATCCAGGGAAAGGGCAGGACCCACAGCAGGGTGGGAGCTGTGAGGAGGGAGGTGGGTCCCTCCTGCCCCCCGGTTTGGGGATGCTCCAGCCCCTTTGGGACCCCCAAAGGACTCCCCCCCACTCTGCAGCCCCCAGTGGTGCTCCCCAGCCCTGCCCCACCACCCTGCCCCATCACCCCACATCTCCAGGAGCCCCCAGAGCGCTTCAGAAATCCCAGTTTTATTTCANGTATTGCTTAGGGGGGCGATTTGGTTTATCATAAATACGAGCTTATAACGCCGGCGCGGAGCAGCCGCGGCGCGGGGAGGGGGCACACGGGGCTCCATGCACGTTCCATGCACTTACGGGGCGGTTTGTGCCCGGCGAGGGGGGCTCGGTGGGCGGCCGTGTGGCTGCCACGGTCTCCGCGCACAGCCACGGGACGGCAGCGCCCCGTCCCCTCGCCGCCCCCCGCCCGGGGGGCTCCGGGCCGCGGGG
>VXBX01007336.1:3767-19018 GCA_013400415.1 Scytalopus superciliaris
TGTTGTGGGGGGGGGGGGGGGGGGGAAAAACCCGACCTTTTTATTGCACTGTGCTGTGTTTGAAAGCAATTTTCCAAGCTTCATTGAAACATTTTGGATTGTTGTGTGGGTAATAGTCTCTCTCCTGTTATTTATTTAAATGAATTTCACTCTACTAAGTCAGGAAATGATCACTTCATGTTTCCCAAGCATCCAGAAAGCCTTTACCTCCACACAACAAAATAATACTTTCCTTGCTGCTGTCTCAAAGCCCTTTGCAAACATTAAAGCCCAAACAGCTCTGTGTGAGAGAGATAAGTACTGGACCATAATCAACTCCATTACCTATAAAGCTTTAGTGTTCAGCTCTAAGTAGAATTTCTACAAGCCAGCAGCTGCAAATTAAAGGTGATCTTATTTTTTATTCTGTGGATTTCAATATACAGCATGTATTGACCTATTGACATTTAAATTGCTTTTATCCATGATTGTGATGTTACTTTAAATTATCACTCATACTACACAGTAGCTGCTCTCCAGGCCAGCAGAGAGTACAATGTCTGGTGACTGGGATACTGAACTCCCTACGGGCTTCCCTAGCCTTTACTATCTATCAGTAATAACAAACCCTTTTATGTTTTCTTTCTGGCTCAGTGGAGAACTCAGGCCAGATATGATTTTTCTTCTTGCACCAGTCTTGTTGCAGCTACCAACTTTCTCTCCTCTTTCTCTACCTCTTTTTTTTTTTTTTTTTGCTCCTCAAAAATTGTAAGTGAAATATATTGTGCATCAAAAACTGCACATATGGATTGAGCAAAATTATATATAAAAATTCCAAATTTGAGAAAATGTAAAAAAAACCTATCAAACCTCCAACACTTTGTTTTCCATTTTGAAAGTGAAGTTTTAAAACTGGTTTTAATTTTAAAAATGCAACTATTTTTCAAAAAGTAAACACTGGAAATTAAATTTAATATCAGTTTAAAAAGTAGTTATTATTTTAAATTCTTCTCAGTATCATAAACATTATCCTTTCATGGCAAAGTGAAGTGAGGCAAGGGGGAAAAAGTCTTCTCTGTACATCTGTAATATAATACAGCATGTCATAGTACAGAAAAATGATCTGTGTCTACTTGGATAACCTCTGATTGTTTTCTGCTTTTGCACTGAACTCACTACCCCAGGGCTTCCAATCTTTATTGCTGGAATTCATTTGCCTGAACTCTATGTCTATTCAATATTAGAATCAGCAAATCATAAATATTTCCTATTATGAGTTATTTTTCCATCTTTTCTGATCATCAAGGTGTATATGAACAGAAGAGTTCCTGGTTCTTCAATGTATTCATCTGATTTTTTCTTCTGCTTTCTGAATCAACAATTTCAAAAGACAGAATCACTTTCTACTTTCTCACTAATTCTAGAAGCACTGGGTTCATGAATTCCTTTCACATTTGCTTGTGACAGGACCTTCAGAAACACAAAGTTCCCAACCTCCTGCTCTGAGTTCCAATCAGGTGATGAAAGGGCTTTGCTTTCATTTTTATCCTTCCTGACCCTGGCATCTAGCTTGTTTGTGCACACGTTTCTTGTTTTGACTCTTGTTGGATCTTTCCAGGTTTTACTTGTCTTTTCCATTAATCTGGAAAATACCAAGTCCATCTTGCTTTCTGGGATGTGTGCGAAGGTTTTGCTGTTTTCCTTTATCCTTTGCTGTTTCTCCTTTGCCAAGTCACTTCCACCATGACTGAAGTGAGTTATCTGTGCCAAGAGAGAAAAGTTTCATAGAGAAATAAATTGTAATTCTATTCATTCCAAAGAAAATCAGCTGATCTGGAAGAACTGCTGACTGTTTTCCTCTTTTTTCTTCTTCTACCCTGCATGCTTCCTACTTAATAACATTTCTCTTAAACTTTGGAATCTGTGAGAATTTGGGAACGCCTAATGGAGATGCCACTGACATAGTTGTGGCCCCCTGTGTTGGGTTTATGTGGCCTGGTTTTGGTAGTGGAGCGGGTACAGGTGTGGCTTCTGTGAGAAGCTGCCAGAAGCTTCACCCATGTCCTACAGAACCAATGCCAGCTGGCTCCAGGATGGACTCACCACTGGCCAACGCCAAGTCAAACAGGAATTATAGTAACATCTCTGTGATAACATATGTAAGAAGAAATAAAAAGTTACTGCACAGATGAAATCGCCGCCAGAGAAGAGTGGAGTGAGAACATGTGAACTGCTCTGCAGACACCAAGATCAGTGGAAAAGGAAGGAGAGGAGCTGCTTCAGGTGCCAGAGCTGCAGTTCCCCTGCAGCCCATGGTGCAGACCATGGGGGAGCAGCTGTGCCCCTCAGCCCATGGAGGACCACGGGAGTGCAGAGATCCACCTGCAGGCCATGGGGCAGACCCACACTAGAGCAGGTAGATGCCCAAAGGAGGCTGTGACCCCGTGGGAGACCCATGATAGAGCAGGGGCCTGGGAGGGACCCGTTGATCTGTGGAGAGAGGAGCCCTCACTGGAGCAGGTTTTCCTGGTAGGACCTGTGGCCATGTGGGGGACTCACTTTGGAGTTGCCTGTGCCTGAAGGACTGCACCCCGTGAAAAAGTGATCCACATTGCAAGCAGTTCATGGAGAACTGTTGCCCAAAGGATGGACTTACATTGGAGAAGTTCATGGAGAACTGTCTCCCATGGGAGGGACCCCACACTGGAGCAAGGGAAGGAGTCCTCTGTCTGAGCAGCAGCAGAAGCAACCAGTGGCGAACAGACTTAACTCACATTGCCCACCTCCCTGCACCACTGTGAGGAAGGACATACAACATGGAAAGGGGAGAGGAGTGGGGTGAAGGTGTTTCTAATATTTATTGTACTTCTCATTATCCTGCTATGATTCTGTTAGTAATAAGTTTAATGAGTATCCCCATTTTGAGTCTGTTTTGCCCATGATAATGATCAGTAAGTGATCTCTCTGGGTCCTTATCTCAACTCATGAACCCTTCGTTATACTTTCTTTCCTCTGTTCAGTTGCAGAGGGTGGTGATAGCGTGGCTTCAGTGACTGTCTGGTGTCCAGGCAGGGTCAACCCAGTACACTCCTCAGGACTTCCCACATAAAACCTTTTGCATAATAAGCCCTCTGGTAGCCTAAATGTATGGCACTATATTTGCAGTCACAAGTTGCCCAAAGTCTCTTGTTAAAGGCCAAGTGAAATGAATGCACATGATAAAATTCTGGAAGATTGTCTGTACCCCATGCCAAGTCCAAGAATGGTCACATCCCCAAAACTCTCCTGTCCTCCATATGAATAACTGAGCTCACAGAGGAACCTTCAAAGGGCATGGAGTGAAAGACTGTATTGATGAAGGTCATGGTATGAGTGAGGAATTTGGGATTATACCCAGTTCTACATTCTGGTGAAATTATTAATTGTCATTAAAAGCAGAGTCAACGCTTGTTCAAATCAGTGGACAGATTTCCATCACGCTTAGTGAGCTTTGTTTGGTTCTGCATTATATAGCTTAACTTGTAAACGTTGTGTTATATTGGAGATTTTAAACTGTGTGATTTGTTTAAAACTATGTGTTTTTTTCTTAAATCTGTTTTTCCTTGTTGAAACTTCCTGTAATCTCACCCCCAAGAAGGATTGAGTGCTTTCATTTTGAGTCCACACATTATTAAGCACAAATTCATTTTAGTTTCATAAAACATTAAATAGTCTTCCAGATAAAACTGGTTTTGTTTCCCACGTGTACCAAGCAGCTTGGTTCTCATAACAATGAAAGTCAAAATAAAATATGTGAAGTGTAATGAAATCACTCAGTTTATTTGTAGTGCTAATGTCATCATTCAGTTCAAAGGATTTTATTAAACTATTGAAAGTTCAGAAACAAATGATGAATGATTTAGGAAGATCTGTTAAGTAGCAGATGTGACTAAAAGACTGACACACAGGATGCCAATTAAAAACCAAACCATAGCTCACTGGGGAAAGCTGAGGTAATGATGCAGCCCAAATCTAGATTCAACCAATGGTACTTGTAGCAAAACTAGTTGTGAAGACAATGGGAGTTTGGTCTGTGCTAGAAATATAAGTACCATCACAGAATAACTTGCATGGTCTCAGGCCAACAACAAATTTTTTGGAAACAGGACCTGATCAACACTTTTTTAATTGTGACAATCTAGCACCTTTCACTTATTAGCATTTTGTCCCTCTAAAACTAGTGATGTTGTTGTCATTTGATTTAGCTGAAGCAGACCTAAGCTCTGATTTTGCAGCCCAGCAGATGAGCAGACTGCCCCCAAACTGCCAATGTGTGTAAGTTTGTGAAAAGACCTAGACTTCACTGATGTTGTCCGTCTGCCAAATTGTTAAGGGAAGCAATTTCTTCTTGGCACAAACCTTGCCCATGCAAGCGCTTCCTGACTCCCAGCAAGCACACATCTTACTTTCCAACATGCTCTGATCCACTCAAGCAAGCCACGCTATTATTGTGTCCTAAACACTCACAGCTTAATTCAAAAACTGAATTTTCTCATAAGCTGGGATAAAAATGTATCTGCTGCCAGATGTTAATTGTATTCAATGGCGTTGCAAGAAGAGGCCAGACTGCAGTGACATGGACAGGAGTGGCATATAAGAAACTTCCTCAGCTGGTATACTGACTCAGGGATGCCCTGTAACAAGGTGATTTCAATCTTCTTCTCAAAGAAAGTTTGTGCTGTTTTAACAAGGAACAGTCTGCGACTGGGAAAAGAGGATCAAAGAGGGAAATTCAAAGGGAATGCAGTAGACAAAGGGGTAGCAGTTTTATTCAAGTTATCTAAACCTGAAAAATTGGTGCACTAAAGGCCTGATATAAAACTCACAGCAATCCATTATAATCTTTCCACTGACTTTTACAGCTTTGAAAGAAGCCTTTCTCACTCTTTTTAAACTCATTTTCATACCTTTTTTGCCCACCTTTAATTCACTGTGATATCACATCCATTAGAAATAACATCAATTCGAAAGCGCAATTGCCCTGCTGTGGAAAATGGTGAGAAGAGATTAATTAACATCTTCATACCTCATCATATATATAATGACTTTGTCATAGCTGAAATTGTCCTTCTCTTATCATATTGCCATTTTCTTTGGGTTTTAACTGAGTGTTACACTTGAAAAGGTCAATTATGGTAAGTTCAAAAAAATACATGAAACTGAAGATGAACAACTGACATTCGACCTAAGTGATGATGCTCTGCTTTTTAACTGTGAATTTGATTAATTTAAAACCAATTTGGATCCATTCTTTGCTTCATTGCCTGTGCAATGAAACTCCAAAAATTTGACCCAAGAGAGTGTAATTCAAGATGGAATAGATACTTAGTAGATATATGTGTCTCACTCTCATAAATTCTCTGAAGTATTGAGAAAATGTAATTAAATTAAGGGAGTCCTGTCTTTCTTTCTTTCTTTCTTTCTTTCTTTCTTTCTTTCTTTCTTTCTTTTTCACCTTTTTATTTTTTAATATTTTTTTTTCCCTTACTGTGTGATACTCCTAGGTAGAAAGAAAAAAACAAAGCCTGTTTCCCAAAGAAAATCTCTGTTTGATTTACTGCTTTGGAAGTGTTTGCTTCCATGGCAATCTACTGCTGTAAGTGCTAGTAATGAGTAAACTCCTTCTAGTAAAACCATAGCATGTTCTAATTGAGCCTGAGCTGGGGTGACAGCACTATAACTCTGTTTTATCCACTGATGATCTGTTTGAGATTTTACTCTGACACTAGTGACTGGAAGCGTATCCTTCCTAAAGTCAACAGAGTGATCTGCACAAGATGGGAGTGTTTGAATTGAGAAGGCACCTCTGGCTTAGGTATATGTTTGTTTCTTAAATACCTTTCTGTGAAGTACAGTGATTCATACTTTGTTCATTAAGGGTCTCTGGAAAACCAACAAGAGATGAGAGAGATGGCTTTTTGGGTTTTGGTTTGTTTTAGTGTTTGCTGGTTTTATGCCACGTCCAGGTGTGCAACATGGCCACATAGACATGCACAGTGACTTTTCTTCTCAACTATCTGGGTCTACTTAGCTGCCTGCCTGCATTGGCAGTTCATCCTACACCTGCAAACACAAGTCCTTCAGCTTCTCCTTAGTGTCTTCCTCCATCTTTCTGCAATTTCCAATGAAATGTTTTTCTTCCAGATAATATGCATCCCATAGAAACACTTCATAAGGCATTCACATTTCCTCATTAAGTCAATTTGGTTTTGGGTCTCTGAACACACGACTGTCATCACCACACACTGGGGAACCTGTGTGAGCAGGCTCACCAGGTAGCTTCAGCCTTGTCCTTCTCCAGGTTTATGGAATGATAAAATTTAATACACACAGATACCGATTATCAGCAAACCTTGCCAGCTTTGAACAGTAGCCTGAACATTAAACTTGAGGTGTGTGCATCTTCCTTATAATGAATCTGTCACCTGGCAGTTAGAAACAAGGACAGGACACTCGGCCATGTGTTCATAGAAAAAAAACCCTCTTTTTGCACAAATATAAACTGATGATTTTATCTCAGTTTGAAACTATATTCAGCTTTTATTCACAGAAGTATGCAGGTCCTTCTTGTCCCACCAGCTTCCTTGATCATTCCCCTCAACAGGAAAATTACTAGGATACAAGGATACTAGCACAAGGATAATAGCACAGCTTCATTCAGTTCTCTTCTAGGATATTATGTGGATTCCTTTTATTAATGTGTTTATTTATTCATACCCATGTCTCCTAAATATGTCCCAGCAGTGAGGTGCCTGTGTCATTTTAAACTTTCTTACAATTGCAGAATTTTGTATGTCACTCAGAGCTGAAGATGTCTTTTACTGAATGACCCACAGTCTCACTTGTGGTAGATTTACTGTGTGCATGTGAGTTCAAGCCCTCTATCATAAGAAAATTATGTAGCAAGTCTGACTCAAATGCAGTTGCTCCCGATTGTCTGCACTACACCCTGATGTTCTTTAAAAAATTGCAGCTTAGTCTCTTTTCTCAGTTAATTTTTTTTCTCAATGTTTAATTTTCCTCTCTATTTATCTGTGTACTAATGCACTCCAGGATCCTATTCGCTACTTGTGTCTTTCTCATAGGAGGACTGCTTAAGTCTACAGTGTCACAGAGCAGCTAGTAGTATTTAGTGACCTCCTGCTCTATTAGATGGAAATTGATTTTCCTCTTCCAGGCAAGTGAAAAATCCATAATGTGCTCCATCCACTTTGTTTGTGCAGCAGCACTAGCAACTGAAGCTATAGGTGAAGACACAGCTCTTCGGATATCATAAATGACAGTGTCTTGTCTGAACATCAGAGTAAGCAGACTGCAGTAAAGTAGTTCTCCAGCAGTTTGCAGAAAACCTGTTAAGGACCTGCTGGGTGAGACTTCTTTGAGAATGTTTGTTGTTGAACTTGTCCAATTACATTTCACCGCTGTGAAATTACCTATAACAAGTCAAATTATGTGGCCACAAATAAAATCTGAGAGCAGTTGCAGGCCACCTGCCCCAAATTTAGTTGCAGAAATACTACCCAACTGCAGTGCACAGGTGTGCTTCTGTGGGTAGAAAGCAGAAGCTGAGATTTTCTTCTGGTACCAGGAATTTACCTACTCAGCCACAGAATTAAATCATAAAAATCAATATTTATGGCAAGTCTTTGCAAATAAGTATTCCATGCAATAAGATCAAGTAGTGCTACATTTTTGGGAACTTTCAATTACTGCCAATCTGGACAGCAGTGCTTTCTGAGCACTCTCTCACCCTAGGGGTGCTGCTCATGATTTCAGGATGCATAATTTCACCTCTGTTTTCACCTCTGAGCCTGAAATATTGAAATTAGAATTAAGAATGACCAAAAATATCAACTTTTCAGCATTGCTGTAAAGCTTCTTTGACCTTACTTTCGTTTGCAGCAGCTCAATAACAATTAGTATCCAAGGAATATGTGCACCCAGATCCAATATAACATCCTTTTATATGAGGAGAGGGAATGGAGTGGAAACTTGGCCCCCATAGCTCACCTTGATGGGTAGCTAGTTGTGCGAGGTATTCAGACACCACAGACTTGGCTGCAGTATAGGAACCTGCACAGAATACAATCAAGCTAAAAAGGAGTAGAGTATATAGGCACATTAACACCACAAGGGGAAACTTTTTCCAACAGTACAAAGAACATATTTTCTGGGAACAATGTCCTCTTCATTTTTATAGCAAGCTGGATGGAAATTTCCAGGCAGATATACTCACGGCAAAAGAAATTAAAATAGACATTCACATGATAACTAGGAACAACAGTCAAGAGATCACCAGACTGCAGCCATAAAGCAAGTAGGAGTATTGTTTAAGACTAAGACATTCCTTATTTTATCATAATTTCCAGGGGAAACAACACTCACCAGGGGCATAGAAAAGAATATAGAGAATTAGTAATCTGAACTTCCAGTTCATCCAATTACCTTCTCTGCAATCTAGACATGATATAGCCTCAAGAAAATTAATTGTAGCGTATTTGCATGTAAAATGAGAATATGAATACCCCTCTTCTTTATCTCACAAAGGAGTTACGAAACATCACATAAGCTGTAACTTTCAGGATAGATAGTAAGAACAAAATGCTATTAACATGCCAGCACCAGTTCTATTGTGTTTTCATTTTATCTGTTAATGACCATTTTTTCTAGAAATAGAGATGTGACATTGTGGAAGTCAGGCTTTCTCTTGAAACAGGGTGTAATGTGAAAGGACTGCAACAACTGCCTCATTCCCTGTGTTATATCTTTGACACTCAAGTTTTCTGAAGAGGCAGACCCCACAGGGGAGCCCTGCAGGACTGGTAGTTCCTATGAGTGAGACTCAGCTCCAGCATTCTGGAGATGCACAGAGGCAACTACACAAGCTTGACTAGCATGTTAAAGGCCGGATAAGTTAGAGAGGTAATTGTGGCAGACAGGGCTTTCACAGACTCTCTGGCTTTTTAGTGCCTACTTTGTCACCTCCAAAATTACTCTTTGAAAATGTGTGTGGTCAGGAATGCAGCCATACATATAGAGTTGAGCATATGTATGAGATAAAGTAGGCATCGGCTAATTAAGTCCTTCCTCTGTCTGGGAGGGCATGTCTACAGTTAAAAAAAATAAATGTGTGCACGTTACTATGTGAATTAGCTAACAGATGAAAATAACAACAAATGAAAGATTATCAGGATTTTAAAATGCATAGAACTTTCAAATTAATGCCTGATGAAATTGCTTAAGAAAACAGCATATCACTACTTTTGAAGACTATCTGTCAAAATTAGCAAGAAAATCCCTATCGGATGGTACTACAATGATTTGTCTAGCCCAGCATTTTGCCTTGAAAGTAGTAAAAAGACCTGTTAGGCACCAGGGGGAAACATATGAGCTTGGACAGTTTATCAAATCCATTCACCTGTTCTTCCTGGCTTCCACAGTCAATGTATTAGGCACATCAGATAGCAGGTGCCTCCATATTCCATTTAATATCTGCTTATAGATCAGTTCATGAGCTTGCTCAAACCCTTTTGCAACCACTCATTCTTTTACCTCTACAGACTCCTGGCAGCAACTCCTAAAGTTCATCAATTTCTCTGTAAAAAGGCATTTAATTTATCCGTTTTAAACTGATGTCCTACTTGTTTGAATAAGTACCACTAATACTGCAAGATGAGGTGGTTAACTGTCCTATCTGCTGAACTCATCATCTTGTAAACCTCAGTCAGTTTGCCCACACACCTTCCCCTCACAAATTTAAGATCCCAGACTGTTCAGGTTCTTCAAATATGTGGAATGCTTTATCCCTTGATCTTGCTTCTTGCCCTTCTCTGCTTCCAAATCTGCTGCATCTGCCTTGGGATGTGGAGATCAGTACTGCATAAAATATTCAAGGCATGAATGCCAAAGTTGATACTGAGACAAAACACAGCTCTCTGCCTTATTCTCAATGTCCATCCTGAAAATGCTCAACATTTTGCCATCTTCTGTTGGCTGCTACGGATGGACATGATCATTCCAGAGAACAAACCATGGTGACACTTCAGCCACTTTCCTGATTTTAGTTTCAATAGCAAATGTTTAATAATCTTTAGTTGTAGTCTAACACTTTTTACAGCTGAGATACGAACTAGTGTGTATGCTGGTGTGTTCTCTGCTCCTCCCACCTAATCTAGACCTATGCAGAGTGTTTTTCTGTCTTTTCCTGATGCAACTAGCTGGAGGAATTAGTCCTGTTCTCACTAATCCCTGGCTGGTAGTTTTCTCTGCCTTGCAGTTCGCCAATTCCTTTTACTGCCACAGAGAGGGAGAGGATTAAGCCTGCTGTTACTGTTGCATACAGCTGCATTTGGAGGCTAAAATTGACCTTTCTTGTCTTTGGCCTTTTCCCTCTCTCTATTTACTCCTCTCCTCTTCAAGCACAAATCTGAAGTAAGTAGAAAAGAAAATATTGTCTCTTCCAAAGTGGACTCTGTGGGATAAGTACTCCCTTCTCCCCTCCTGCCATTTGGGTAAAAGTCATGTCTGTTATGGTTTGTGTTTTACATTTGCTTGACACGCACTGAACAATGTACTTCTCTGAAGTGCACGCTTTCTTTCATTTGCTTTTGGGAGAATGATGTTCTCTCAATAGAATGGTTTAAAGGTGATGCTTTAAAGGTCTTCCCTACCCATTTTCAGCTACCTATATTTTTGTTTTTAATCAGGTCAAGCAATTTATTTCCATACTGCAAGAAGGCAATTTGAGTCTTCTGCTTTTTAGACTTTCTTTTAGAGTTTGCCCCAGGGCTAAGTAATAACAAAACAGTAAATAGTGTATTACAGCTCTCACAAGGTTAAGATGCTTATTCTGTTTTGAAATGTCAATGTTTTCTTATTTCCAGCAGTACAGTGCAAATCCACGACAATGTCTTTTTAAGGTACTAATATAAAACGGTAAAGGTTTTGTAGCCTGATTAGTCCTTGGCATAGTCCCACATACAAATCAGATCCGCTAGTAGGAACAATGGGGTAAAACCTCACATTAAATGAACTTTGCTAATTCATAGTATGTATCAATTCAACCGCTTCCCAGGAGACGGATAACCACAGCATTTCCTCATCCATTTTCTACTGCTTTCATTTCAATTTTCTCATCCCTTCATTATCCCTCCAAAACAATAGTTTTAATTTTAATATAAACTTTATGACTTTGAAGAAAATCACGCTTGTTACATGAAAAAAAATCTAAATTTTATAATGATCTGATGGTTAATAGTCCAAACAGGTACTCTTATTGCATAAGCTAAAAGCCAGCCTGCAATACAAGTTGCAGCCATGCTGTAGGCAAATTCTAACTCTATCCCACACACACGAAAAAAACCCAAAACAAAACAAAACAGAAAAACCCTAAAAAATGAAACTAGTAACAATGTAGAAACTATCCACATTGCTGCAAGAAATTGCCATACTGAAATACCTATTAAAAATGGTTCATAAGTTGTTCAGGTTGTTGAGATAAAATAATAGTGATTCACTGTCAGCCTTATGCCTGTTGCTCTCTACTTCTAGAACTGTGCTTGACTGTAGCACAATTTCAAAAGACTTGAACTTCTGTAAAGCTGCACAGTTAGGCAACAGATCTGTGCAATTTTGTATCATTTTCTAACATGATCTGCACAGAAATGAGCAAAGCCACAGCTTGGCCTGTCATCTGTGATGCTTCACCAGGCCTCAGTTTCAAAATAAGGTGACCAGCCTTTCAATCAGTAATAGACTTACCACAGAAGTCAAAGTCCTGCTGTCTCTCACATTTGACAGCCACTCGGTTCTTTCTCAACACACACAATGTTTTGACTCTGTTAGAACAAAAGGAAAAGTAGGCTTCTTTTATGATGAATTTACATTATCTTGCAAACCATCTGAGACTCAACAGCCCATTTCTGGGGATAGGGGCAAATCCACATATTGATATATAGATATGGATTGATATGTAGTTGCTGCCTTCCAAAAGAAATGCCAGAAATGTTCCGCTCTAAATGTAATGATGTATTTTAGGAGAAAGATATAGACAGCCAGAGAGTCAGAAAGAACAAGACCCAGAAAGTGAATGGAATTTTGAGATGCTTGCTGCCCGTTGCCCTGTAAGACAGAATAGATTAAGTAATAGGGAGCATCACCTGGAACAACAGACTGAAGTCCTGTACGTGACAAAATCAATCGAAGCCTATAGCAAGGCACATGACTTCACAGTTACAAGGTTTTTTGAACCACATGTGAAAGCACCTTAAATCTGAAATTCATTACTTGAACCCATTTCTTTAAATTATGTCAGGTGGCTGAAAAAATCAACCACTTCTTTCTTCCTTCCTGACATTGAAAACAAGGCACACTCTTCAGTTTCTTGTAATAAAAATGTCTTTGCAGGTGTCTTCAGAACTCTTGGTAAAGCCTGACATTTGGAAATTTTGTCCCTTAACCCAAAATTTTCTAATTCTTTATTGAGACAGAAACATGCTTTTTTCATGGTGTTCAGTTCCTAATTACAAGTCAAACATCCAGGCTTTGATTTTAAGACAAAGTTAGCTTAATGAAAATTATACATTCATCAGAAAACATTACTCTGAAAAAATAACATCCAGTTTCTTTTTATTAGAGTTCCAGATGTGCTAACATTTATATTTTAAGTCAATATGATATTAAGTGAAATCACTACCTTTTTTAGCTATGAGCACTCTTAAACACATTTTTTGATAAAGTATTGTTCCTGTGTATCAAAGTTGTTTGAATTAAAAACAAGTTGAAGAGTAGATTACTAAGAATCAAGAACCTATAATTAATAAACCCCAGTTTCAAATAAACAGTTTCATATTTATAAAATGCAGATGACCATCTCAAGAGAAAATCCAACAGTTTGTGTGGAAATGAATAATGATGAATGTAGGACTCATACATTCAGTATGTAGTTCTGAAAACGCTGGTATTCTTTTTTTTTTTTTTTTCCAGTATCTCTACTCTGAATATTCTTATTCCTGTAGGAATTCCTGTAAGAGAATAAGTTTAGGAACAAGAAGTTAAGCATTGTCTTTCAGTCAAAACCCACCCAGATTTTCCACTTTTACAGAGATTAAATAGTGAATGTGGCATATTATTATTTCTTCACTATCTTTTCCCCTAACACTTTCAGTGGAAGAGAGTAGGAGAATCATTTTGCAAGTAGAAGATGAGTTGAAAATATGAGATAAAGTAGGATTATTTTTTCATTATTTCTTAAAGGAAACAGATTGTCAACATGTTTTTTGACTGTACTAACTAAAATATCCTTATAAACTATTTTCTTAAGTGATTTTCATTACTTTTAAATTTCTATAGTGTTGCTCAGGATATTTTTATTGCAATATCTTTATGCTAGCCAAACACCATTAGGGACACTTAGTTTTCTTTGTCATCTACATAGAAAATCCAGTCTTTAATGAGACTGTCCAGTGTGTAGGAGTCACAGAGCACTTGTGCAGTGAGAGTCTGACTCCTGCCCTTGGCCACAGCTCTTCTCTCTGGTCAGATTTACTTGGCTCACCTGATTTGTGAGATATCTGAGCACTGAGATACCTGGCCTGAAAACAATTCAGGGATGGTCTTTAAATTACCTTTTTATTTAATTTTTGAGTCATGGGTATTTCAACAAGAAATTTTACAATCCCTTAAAAGCTACTACAGCCAAAATGGAGGTTTATGCACTCAGACAGAGGCAGTGTATTTTGGATGCAAGAATAAAATCAAGAAGGTCTTTGTATCTTCTGAAGAAAAGATCCAGTTTTTAATGAAAACTTAGGATAAGTTCTGCAATCTTGATGGATTGTCTTTGCTGCCCAGACCTCAGAAAAAGCACTACATGGCTTTCTCAGGCACACAATAGCTTTAGTTCATGCCAGAAAACAGCTTTAAATGCTGAAGGCTATTAAAAATGCATTTATTCGATACTATGTAAGGCAAGTGAGAAAGTCTGCATAGAAAGTGTTCTGCTCCGTATAGCAGGGGTGCATATATTTTTCAGGGTTGCACCAGATTTTGCTGCACAATTTTCATTCAAGTCAAAGGGGCTTGCGCATGCCTAATTCCCAGAAAGCTCACAGAAAAATTATTCCAGGGACAGATTATACAGTGGGTCATAACAGCACTAATAAAACCAGTCATTAAAATCTATACTCGTGGTTTGCCATCAATTTTTCATTTACCACAGGACCTTGGGCTGTCTCTCACTGCTTCTGCTGAAAAGAATTATTCCTAGTTACAGCAAAAAGCACAATGTATTTTTTGTCTTTTACAGTGTGCTCTTGTTAATCTTGTCACTGTTATATGTAAGGTTTATATGACTTTTTTACTGTTTTTATTCAAAACCTCTGCTCAAGAGTGTCATGTTATTTGCTTCAAATCGATTACCCTTATAAGTCCTATTTCTGTGAGCACCAAAAAGCTCTTGTTTCCACAGGTGGGTTATGGTCAACTTAAAAATAAAGATTCAAAGATCCTTTGAAGATGAGGAAAAGAGCAACTCTTTACATTAGCTCTAAGCAAACATGAAAGCAACAAAAAACACCTGCTCACAAGGTGGACTTCTGTAGACTCAGTAGCCTTCTCTAAAACCTGATTTTATGTGACAAGTCACTGATAGTTGAAGATACTGAGACGAACTTTAGGAAAACGGGAAGATAATAGGCTGCAATTGCTTCTTTCTTGTCTGTCTCAGGAAAGACAGAATATTTGCTGAAACTGAAGGTCCTGTCCTACCTCAAGTAAGAACCTGATAAGTAGAAAACATTTTCCAGTGTCACTTTTTTGGAATATTTTTGGTTGTGTGTTATTCAGAGCATTGATTCTCAGCAGAAACATTTTCTGGGATGTTTTATGTCCTTTTTTGAGAAATAAAAAACATGGAACACTAGGGGACATCTTACTACTGTTCTTAATAGCTAGCATACCCAACCTTCAGGGGTGTTTTAGGAGTTTCTTGTGAACTCTGCTTTCCTTAAGCCCAACTTTGGTTGCTCTTTCACATATGGATAAGGCTTGGATTCTTGTTTGGCTTTTTCTTTTTGTCTTGATAGCATTGTGATTGTCTGGATAACCTATTCAATTCTTTTTTGCTTCATTGCTTTTACATTCCTCTTCAACCCTCTTCATGTTCTTTTTCTTCAGCACTGTCTTCTGCCACCATGTCCTCTCCTCCCCTCTCCTCTCCTCCCCTCTCCTCTCCT